>CM049317.1:57308617-57628617 GCA_026874595.1 Sipunculus nudus
CTCGCTGCTACAGCTTTTGCTCGCAGCAAGCATTGATACTTGAATTATACGAGTTTTGATATGATGGTCACGATACCAGACATCTTGTATACCATCTGTCGTACAAGGCTACAGTGTGTATCACAAAGCCATATTTCCTGCATAACTACATTTACCAGCACTCGCTTGCTTTCACTTTATTGCCACCGGTACAATACTGACTTCTTTTTATCAAACTATTGGCCCGCTGTTGAATTACTTGACAGAGCAATAGTTTCATCGAAGTGTGACATCTAACAGTGTACATTAAATAAAGACATACTTTTATAATTGGTTATATTTCCATTTTATGATATCATTAAAAGGATAAAAACAGTCTTTCCGCATGCCAAATGGACTTGCTCCAATGCAACGCCCATTTGTTCATTGATCTTATATGTTTGTTCGCATCTGTGTTTTACATGAAACTAACTATTTAATCAAATTATTGTCAATGATGTATGTAACATTTGCTTCTGGTATCTTAATATCTTTAAACAAGCAGGGAGATACATACATATGACCGTTATATTATACCAGGCACGTATAAACAGTCACACACATGCACAAATACGCACACACACACATTTAAATATAACTTATGAAAATAGTTCATTTATCCCTTTTATCCTTTTCACATGTGCAAACTACATGAAAGGCAGCGAGTATATTGTGTATTATCTGTATGTAGAATTATTACAATACAGATAATATTTGCTTTGTGTCCTGTGTATAGTTAAACCAATCAATTCATGTATTTTTTATTGTGATCAAACTGTGTACATCAAATGCGATGCCTGAAACTCGGGAATCTGATTTAGACATTAATTTTTCCAATGCACTTTTAGTCAATGCTTTTATCAATCTTTACAGTGCTTGCAAGTAACATATCTTGTATTAGTGGGCATTAATATTGTAACGCCAGTGTTACTCTATATCGTAAACACTATTTGCTGAGTTTAGCATGTTTTCTCTTGTGCGTTTCATTACGGTACAGAATGAGGCAATTTTATCTTTGCTTTCAGTATGAAACCAACTAATGAAATTTATATACAAGCTATTTGAACTAATTTGGGAGCCCTGTACAGCTGGCTTTGCATTGAATGTACACTTCTTTTATATTTGAAAAATATTTCGATATTTAAATGTATGTATACGGCAAATCGTCTCGGGGTTGCCGAAATAAGATACGGATGGACAGAAGAGAGAAATCCTCGATGGAGGACAAGAAAGTTTTTGCCACAGAATCAGGGGGACAGATATATGGTGATTAGGCTAGGAAATAGGTTTTATAGCCACTTACCTCCGTTCATTGGTCTCATCCAGGGGTAGATTGGGATATTCTGGGCTTGAACACCGTTGTTTAGCGGGTTGGTCACCCCACCAGTGTTAAAATGACTGACCATCGATTGCGTGCTGCCCCCTGTCGGGGACACAACAGACCTTTCCTGTAGCTTACAACTGGACATCGCGCCGGGCATGGACAGTCCGTCAGCGTACTGTCCATTCTGGGCTGTTGGAAAGCTGGAAACTGGCATGGATTGGTAACCAGTGGTTCCAGTAAAACTGACAGTCTTTCCCCCCATGCTGCCAGTCAAATCGTGCAGCCGATCATAAGGGGGGTACCTTGGAAACCCCGTAGTGGGGTTGTGCCCACCCTCAGTTTGTGGATCAAACGTTACTCCCTGCATACTTCCGTAGTAAGTCCCATCGAATTTGCTCTCTTGGTTCATAAAATGTTCCTGAGTCGCCGAGTTGGGCAGACCCGGCTGTAAAATATTGCCGTAGTACGAACTCATAATACCCGTTATTTGCCAGATGATTTGTGTGCCTGCGCCGCCCGTACCAGCATGTCACCGCTTACATCGCCAAATAATATCCAGCCGCTATCACGGTCACGTGCCGACCGCCGCCCAATCAGCGGCGAACCGAGTCCCACGTGACACGCCTCATTAAGCCTGGCAGAATAGCTCGTATTATCAGAGCGGGCATAGTCAATATATCATCTACTCCTCACGGCAAAATAAGCGGCTTGGGCCGTTTGACCTCTGCGCCACTATTTGTTGCCGTTCTGAGTAGATTTCACAGTCTCTTCCATGTGAAAACGATGTAAATAAAGTGTCCCAATGTTCTGGAAACCTTTCTGGCTGGCTACCTTGTCTTCAGAGCTTTATAGCGTCTCAATTGCCAACTGGAACGCTTGCATTTGATTTTAATGTCACTTTATACTGTCTCCGTATCGTAAGGTTTGTCGCAGGGTTGCCCGGGGCGGAATAAAAGGTTTTTACACTCGACTCGAGCTTGTCAGTGACTGATGCATGTTTTAGTTGTCACCTGGCTTTGCAGCTCGCTGTAGCAGGGTGCATCCGTGTAGCATCTAGTTGAGAACGCCTCAACCTCTCCTTTAAATGCTGCAAAAATACACATGATCACTGGAGCTGTTTATAGTCAAGGCTCCAAGCCGTCCAAGTCACGTACCTTGTTGTTCAGTTGCCATGACAACCGGATAATAGGAAGTCCTTTTTGCTGGCCAGGTAAGAATAGCAAATAAGTTTAATAATCAAAACGGCGCTGGCACTGTTAGCGAGGTGTTTGTAACGGCGCTAATGGCCCATCGCTATGATTACGGTCGGGTCTTTGTTTTTTCTGTGCGTTTTTCTGCGTTGGTGCTTATTGAATTTACTCTAGCATGCATTTAAATTTATCGCTCTTTGCTCGCAACGTGGCATGTGGGAACGCCATTTTTGCAGGAGCACACTTTCCGTCTTTTTGTCAGTTGGGGTTAATTTGTTAGTTTGAATGAAACCAACAGAAAACTATAGCTCCCCTTAGGCTTGTGTTTGTATATTCTTTCTGCATCAACCGTCTTTGTTCACGAGGCCACAAGCCTTATCATTGTATTACTGCTGTTGGGAAAGTGTAAAGGTCTGTGCTATAGCAGTACACTTTAAATTGGAAAAGACAGCATGGACACATGAAATTGATGCCTGATGTCGATTTCCCCTTTCGCTAGTTTCACACGCGCTGCATGCTTGTCTCGTGTTAATTTCACAGCTCCGGTTGCATCAGGCTTTCACACGTTTTTCTGTCAGTTCCTGCAACGTGACTGTCATGTTAAAGCAGGCTTAAACACTACCTTTTGCCAGCCGTAGTCCTCTATCTTAATTAAAGTCTTAGGAGTTAAAGTTTCCTAAATGACATGGTTGCATCTAATGTTATTGAAGGGACAATTTGTATCTATTTGTTCATGTCATGTTAATCGAAGTTTGAGATAAATATCGTCTCTTACATCATTCCGTGTCAAATTGACAATATTTATGGCATCGCATGATGGAACTTGCTGTCATCTGCCTCTCACATGGGGTACGTAAATCACTGTAAAACCGATTGATCTAATATTATTGATATATTCTTTCAAACCTTAAATCACTTTTAAACTTTATGGTCTTCTTGTGTACACAAAATAGTGTAATCTTTATTTAACCAAGACCCCATAAATATAAAATACACTTTAAAATCCCTGGGACTTCATAGGTTCCTATTATTGTCAACAAGTGTCAGAGAATTATATGTTTACACAATGTATGCTTGAGCTTTTAACTGGAAATGATGTGTCTTAAACCTAGATTTATATTGTATATATTGAATATCTTACGCCCATATATTTATCAAAACATGCGTCTTTTTATGAGTCATCTATCTTCCTAATAAATAATATATGACATTCTATATAGTCTATATACACTCTATATTTTATTAAATACCACTATTTATTACTAATAATTACATAATTAAAATTTACAGAATGATTATCCCTATTAATTTCTTTCGAAGACGCCAAGATAAATAAATGTGCCTTATCAAACAAATAAATCGCACAGGCCTCTTTTTAGTCTCAGCTAAAAAAGAATAAGTATTTTCTCAATGATAGGAAACACAGAAAGTAATTTTAAAGGCTGTCAGGCTCTCAAGAGGTAATAATGTTTTTATGCCTTAAGCGAATTTAACAGATTCCACCATGTTAAATAAGTTTAAGTCCGTTATTATTTGGACTCGCACCTCCAAGGATTTTATCAGATGATATTACACTTGAGGGAGTCTTTTGTTTCGCTGGCATTTACAACGTCCGCCAAACACTGTCATTGCGTTCCGGCTTCATCACTCCAGTAAAAGATGAACCTTATTTCTACCGAGCAGGGTTCACTTGTTTAGCTTGATATCATTCATTGCTTTTTTTCCCTGGCTTTTTGTTCGGAAATTCGATGAAACATCGGCGCGCCCTCCACGGGCAAGCGCGAGAAAATCAAAACCATTCGTTATATGGGCGTACATTGGCTATTTTCGGGGCCTTATCCGAGTGGCAAACAACACCACCGTATTTTCACTTCTCTGGATTAGCTTAGAGTTAAAATAGCCATCCATCACGTTGTGTTCCTGGGGAAAAGATATCGCCTGAGCCCTCTCTGTTCGCGCAAGGGTTTTGACCCAGGCCATTGAGGAAATAAAACAAATGGGGCTTAAAACTGCGTGCTGTACGTCCCGCCAATTGGTCAAATTCAACTTGACAAGATGGTCAATGGTAATTTGTAATTTTTTTTCTCAAGGCATTTTATCTTGTTTATGCTTTTCTTGCCGTTCGTGCAATATTGGAATATATTATGTGTTGCATCTAGCAACAAAGGGCTATTAATACGGTATATTCTCTTAATAATATTTATAAGGTCAAACCCCGACATATGTCCATTATCGGTATTTGTATGATTAATAAATCTTTGGACTTATTGCTGTAATACAACATATACTGATATGGTAATGTATATAGGAAGAAGTAATGGCTGACATGCACACGGCAAGTCGGGCCTACAACAGGCGGGCAGCGGGGCACTGGCCACATTGGCGCCCCCTGTCGTCAAACTGACGCGCAATGCATGCGCCATCGCCATAATTCATTTGCATCTTTGTCATTAACAACCTTCTGCGTAATAATCAAATATTACAAAAGGCATATAAGGTTTCAATAAATACACTGTATAACATTTCACTTAAAGTCCCCCTCATGTGAAAATAAATATATTACGTCAGAGAAATTTGCATGAATGTGTGTTTCACGACTGGTATGTTCAGAGAAATTGGAGAGATAGATATCACAATGATCAAAATTATACGTCCATGATTTTATCTTAAAGTTAATTCCTCCCGTTAAAACTAGTAGAATCGACTAGGGTCGAAACGAGGAGCACAGCACTAAGAGAGAGATATATATATACTGCTTGAATAAAACGTTACAGCTCCATTTTCTTACACTGTATGCATGAAGAAGTCCAATAAATATATTTTATGTGACATCTTACATGACGATTCTGCCTGATCTCACTTATTTTTGTTTGGGTTTTATGCATTGCGAAATATATTTCAGTGCCGGGAATTTTCTAGTTTACTTATATGACTGTTATTAATCTATCTGGTATAAATTGATAAAAAAGGTATCATATATAAGCACAGGCAAGGTATCAACTGAAGATTATACTGGTGCATGTATACTTTTTTTTCACATGCAAATAGTGATCACATTCAACCAAACAAATGTCATCATATGTAAAAAAGCTGTCTTGAGCGGACTGGACGAAGATTTCAATGTTTATTTAAGAAAGTCTTAATATATATATATATATATATATATATATATATATATATATATATATATATTCCATGAGATATATACTTTCGTGTGTGTAAATATATAAGTACTCTTAAAACGTATATGGGTTTCGTGCAATAAACTCATTTTTCCGTTAATGAGTATAAACGACGAAGGTTGGGCCTTACGTATAGCGTGAGTGTACCAATCACATGGATTCAGCATTTATATACACAAATAGAATAGCGTCTTTTACTGTTTATATTGTTTTTAAATAATCTTACCATATATATATATATATATAGAGAGAGAGAGAGAGTCGCATATGTGTTAAATATACTATTTATAAACACTATATATATATATATATATATATATATGTAATATGCCTGTTTGCCTTTCTATGTGTGTGAGAGAGAGAGAGAGAGAGAGAGAGAGAGAGAGAGAGAGAGAGAGAGAGAGAGAGAGGTATAGAGAAACAGACAGATAACGATTCATAATATTTGATTGCAGTACTTATTCCAATCCTTAATTAAAGAGAATTTAACAGAATATGTGAATCGTGACCATTATCGTATGCCTAAAATAATGAAACTGTTGACCACGGTCCGACACTAAAAAAGACTGAGCCAATATAGTTGCGTTTGCTACAATCTACTACAGAGACAACATTCAGTCATATGATATAATACGAGTATTTCTGTGTCTGTACAACGGGCAACCGACATTATATCATATGTTTTACATGGTACAGGCAATTTATTAAGATATTAATATTTGTAAACTCTTGGCTGAAATATAAGTGGGGAGGGGTCATATCACTATTGGTTTTTGTGTGAAAAAGAAAACATTCATCTAAAATGCAGAATAATATCGATCAGTAAAAGATTTCCATGTATACAAGGAACGTCCGGAAACGTCAGGTTGTCAAATCTTCCCAAAATCTGAGAGAAGAATCCTTGTTTTTCACCTGTGTACAAAACAGGAACCCCGTGGCTAAATTGACTAAACGACTTCCACCACGGCCATTAACTCCGGGGTGAGAGTCCTGTTCAATGGTTTATGGTCGGGCCCGTGTTGGAAAGAAACCGAGAACAGTGAACAATAGCTACAGGGGTACAGTTCTGCTGTGTGACTTCTCAGGGCAAACTGCCCCGCCTACTGAGAAAACGATACCCCACTGTCCTCTCCTCACACCTAGCGGTCCCGTCTTTTAGATCTTTAAACCGCCTGGTAATGAAATATCTCTGCGTGAAATTAGGAGCCATAAACCAGGAAAAGAAAGCATAGACTAATAGATTAGTGTACCAACTGTGTGTGAATGAGAGAGAGAGAGGAACAGAGGGAGAGAGAGGGAGAGGGAGAGAGAGAATGGGAGATAGAGAGAGGGGGAGAGGGAGGAAAAGAGGGATATATTCAAATATATTTTACCGTTAAGTTTTGCTCCAGCTGAACTGTGTTTTATAATGTAAATAAGATTAGGCAATACAGGAAGTATTCCGGACAATTAACAAGGTATTAATGATCTAAATGCTAATGCTAATAGACAAAACTGAGTTGGAAACACAGATATAAAAGAAAGACATAATTAAATTATATAAATGATATGATTATTCAATACAAAATATAACAGTTTTACCCAAAATAATCTATGTTTACTCCGGTCACTTTCTCGGATCTATATCTATACCTATAAACGATTGAATGTATATACATACACATGTGTATAGCATTATCAGTGTGTATAGTCGTAGTGTATAGGTGACGAGTATGAGTATAATGCCTTTTATGGAAAGACATGCATGTTTATATATACAAACTGACATTAAATAATAACTAATATGGGGTGAGTAAATTTCAGTAAACGCTAACTTGGATATTCATGAAGATGTAATTAGAGAATAATACTTAAATTTATTACATTGCGTATAGAAACCGAGAGGGCTGTATTTCACTGTTGACGTATACATGTTGTATGTGGGTCAGTTGTTGAACCAGATAAGCTGAAAGTACATGCAGTTTTTTATATACACCCGTGTACCCTGGCCCGCATGCAGAATATATCGACGTTGACTATTGACCACCTTCTCTCTCTCTCTCTCTCTCTCTCTCTCTCTCTCTCTCTCTCTCTTTCCTCTCTCTCTCTCTCTCTCTCTCTCTCTCTCTCTCTCTCTCTCTCTCTTACCCTCACTCTCTCTCTCTGTTCTCTCCTACAGAGCCCAACCTTTCCAAAGTTAGCTTAAACAGGGAATGGCAGATGATCACGCAATTGTTCACAGCATGCACCATTAATAATTCCAAACAGATGATAAAATTAATATATGCATGGTACATGTGAAATTTATACTATATATAATATATATTTATATATATCATATATATAGTATACATGCACATCAATTCATGTTATATTATTATATAAAGCTCTTAGAAAAAACGCACGAATTTAACGACCATATCACGCAATCTGAATGGGTAGCAGCTCAAGAAAATTATAATAAATGTAATTCTTTCAGATGTATTGATAAAAGCCGCGAGATTCATGATGAAAAAATCTGGAATAATCAGTTACATTTTCTGAGTTGGTCAACTTCTTTCAGAAAACATTATCCATGGTTCGGGGCCAGGATTTGAAGGTTGCTATCAGTCAGTTGAGTTCTCCGGTCTTAGGTCCAACTTGTAGGTCGTAAACTGGATCAAATTCGAACCGGCCCAGATATAATCTAATCGATATGCATCAAAATACCAAATAATAAGCTGTGATGTACGGTTCTCGCGATAACCTGGATGATTATGAACAGGCCTCGGGTCAGTTCGTAATGGATCACCAAGACTTGATCTATCTCCTCTCTCGTCTCTCACCCGAGCTACCGAAGGTTTTTTTGCTAGCCCTGACGCCACTGGCAATATTTCTTAGTCTGTCTTGTCACATGGCATCGAATTTTCATCTCGTACATTTTATCTTTGGACGTTTGAGTGATTGATAATGTCATAAGCCTGAAGGACATATCACCGCTGACTGCTCTAGCCGCTATGTACACCCCTCCTCTAAAATGCCAGACACACCCTGTGTGGCGTATATACAAAATGCATGATTATATATAGTATTTAATATAGCTTATACAAGGTGTATATATGCTGGGAACGATTTCAAAGGTCATATGGTTTCTCCTGGTCAAAGATTTATGTGTTAAACCCGTAAAGCAAGAGCAAATGCTATTATCCCGGAATAATTAATTTATGATATTGTCATTAGGAGTAGAGCCCTTAGGAACGGCAGTAAATCATTATCTTTCTAATTTAGTGGCGTTTCATATTTTGAGCAAATCTCAAGAGATTGCCGAGCTGATTCAACAGTTTAGACAAACGAATAAAAATAGCAAGAAGGCAAACCCCGATAGTTATAACACATCCGGGCCAATCGCCATGAGATGCAAATAGTCACGTGCAAAAACTTGTCAGCGACCATTATAATTAGCATTATGACCCGAATAGGGCGTTCACGAATCATTAAAACATGCATGCACACTTTTTGTTGTATAATCCGGCGTACCTCACGCATTTGCACGTATTGCAAGCACGTGGTTGAATGGATGCTATAAATAGCTGCTTTAAGGATATTACCTAATAAACGGAAGGGAACTATAAATTTTCTCAGCACAAGTTATACGTCAGAGTAAAGATATTGTTTTATTTATGACATCAATGAATGTCATCATCTACACTGAACGTTAAAAATAAGTCTTGTATCCAATTAACACGATCAAATCTATTTTGTCTCTGTCGCTCCTCCCATTATAGGAAAATATTTCAATATCAAAGACGAATCAGGAATGACCTTTGAACTTCTCCAGTTCTTTTATAGAGCATTAAAAAGAATAATTCCCTGTTAACATTTGATTCATGGGCTAAGCTTTGTAAGAGTTACCGCTGTCATCAGATAAAACGTATATCTTAAAGAAAATACTATATAAGAAATCAGTAAATTTTATATTTTAACGGCACTTAAGGGTAATTTTTAAGTCATTATTCAGAGCAAAAGCCAGCGCCAGAGGCTATTATATTTAAGTGGAATTTGATTGGTTGAAAGCCCTCTTGTATCGTCTGCTCGTAATGAAGGGTTCTCATCTTGAATCTGATTGGCTGAGAGGCTACGGGGGCGCACCCACGGATGTGAGACCGCCATGAAAAGTAATCCCTCTCTCCACGCATGAACGGTTTTACCATTGGGGTGTGTAAATACAGCGAACCATAAAACACAGTTTTGTCTATTCCCAATGGGATGGCCTATTTATTTGTATTTGAAGGGAAAATACGCTTGGGGCTACAATATTCGTTTGTCAATAGGAATACACACTATAAAATGACATTGTTTATGTTCTGCCATATACCATGTATTTTCTATCTCAACCTGTATAGTTGCCTAATATTTGGGATGGAAATAAAAAAGGATTTATAAAATGTACATAATATGTTTTCAAGAAAGCGTATACATTAAACACACGAACTTGATTTTTCTTCAAATATTATGCATTCAGTTACGCTTAAAATTATTATGCATTCAGTGACGTTGTAAAGTGACAAAATTTGATTTTCCTATTGTTTATTGATTATATCTTTTTAACTATCATCACACTAATTCACTATACTGTAATTGGGTAATGTGATGTAATTCATTTTACGCGTATGCAACTTCCCCGGTGTAGCAGACCAGAATAGCCCCCCTTAATTGTTTAACCGGTGTAGCAGGCCAGAATAGCCCCCCTCGATTGTATACCCGGGTATAATCTGGCCTAGCCCAAACGGTACCCGAGGTATAAAATGGACCAGGCTAGATTAGGCCCCCTGTTGCTTTTAATAGCTGTGTTTTAAACCTTAAACATTTCTAGTGTTTTTACAATAAGACTCACCTTCTGTAAACTTTTTTGTTAATTTAATGTAATTATCGAGTATAAGTGAATGATATCAATATAAGGCGATCGGTATGTAAGTGTGTATGATCGCCTTATACTACATAACAGTTACTACATAACACTGCTATGTCTTTGGATTTTTACGAAATTATATCATCATCTGATGTGAGACTCAAAGTTAATTGAAACAGACCACAAAATATTCACATTTAAACTCTAGCTGAAAAATGATAACACGATGTTTAAACATATACATAAGTATATAAAAACACAGTGCTTATATAACTTTAATTGAATAAATAATGGCTTATGTAAGTAACCAAATATGTTATTATGTCGTGAGAGTGTCTGATTCAAACTTATATTTAAATTCACACATTTCTCTGATATCATGGATATGCAAATGGCTGAATGATCTATGCTTTGTAGTAGCTCTTAATCCTGTTAATCTGATATTTAATAATGGTGATAGAAAAAAAATATTACAAATAATTTATAAGAATTAAGATTAGGTATGTTTAAATGCTGTTGTTCAAATGAATCTCCACATCTGACCTGATACAAGTCAGTTTCTGTGATTCGTGTGAGGGGTATTAATTGGCCTGGAGGGGTATAAAACACACTAGGCCAGAATATACCCCGGGGTATATACTGGCCTAGGCTAAAATATAACCGGGTATAAACTGGGCAGGGGGTATAATCTGGCCTGTTACACCGGTATAGGCTAGATTATATATACCTCGGGGTATATTTTGTCCTAGTCTATTTATATCCCCTTAGGATATATTATACCTCCCTGTTACTTTTAATACCTGTGCTTTATACCTTAAAAATGTATTTTTTTTACTAAATGACTCCCATTCTGTCAGATATTTTATTAATTTAATGTAATGATCGAATGTAAGTGAAGGACGCCTAATCTGAAAAGATTATCGGTTAAGTTAAAGAAGTTACTTAATATGTTATTCTCTATAGTTTTTTCGTACCAATACCCATATTGTAAGTTTTATCGTGACAGTGTCTGAATTAAACATACATTTAAATTCACACATTTCTCTTATATCATGAATATACAAGTGGATGCTTGAATGATCCATGGTTTGGAGTAGCTCTTAATCTTATTAATCTGATAATTAAATATGCATGGCGACAGAAAATAAATAAAAGATTATTAAATATAAAATATTAGGTATGTTTTGAATACTATATATATTGATCAAATTTACCTATTTGATCTTCGCATCTGGCATGAAACAAGTCAGTTTCTGTAATTCGTGTGGGGGCCTGAGGGGTATAAAGTGGACTAGAGGGGTATAAAACAAACTATAGACCAAAGGCTAAAATTTACTCGGGTATATTCTGGCCTAGGCTTAATTATACCCGGGTATAAACTGGTCAGAGGGTATAATCTGGGCTTTTACACCGGTTATAATTAAGACTATATATTAATTAAGATATGTCGGTTGCAAGTAAGTATGTATATATGGACCAATGATATATAATATTTTATTTTTTTATTATGATTATACGACTAGCATCCATGCAGAAGTTGAGCTAACTTTACTATTTATTTATCTTATAAATCCGAGATATGTTTAATGAAATCTAATGATTGTAAATCAATTTTATACCATCCACCCATCTGGAGCGAGGATTGCGAAAGGAGCAATATATACATGCATGCTCTTTTATTAGCGAACTCTGGTTCATGAATGGTTATTTTAGAATATAAGTTTAGGCACTTTTGGTCACATGACTTCACAGGGACCGATATCATAAAAAATAATCTATACTATTATTCCAATAAAAGTTATAGTTATATAATTTCTATCACTGAAATAAATATGGTATACTTCTTATTCTTCTTTATTTAATGGACGGAGTCAAACATGGCCCACGGCCGTAAAATTTTCAAACAGACAAAAACACACCGGAAATGGAATTAAAATGTGAAGTGTGAACGTCAGTCGAGTGAGCACCCAATAGCCAATGTGCAATGAAATTACAAAGGTGTCAATGCAATGGGTCACATTTGCAATGACAAATGTGCGTGCAGGGCGTGGAAGAAAGGGATTGACCTTGACATATATTACTTTAAATCTTCGTATACATGCATGGTGCATAACAATCTATAGAAATGGCTCCTTTATATAGGTCGTATAATTACGCTAACATATTAATATATATATATATATATATATATATATGTATATATATCACTCTAAATGATTCCCTTGCATAAAACGATAGATTGCTGGTTGACACACCATTTTTTAAATAGTTTAATTTGTAATCATAAACTTATATCATATGATATCTCGTAATATCATCCTGTGATTGTTATGTTGGTTTAAGTTTGTTCCAAGTAAAAGCTTGTGAAATATATAAACATTGGCGATTGGTGTTAATATATATATGTATTTGCTTTCGCCTATATATACACACGCGCAATGTATATCCAAAATATACCATTAACACGCAGAAATGTATATAAGTTTGTATTATGAGTATGAGAGATAACGATAATAGATGGATAATGATATGATAAACTAATTATAATTAACCTTAAGCTCATCTGAAAGTAATTTGAAAAGAAAATTGGTGTTGCTCATTTGTGCGTGGAAAAATGTGTTATAATCGATAAATGTTGTTAGGGAGATATGAATACCGACATGAGTATAAAGCCATTATTAAGCACTGTAAATATTCACCAGGGGCCAGCGCAGAAACATTTATCTCATCAAATTGTATAACATCCGCGCATCTTTTTCAATATTGCAGTATTCCATGTCAGATGCGCTTTAAAGTTTCCATGTGGGATTTCTTTCGGAAGTGCTTGCCCCACGAGCATATCATTTTACAAGAGAGCCTTTAAACAGATTGGTGAACCCAAACCCCGGGTGGACACTTGGGGTTACATGTTTGTAGCATCCCGGCGCTGTTTCACAATTCCCTACTGTCAGGCGGAATTTTATTACCCCTTCCCTGGGTCGTCAATTTCCCCACCAACTGCATGTCAATTTCAGCTAGCTGCATATTTCACGTAGGTTTATTTCATGTTACGGCGATCTCGTCGGACGAGCGTGCAATCACTTTTATAGAGAAGCCACAATTTATGCCCACTTAGCATGCGAGTCTTCGCGAATTAAGCTTTTTATTGCCGCCTCGGTGACGGTGAAAATTAACCAGATTCATTAGCTGTTGTGTGGTCGGTGTACTAAGTAAAAGGGCCCGGCAAAGCCGGATAATTTTTCGTATTAATAACCCGGCTTTTGCTGCCAGGACAACCAAGGGGGCATGACAGGCTGGGATCTGCACCACTTTAAAAACTGACATGAAAAATGCATCACATGCATTGCTGGTAGCTCAAGAACCAACGGCTGTAAAATGGGGAACGAGAGCTGAATACCAAAGATGCAGGGATAAGCACAAGCTCACACCTGTTATTAACAGAGATTTGCTCCAGCAAGAAGCAAGCGCCACAAAAAAGTTCCTCCTGGTCGAACGTGTCTTAATAATCAAAGACTGTCCTATTTTGCAATTTACAGTAATATATAGCTTTGTTTCTTCTACAAATCTATCATATTTGTCAATTTAGTAAATGCTCTACCGGGTGACGGGTTATATTTGGGTTTTGCTGCAGGATTATTTTATCAGTTCTGGGCTTATATTTCTCCCTCGGAGTCAAGGGAACTTACATTATAACAGAGTTTATGTGTACATACAGTTATATCACAATGCATTTTGCTCATATCAATACACACACGCAACTTTTATTACGGTCACATTAAAGTGTGAACAACTGTGTAACATTTCCGTAATTATCCTTATCGCCTCAATCAAATCCTTAATTTATTCATTTATAAATATAATGCATTTTGCATTGTTTATATATATGTAGATATATATTTATATCACATTCATATGTGTGTCTATATACGTGGGTGTGTATGTATGTATAATATCAATATATATATATATATATGTGTGTGTGTGTGTGTGTGTGTGTGTATGTGCAAGTGTAAGTACATAATATTTCAAGACTTCACCCATGCACGTGTGTAAATTTCATCGTACTCAGAGTGCATTTTTATTAATTTGTAGTAATAAATATCTTACAGGACCTGGGAAGATGTTTAATAATTACATATCATGCGATGAGTCAAATACATTAACTTTGAAACGACATTACTTACATGAGATATTAACCCATGGCCAGGATTTATGTTTACATAGGTACGTTATATCGGCTACGTCGTAATTCTGATTGCACATTATCAAATTATATGCACTGAGAATCACGAAAACATTTGTTATATTATCTGTTATTTGAATTACAAATAAATAACATATATCAACTTAATTTATGTGGTTTTATTGGCGAAACATATACTTAAGAAATGAAATTTGTCATAGGAAATGTGTGCATTGACCTATGCATATCACCATGGACGAAAATTAAAATAATTATACCATGCATGAGGTATATGTTGTATACAGTCTTTTGTGTTTTAGTTTTAGACTTTTTATTCCGATCACTTTGTATAGACATTATTATAATGTGATTTTATAATGAATTTTATATTGAAGCGTTCAATATTATGAATATCTTTATGCAATCCCGTATATAGATATGTTCGAGCGAATGTGATGTTGTGTTTATATACCTAACGGTATTCGTTGTATTGTGTTGTCAGAATTTCATTATATTTAATGACATTGTATTTGTATATTAACTGATATCCCCTCCCCCTCCGTTTGCGACCTAATCCAAAAGAAACAGTTGGACTAATGGACTATTTTTTCCTTCTAAAACATATTGCAAGAAAAAGATAAATGTTTCAAACGATTTATTTAAAATTTATAAGTTTATATTTTCAATATTTCCACTAAACATTTGCAAAAACAGCGACAATAAAATTTTAACAATTTATAATGAAAATGAACCGGTCGAAGTCTGTTTTTCTTGGTTGAGCCACCAATTTCAAACAAATTATAACTGTTTACTTTTACTCTATTTTATAAATTATTCAAATGATATATATAACTTAAGACAACGAAGGTTGCCATGATAAGGAGGGTTATATAATTTTTATTTATTGTTTCATTCATTATATATTTTTTTAAATCTGCATAGCTGCAAAACAAGCTAACACGTTTAAATATTGCGTGTTTTATATTTTTTTTTCACTGCAGTTTAATATATATTGATAATGTCGCAAAAAGATTAGGAAAAAAAGCAATGTAAAATAAAGTAGAACGAAAAAAAAAACAAAGATATATGAAACAAATAAAGAGCACAATAAATTTAATTGACTGTATTTGACCTACATTTAGTATTGACTCTCTTCAATTAACCCCAACATTTCATTTTTTTTTTAATATTTTTTTGTGTATTTTGTTGAGCTTAAGCTGCTTTTAATGTAGTTTACTCACGTTTCCTTTGACATGGCTGGCGGGAAAAACACCCACCGATAACACATATAGTTAAAGAAATAAAATTGATTTAAAGAAGTATTATCTATATATTATAATTCAAAGATCATGACCTTGTATATATTGAATTATAAAATTCATTTCGTTTACACATAAAATTTTCTGTCAATATTGTCAGGAAAAGGAAAAAAATTTGTATGGCGTCAGTCTGTTTGTTATACAAATAAATTAATTAAAAAATAAAGTTAAATCAACGTGAAAGAAATGTGAGTGGATATCTAATATCATATATATTAATATAATGACATATAATATCATAGGTTTCTTCTATATTTTTCTATAAAATTTATATATATAAGAAAAAGAGAAAATTGATTTGGGGTTTATGTTATATAATTTGATGTTGAATCTTTTATGTCTCCTCCGGTTGATGAAGGTATTTAATTGTAATTTTCTTCGTGGAAGGATATGTAATGTATCAGTTTTTTAATAAATAAGGCAAATGTAAGGCTTCATAACCTGCCTCAGGAGTGTATGCTATTATTTTGTTTTTCCATAATATTATCCAAAGTCTCGCATGCATGCGTCTACTCAGTATCCAAAAAGTGAAATCAAACAGACTGATGTTGTAAAGAGTTTGGTGAGTGTTTATGAATTTTACGTACTATTAGGAAGAAACATGTTATTTTAAAGCAAATTTGAGCATCCCTAAAGTGTTCACTATAGGAGAATTCTTCTTATGATGCTACAGAAGTTTGTTCGTATATTATAGATGTCATAATATTAAATTTAATATCTAAATGACATTTATTATGGGCGTATCCAGAGGGTGCCGCAGGTGACCAGACCTCCCCCTCCGCATCCCGACTTAGTATAAAATATTAAAGTTAAAATTCACAAACGCTAGAAAAAAATATAGCAAAAAAAATGATTGAAATAACAAGAAAATGAAAATATCAGTCAATATTCATTACTCTACACTTTCATCTGCAATAATGTAAATAAAGAGATCTATCTCGGGGACATTATTTCTGAATCTGTTATGAGATACTGTGGTTGGCTTGTTATTCGCGGTGGTTTCAAATTCGCGATAGTAACTGAGAAACTGTAGACAAGAAAACATTGATTCCAAACTAATAATTTATGAGTTGACTAATTGACTCTTTTTACCCATTCCCAAATTCCATCAATGCTATCCAAATTGTTTCTCTTGTTTTGTGTATTAACATTATACGAATATTGAAATTCTGAGTTTATTTTTCGCAGTAACTAAGAATTTCGATTATTTTATAATTGCATATATATATATTTATATATATATATATATATTTATTTAAATAAAATGAACTATTTGCCTAGAAGGTATTCCTGTAGCAATCCCCCTACCCCCCAAAAAAACACCACAGTTGCTGCCCCCCCCCCCCCCCCCGGGTAAATCCTGGCTATGTGTAAAATGTTGGTATTCATGTCCCCTTTTCTAGCTATTTATAGGTAAACAATTTATTTCAAAACTATTTTTTCTCTCGATAAAGTTTTCTTTCATATATATTTGCAATGTGATTTAAAGCTTATCCGGTTGTTTACATTACAAATCATCTTGTATCTCAAATTGCTGGCTAATTCATGACTATTTTTAGTCTTTTAATCCTCTATCATTTTCTGAAAAGTCATAACTTTTCTTCAAACAAAATACGAATACATGTATATAATACAAAAATCATTTTTATTGAAAATAAAATATAAAATATAACCTGGAATGTTATGCTGCATTGAATATAGCACATATGAAAAAAGAAAAAGATTACGTGTTATACGTTATTTTTATTCCTGTTAAAGCCAACTAGAGTGATAGTATAATAAACAAAAGGAAAATAAACAGGTGTGTACCTTTCTAAATATTATCTGGCACAAGGATGAACGGAAATTGTAATTCATTTGTGAAATTATATAACGATACCCGCATGTAGTATACATTATAGACGTTCATTCAATAAATGTAAAATGAATATGAATACAATCCAAGTAAGGTAAAGAGAGGCACAAAACGGACCGAGATGAGGCTATATGGCGAGGTTCATATAACCTATATAAAAGGAAATATATATATATATATATATATATATATATATATATATATATATTTATGTATATATATATTAAATAGACAGAGACAGGTTCAGACTTTAAAAAAAAATGACAAAAGTAACCTTAAACCTTCATGCAGGGTTATATGGAATTCATGTTAACGGGGGAACATAATAAATATATATGTATATATATATATATATATATATATATATATATATATATATATATATGAATCATGGAATTAAAGACAGCAACCTAAGGAAAAAAGGTTAAAGATAAACAACCAAGGAAAGAGAAAAATAAACAACCTGAGAAAAGGGGAAAAACGTAAACAACCAAAGCAAAGGAATAAAGATAGTAACAGCCAAAGAAAAGGGAAAGATAAACAACCGGAAGAAGCGAAAAAAGAGATCATCTATTGGAGATAAAAGACAATCAGAGAAAAAATAAAACAGATAAATAACTATAATATAAATAAATGGAATCCAGTATTTAAAAAAATATTTATAATTTTGAATATTTCAACTATTTTGTCTACCAGGTTGGTGCAAACCATGTGTTAATTAAAGAAAAGTATAATCCTGTAAAAATCAGTAGTTTGTACATTCTACTCCCTGTTTTCCTTGTCCAAACTTTTGTCAAGACCACGAACCATTAAAGAAATCTTCTCTGGCAAAATCTCTTTCCTTTAATATCAGTACACAATTTGATTTATATTCATATAAGAGCCATAGAGTATATATCTCACTTCTTATCATAAGCCCTCTAAAAAGTCGCAAGTCCTAACTATACTTCCTAATAATGGCGTACTTTTAAAATTTACATTTTTCTTTTAAAAATAATATATGAAAACAACATTTCAAAATTAATTAATTTCTTAGCAAAACAAAAATCATTAGATAGAACATTGCTCTCTGTATGAACAAGAGTGTGTTTCTTGGGCTTTAAATTTAATGTTAAATGACTTTTAATTGATTTTTGAATTAAGCGATTTATTTCAGCCCGGGGAGGCTTAACGAAATGTTTTCAAAAGTTAAGTTAAGCAACTCGTTCTTTTTGATTACGAACACCATGCAAATATTACAAACTGATTATATCTATTGTAACTGTAAGAAGATTTCAGAATAAATAATGTTATGCATCTTGTTTCGGGGGGGGGGGGGGGGGGGGGCATGCCCCTATATCACTTTGTTACAGTATGAGTTTTTTATCCTTCTTTTTGTAGTGAAATAGAACATTTGCTTTGTATCCAAGCACTCTCAGGACAATCCAACCATCCTAAGAGTTATTATTATCTTCATATATTTTCTCAATAATAAACATCTTATATTCAGAATATGCGTTAATTACATAACGAATCGTCATAAATATTAACTAGTTTGTAAATGGGTTGATTTAAATAAAAAATTAAATCATGAAAATTAAATGTTGACTATTCAGCAAAAATGCATTCTTATATAATATGTAAATAAACTACATTTTCCAATATGTAGTTATATGTTCCAATATGATATTCTAAGATGAGGCATTTGTCCACTATGTGTATTAAACATAGAGAGAGTTCACGTCTATATGCATAAGAGATTGTCAGTGGTGCTTATCCCCTTCACATTTTCAGTTGAAAGAAATTACATAAACCCCCTCTGTGCTAATTGTTGAAAATTCGTAAAGATCAAATGAAAACTATAAACGAGATGTTACCTGTAATGAAACTACATGTATATATAGAGCGCCAGAACTAGTCCGAAATCTAAAATTAATCTGACTGGAAATGGGTAAAAGATGCACGTGAATCTTCTTAAATTAAACGTTCCAATTAATTATTCAGCTGACCTCTATATATATGGAACTACATATATATAAACTTTGATATTTGTAGTGGATTAATATTAATGCATGGTCCAGGATTAATAAACTTGGTTTAAACGTTGGAAAAAGGACAACATTCACAACAAAAAGTGCTATAGTTTCATTTATTGATATTATTTGTATATATTTTCCGATAATTTTAATGACTCGCATGAATGATGTAAGATGGTCAGGCAAATATAAAATTACCCACTTGTTAAAACTTCATGGCATATATATATATATATTGTATGACTTTAAGGAAATTGTATCAGAGGCGTCAATCTATATTAATTCCTAGGGGTTAAACATTTGAAATTCTGGTTCTTTTTAAAATAAGAATCAGAACACATTAACTATAAGCTGGAGTATAAGTTAATTATTATGAGGACTCACACTAAATATACTAAACTATATTCGAAAATCGCAGACTGAAAATGAAGATCAGACGTCAGCTAGCTTGATTATAAAAAGAATGACGCCGCGTTCCCCGCTGGAGCGACGGAGGGATGGCTAATTCATTGCCGGACGGATCAGGGCCCAGCTTGATAAAGATGGATTCTAGCATTGCTGACGGTAATAAATAAACTCTGGGGAAGATAGCTCCAGGAGCGGCACAACTTGTCTCGGTTACATCAATATTGTTACGGGAGGACCAATGAATCGGCTATGAATTGTTGATTACGGCGGCCAGTCATATCAAAACCAGGATTTCCCTGGATGCATTGATCCGGCAATTTGAGCTGGCTATTTTCGGTTCTGGGAATATTTGAAGAACTGATTGGCAGGCTTTTTGCCCGAGGAAGATAGGCCAATTCGAGATGTAATACACCCGATCAAAATACCTGCAACAGACAGTCCCGACCAAGTAACTCTGGGTGATTGAATGGTCATTTTGGACCGGGTCCCCAGGCCGCGGGCACAGTGGCCGTTTTATGTATTGGGAATCAATAGTCGGAATTAAACTGTTAGACCCAATCTGAGGGTCTGTCCGTCCTTGCCAGGGCTCCATATATCTTACTTGGCTGCTACTGTACTTTCTAACTAAGTGCTCCTCCCTCCCCGTCTCTCTCTCTCACTGTTAATTTCTTTGTCTTTGCCCACTCTATTTCTCTCTTTTCCTCCCTTCCTCCCTCTCTCCCTTCCCTCTCATTTTCTTTTTATCTCTTTCTCTCTGTAACTGTGTCTGTCTATTTCTTCCCCCCTCTCTCTCTCCCTCTCTCTCTCTCTCTCTTTCTCTGTCTCTATCTCTTATCTCTCTGTTTATCTCTCTCTCAATCTTTCTCTTTCTCTCTCTCTCAAGCACACTGTTAATCTTTCTCTCAATCTCTCCAACCTTCTCTGTCTCTATTCGCCTCCCTTTCTTTACCGTTAATTCCGTTTATCTTTCTCTTCCCTTTCTCCCTCCACCCATCCCGTTCTCTGCTCTTGCTTAATTGGTTCTCTGTATTTAACAAAAATAAATTCTTGACATATCCTGAAACTGGTAACATATCCTGATCACATATATTTGACCTAAATGCCACAAGTCATTTCAAAACCACAAGCGTTTATAGGTGCGGCTTTGAAAACCACTGTCTTAACTTTTTTTATGTATAGTCATTAATTCATGTTGTCGTCAGTCTAGCCTTAAATCAGCCAGTTCCGCTGTAATGTACACCTGTGTGCATGGGTTGATCTGAGTGTCTTTGCATGCATGCCCTTTATATATTTCACCTCCATAAAACGGTTCGAAATTTATCGAAATTTATACGTTCTGAAGATCAACTGTCAACAGGACATTGACTTAAAGGTCAACTGTCAACAGGACATTTACTCAAAGGTCAACTGTCAACAGGACATTTACTCATAGGTCAACTGTCAACAGGACATTCTCTCATGAGGCACTGACTCGCAGGACAACTGCCCACGAGAAATTATACTCCTATAGGACAACTGCCCCCAAAACACTGACTCGCAGGACAACTGCCCGCAAGACGCTGACTCCCAGGACAATTGCCGAGACCTTTACTCACGTGACAACTGCCTAAAAGACATTTACTTTTTCTTTACAAGACAACTGTCAACAAGATATTTAATCACAAGAAAACTGCCTACAAAACAATGACTCTCAGGACAAATGCCTACGAAACATTTACTCCATGGACAACTACCCAGAATATATAGTTTGAGACATACAGGTAAAATAATTATGTTGCCCCTTCATTTATACATATATATGACGTTTATTTTAATAAAAGTTAACTTTTCCTATAAAATTCAGCCAAATTGGCAATTATTGTCAATTATCTTCTTTCTACTTAACACTGTAGGCAGTTGTTTTATAGACAATAAAATCTTAGACCAATTGTCGTAGGAGCAATTTCTTGTGAGCAGTTGTAATGACATCACCCATTGTTAAATGTAGGCGTGGAAAAACAAAACACAACTGACATCTGTTTTATTAAACTTATATAAATTATAAATTAAACCTGTAAATAATGCAATATATACTATGATTAATTCTCGTATTATACACTTTACTGATGGACTTCTCAAAACCCCTAATAAAATTCCTCACTGAGATTTCTATAAATTCGTTGGTGTTATAATAAATCATACTAAACCATAACGAAGATGTGTAGTAAATTCTTTATACACAGCCTGGTGTGTACCGGGTTGTGCCATGTCCCAGAGGCACCCGTCCCCACTTATACTGTCAGTATTGTATATCATAATATAATCATATCTAGCAATATGAACACACTCAAGTATGGTTGTAAATCAGCAATTTCAGTCGCGGAGCTGGCCACTCCTTTTGAAGTGTGTGTCTCGCCCACATACCCGGACTGCACCGGGGGTTTCGTATTTATGAGAAATTATAACGCCTGTGTTCAAACTGAGTTTCCGGACTCATTCAAAGGCTGTTTATGTACATGTTATATTTTACATATATTGTCTGTGTAGGCTGCTGCGTGCCTCATTAATGATATGTATAAGGTGATATGTAAAATAAGCCATTGTAGGTGCGGACTCAACGACCAATCTTAAAAATAGTTGTTCGTCGTTATTACCTTTTGAACAATATTGGTGAAAATGACGCGTATATATTGTATAAAAGAATCTATACATGTGCATGATCAGTTTTCAGGGGATAGAAATCTTCTATATTCTCCGCCAAACAAAAAAAAATCAGTTCAAATATATATATATATATATATATATATATATATATATATATATATATATATATATATATATATATATTATATAAAGTATATAGAATGTGGTGGAAGGAAGAATATGGAGAGAACATTCTTAAATGGAGAGAAATCTGCGGACTATGTGGTAAATATTACTGTACATTAACCGCTGTAAAAGGCCAGGCTATGTCCATTAGCTGTATAAAAGAGACTTTAGGCCAAATTATACACGGGCTATATAATAGCCTAAACATTTTAATTAATTGGCTAAAACATTTTATACCCCGGGCATTAAACATTGACTATAAGCCATGCATATTATGTCGGGGTATAAAATTTATGGGGGTTATTCTGGCTTGCTATACCTCAGACCTTAACTCTGTAGAAGTAATTCGATGCTGTTGAAGCCAAATACGTTATCCTGTTTTATAAATGCTTCAAATTATATATATATATATATATATATATATATATATATATATAAACTCTGTATATTTGACTTAAATTAATGTTAATAATGACTGCATGGTAAGGTTTTTCACGGAAGTATAACTTCTGATAAATTTTGTGACAGGATTGAGGAAACAATGTAAACGAATTTAGAAAACCAGGGAATAGTTGATGGAGAATACGGGTAAGTTTTTTGGACACCATGATGAATATAACAGACTATCTGTCTGAAAATCGTCTAGGGTTTTCATTCTGTTTACAAGCGACTGGGTGTCTGGCCTAAGCTGCTTAGTCACCGAATTGATCTTTCTCAAACCTTCACTTGTCGCGCGGCAAGAAAGAAAACCTCTGTTATGTTGTTTGTCTGCTTATACATGGGATATAGTCAACCTCTTCTCTCTCAGATCCCCCTGTTCAGTATAGATGGCTGGGAGCATTTGGCCGTGATGAGGTGACCCGTCAGCTTGGCAGGTTACACATGTGTTATAGATAGGACAAAACCGGTGATATGTCCGTCTGCAAGCGACACACTTTGAAGTTAGAGTATTTGCTTATTTAATTGAAATGTTGGACATTGATGAGCATTAGGTCGAGACGAGTACATGTTGACCGGCCAACATTAGGCGACCTATCATTTCAAGCTCATAGCACCGAACGGCCATTACAGGTCATAGAGACTGATCATGGGGCTAGGTATTGTCCCCGCCATGTCTTCCTCCATCTGAAATAGACGAGGATATGGACAAGCCGGTCCCTTTGAAATGTACAAGCAGCGCCTGGCGCTACAGGAATGCTTGACACTTCACACCTGGCGTATTGTCGGGACACGGCGGATTGTATCGCTCACGTTCTATATTTGACCACAGTCAGCTGCAATATTGGTATATGTTAAAGTATATATAGCACAGGTTATCTATAACTGCAATCTGCGAAGATACAGAGCTGAAGATATCGAATTCGCCTACATTTAAGTCTTATATCTGGTCGTTATTACATGGCAAGAGTTTTGCCTATTTTAATAGATTATATAATCAGGTAAAAAAGTATATATACTCAGGGTGAAAACAAAGGGATGCACGAGTTAACGTCAGAGGTACATATACAATCCTGCAAAGCTAATATAAACATAAAATGATTATTATTCATAAATTATTAATATCACTTCATGTATCTGGAGATATTATCCCATATGAAATAATATAAAAGAATACACATAGATTTTTTATGTATATTAGAATAAAGACCCTTCTATTTGTGAGCTTTGGTAGTCGTGAACTTGTCTGTCTGTCTGTCCGTCTGTCTGTCTGTCTGTCTCTCTCTCTCTCTCTCTCTGTCTCTCTCTCTCTCTCTGTCTCTCTCTCTCTGTCTCTCTCTCTCTCTCTCTCGCTCTTTATCTCTTTCTCTCCACACACACACAAACATATATAAATATATTAATTTTGGTTACATGATCGGATCACTGGCGGATGGGGTGGGAGGGGGTCGTTTGAAGAAACAGTATACTCCGATATAAGAACAAATCTGATAATCTCATTAATGTTCTTGATAAGGAAATGCATGTGTTTAAATGCAGTTTACATTAATTTTTCTTTCTCAAAAATAAGAATATTTCCAAACCCATAATTGAGTAAAGATTTGTTATTTTATATACATCTTATGATTGTTATATTTAATTGATATATTTTAAAGGAAGACGAACGATGTATACAAATTAATTTATTATAAAGAAAAATTCTAAAAAAAACTGCATGAAGCAAATTATATATCTTGATGTTTCTCCTTATATTTGTCAATCACTTAACTTATTAATTTAATTGATTACAGCTTCGTTATAGAGCAGTGTTCAAACCGTCAATTAACATATTTTAAAACATATATACGAATCTCGATCAGAGTTGTTTATTATTATATTTTTTTTTATAATTTGCTCGTGTTTTCTTATGGTTTTAACTGGAATTGAATGCAAATATTAATTTGGTTTATGTAATAATATATTTCCAGTGTTGTGACATTATTTTATAATTCGCAACAGGAAATATATAATGCATAAATTATCTTATATATATTGCAGCTTTTCTATAGTCTTATGTAACTGTACTATATCATCCTTGTTTATAAATGATGGTTTAATAACTGTCTCAGTTTATGGAATCAGAAATAAAATTTGATTTTATTTATTTTTTACATACCAAATATTATCAAAATATTATTAGAAATATTTTATTTGGTATAATTATATAAGACAAGATGAAATACGTAATAATATCTTTAAATGTAATAAGTATCTTGAAGAGTCTTTATATCTTGTCGATCGTTGAAAGGGAAAACGGGCTAATTTATCAATAGCTCACTGGTCATAAACGCGGTAATAAAACAACACGTTTCTCTTTTGCGTTATATCTTAAAGAGTCAAAAACCTGATTTATTCAAATCGTTTTTCTGTTACATGATTGCCTTCACAGACAATAATTGAGCCCTTAAACAGGAATATACGAGGGTTTTACTTCTTAAGAAGTGCTTGATTACTTTGTAATTATGGCGGTTGTACATACAAAATGAGTATTTTGCCACGACGAGTGTCAGGCGAGGAACGGTTTTTATTGCCCTGTTCCCATCGCTTATAACACAAACAATCTTGTGAGGGAATGTTTTATATGGGTCGGGACGGCGCCGGGGGCACTGAGACTTGTAGTAAATCTGAAAGCCGAGTTTCACTACAGTGCACACCTTAACGTATATACCAACATAACGTCTGCCGTGGAGTTCTTTATTAGGGCCATAAATTCCCCTCCTCTACCCCGCTTTATTCTGCATTATATTTTCCGGTGGCGACAAAACGTGCCCTAGCCTCTTGTGGGAGCCAGTGTAAAGTTCGCTCACCTGAAAACGAGCCCATAAACTTGCTTTAGAAGGTGGCTGTAACAATTTATGGTGATATTAATGTCAATTCTGGTCTCCAATTCTCTCTAGGCTCGGGTGTATATGTTCGACCCGGGGTGGCCGCGGGTCAGGCTATAGCCGGGTTTAAGGCAATAATGAAGCGTAACACACCCATTTTACACTTTTATGGCCCTTAAATACAATAAGTAGAAACAATATGCCTATCCAGGGTCAGTTTAGTCAGTATAAGCCAAGTGGCTGTACACGGAGTAACATACTCTCGGTCGCCATTGCTTGGAATATCCATACCACACTGGATTCGTAATGTGCGTGTTCAGGGTCTGTGGATATATATCAGCACTGAATATATATATTTTATCCTAGCGTGAACACAGGTGTCATGTACATTTTACCTGTCAGACAAAAGACAAGGTTTCTGTGGCTTAATATACCTGGCGGTTTGGCCAGCTGCTGTTATTTTGACAAAGAGTATATCTGGAATAACACGCCTCGGCCTTACCGTGCATTTATATACGGAATATTTCAAAGTTTACCCACAAGGATATATATTACATACACTGACATACGAATGGGAGCTATTTATATTCATTGGAAGAGCATACGGATATATCTACCTTAAGGAATATAAATATTTATTTTAAAAAAAATGGAACAAATTCTTGTTTCTTAGGTTGTGACTGTTTTAATAACGCCTGACAGGAATTGGATCCAAATCGTATCGGATTATTATTCTGGGAGATTTTTTTTCGACACTTTCACAATAGCAGTTATCAATGCATGTATATATTAATATATATTTATATATATTAATATATCACGCCAAATATATATATATATATATATATCAAAACGTTTAGCAATATATATATATATATATATATATATATTATATTTATTTGTATCTTCCACAAGTCAAGTGGATTTACATCAGCAAACATATTAATTCTCTTTTGGATTCCATTGAAATATATATGTTACTCAAAGGGATACACACGTCGGGGGTTCGGTACCCTTAAAAAGAGCTTCACTAGATTAACGATGGAGGACAGTGCACTAAATAAAATCTTTTTCAAAGGATAACGATGCATTTATTTCTTGGGTAAATATGTTTCGGATCCATGTATATACCAATATATTACCCGGAAATTACAATTCTTAAATCACGGAAGATATATACGTAACACTTTTTCGATTATACGAATACCCATATGGATGAGTACAAGGAAATTTCCCGATGACAATGGTACAGTTGGAACAGCAGAGAGAGATATCGCAATATACAAAATTTATAAACCCTTTAAACAAGGGTGTGATGGAAATGACAATGTACTGGAAGTTATGTTAATAGAATATTTATCGGAAATGTACTATACAATTCACGGAGGTAAAGTCTACAGTTTATATATATGGTGAGTATCCCAAGCTTTTAATAAGCTGACACGCACACACACATTTATATATACACATAAATAAATCTTGTTCATATATATATATATTTATTTATTTGTGCTTTTAATGTTTATATACATAAGTAAATATACATATATTGGTGTAAATATATATATATATATATATATATATATATATATATATATATATATATATATATATTTAACATGAGCTTATAACAGTTTGGTATATAACCTTTGTAAAAAAATCACATTTTTCAGGAAAACACACGAGTTTGGTTCCAAAATGATCATTTATCCAGCGGTCATATTTAAAAAAATAAATAAATAAATCACGAAATAATCGTATAAAGGGCTATACTTCAGCACTTTAGCATATATGTATTGTATATGTCTGTAAAATATGGACTGTAAAATATAGACTGCAAAATATAGACGCAGGTGTCCCTAGATTGTTAAGAGGGTGCTATAGTTTATATGTCACCGTGCTAATTTGTCTCCTTTAGAGGGAATACAACATTGCTCAGATACCAGAGAGGGAAACATGTATACGGTCATCATGCTTGACTGACCTGTCCAAGCACACATGATGTACTGCATTAGAGAGAGAGAGAGAGAGAGAGAGAGAGAGAGAGAGAGAGAGAGAGAGAGAGAGAGAGAGAGAGGAGGGATTTATAAGATTTCCTTTCATGGTTA
This sequence comes from Sipunculus nudus, assembly GCA_026874595.1. Classification (NCBI taxonomy): domain Eukaryota; kingdom Metazoa; phylum Annelida; class Sipuncula; order Golfingiida; family Sipunculidae; genus Sipunculus; species Sipunculus nudus. The sequence continues at coordinate 57,337,197 of CM049317.1, forward strand.
TGTTTGTACCTTTATGCTGATATAAAATATATACTTTTCTATCATTTGTTCAAACATGTAATTAATTTATTAAATTTGCTTCCATGCTCCATTAGGTTTATTTATGCAATATGTATGATATTAATATTTTATTATTAATTAATATTTTCTATGAATTTTCTATGAATTTCTAGATATACATATATATTATTATATATGTGTGTGTGTTTTAAGACATCACTTATATTTAAGACTTCACTTTATATCAAGAATCGGTATTAACTCTATATGAACTGTTCGAATAAAGGGTTATGCTGCTTAGCTTAACGATATAGCGTGTAATCCCAGAGGCTCAGTCCAGAGCCAGGCAGCTGGACAGTCACGTGACAGCAGGGCAGCTGCCGACCACTACTATCAGGATGCCAGAAATCAAACTGTGGTCATTCCATCTGTGGCAGATCAGTCTGCTGGTCCCTGAAAGTAATAAGCGTTTCGCTAGTGTCACATTATTTACGATTAAACTCTCAAAATAGAAAATTGAATTTCCCCTGACCGGACCAGGAACTCCAGTGTCCGAACTCAGATGGCCGTTAGGCAGAGCATAATGCGCGCAATGATTACATTAAAATAATTTAATTGCTGCCATAGAAACGGCGCTGTTCTGATCTGGCATGTTCGTTACTCGGTAACCCCGGAGTCCTGCCGGAATTAACCACACAGAATGAATAACAACGGGTAGTCTCAACTAATGTTGAAACCAATACTTTTATATTTTCTATTCCATACACTTGCCTAAACTGTTTCTCCAAATCTGCTTTCAATTTTCTTTTTTTTAACAAATATAATCACACCCAAAGAAAACCTGAATAGAACAAGAGAAAAAGTTTGTTAGCTTACCACATTGCGTTTACAGATTAATCGATTATAATAATATTTTTTTTATTTCATATTATTTTCCAATTAACCTTTAAGATGATATGATCTTGTAAAATTATATTTTATAACGTCCAACTATCTACAAATTTATAAGCTATTTATCTTTGACTGGAGTTATATAATTTGAGCTCAACTGGGTTAAGTTAAATATATATAGAGAGAGAGACAAAAATATAATTCGTAATAAAATATGATACTGTTAACAGTTTGCATTTGGTTTTCTAGAATATACTTATTTTCAATCAATTATGAAACAAAATAAATCTGTATTTATCAAGTGAACTGTGTTCCAATTTAGATATAACATAAGGACATTTGAAATACACTTATTTCTGTTAAGGCAATTTTAGTTTGTTTTATGATATTGTCATTCGTTCGATTGGTTTCCACTACCGTCAGATAAATATATTTATATATAGATATCCATTTTTGCAGAATGTTAAAACATTTTCCAGAATGAAATGACCATTTCCCATCAGCTATGTTACACTTAATGCATAAGTGAAGTTGTTCTACTCCGTAATTTTACAGCAGAAAATAAGGTCATACTTTTTTGATAACTTCAAAATCGCCCCCTATAGCTTCTTTCTCTGTAAATCCTTGCTACATATACCGTTAAACGCGTTCTCTATCTACTATCTAAATATAATATATATGATTCTAGAAATACGCTCATACATGATCATCCGTTTATGATTTAAAATAATACAACAAATAAACAAATTATATATATATAACATAATATTTTGTAAAATTGAGAACAGATCTACAAAGAAGGGAAAACTTTTTTCCTGGCTTTTCAGTGTAATAATATTCTTGTAAACAACAATTTCTACAATTTTGGTCTCTCTCTCACTCTCTCTTTATCACTCTCAACCTTAATTTTATATATATATATATATATATATATATATATATATATATATATATATATATACATATCCAAGTGTTTTAGTTACAGTCGATGTAGAAAAGCGATCAAAGTAGCTATAAGCAGAGCATGTTTACCAAGTATTAAACACGGTAAAGCATTCTGCCATATACAACTATGAGTTTCACGCCTATAAGGTTAAGGTGAAGTTTATATATAATATAATATTATATATATATATATATATATATATATATATATATATATATAATTAACGTCAAGTGCATTTGAAGTTTTGAACGACTGCCTTTATGAAACTGTGCACAAATGCAATGAATTATATTATATTTTATTATCCAGATCAACCACAGACCGATATTTCTTTCATGCATGTGCTGACGTTATATTTATCTGATTATTATTTTAATATATTATTGTCGTGTTTAATTTAAGTATAAATTACATTATTTTGTTTGAATTATGTGAATATATTTATTGCCGAACGATGTATTTTTGAAATTAGACTCGTCTGTATTTTAGACTTTTTCATGAATGAGTTGCGGGTAATTCTGTCACAGTTATTCAAACATCCAAAATAATCTAGATTTTGATAAATTCAGTTGTGACAATGTTAAACGTTCATAAGCTTTGTTTATTGAGAGGGGGGGGGGGCATTTCCCATTCCAAATTTAAGAGTGGGGGCTAATGACCTTTTATCCCCTCATGTTCAGGGGAATTAAACACATACCGATATTAAGACAATTCCACCATTCACACCATATATATATATATATATATATATATATACATATATATATATATATATATATATATATATATATATATATTTATATATCTAGTGTCTTTATATTTTCTTCATTTATCTTTCAATGATGCATCTCATAGTCAGAAAATTTTGGACAGGGTTTGTATGCGTCAATTTTACCTGATTAATGAATCATGATTCTCAGCCGTTGTGCCAGTATATTGTTGAATTCTTGTAAATTTAAGGCGATATAAATCAAATTTAAATAGTGAAAAATAAAGTCTTGAAATTTCAGAAAATACTTCTTTCTAAAATTTAACTAAAATTAATATTACATGAAATTAGGTGAGAGGGACGGGCGGGGCTTTTGTAGTACTTATCCTGTTTATTTTTTAAGCAGATTGTGAGTGGGGGCGGTGTAGCAGGCCAGAATAGCCCACTCGATTGTATATACCCGGGTATAATCTGGCCTGTTACAGCGGGTCTCTTTGTCTACTCCATTGGATTGTACTCCTCCACACTTCTCTCAGCAACCAATATCCATAAAGAATAACATTTACCTAATCATATGGCTGAATTTTGGACCTCCGGTGACAACACCTCAAATGTGAAATATTCTGATCAATATATACATGGGGGAATTATCAGTCTTCCGGATATTAATAATTCTACTTCAAGGAAACGCACTCATCTTCAGCAAAATTAAGCCTCAGCATTTTTTTTTAATTCTAATTGATTCTTCCATTAAGATGGCATTTATGAATTCAGAAAAACACATGTCTATCCTGGATTATTTTTTACTTAATTTAGGTTTGATGTAACAACACATATACTTTATTAAAATGATTAATGATGCAAGCCGCAAGAGTAAAAATATGTCAAATTGTAAATGCCCTTTAGAAGCAGCTAGCGTATGTATAATTATACGGACAGTTCTTCAGATCTGATGTTCATATTATGAATATCTTAAAGCGTATTTTTATATATATATATATATATATATATATATATATATATATATATAAATATATATATATGTTGCCAATTTGGGCCATATGAATCATAAATACACGTATATATGTAAGAGACGATAAACTAATTCGGACAATCTTTTAAAGTTTATGTCTGTGTGGACTTTTCGTTGCACCCTCTTTTGATACTGTGAATGTAGTTTTGGTGGGCTTTTTGTTCGCGGTGATTTTTTTTTTAGATTCTGTGCCGTATAAATGAATTATAAATAGTTCTAGATAAACTCTTTGAAGGTAACTGTATGGTGGTGTCGCGATACCGACCCAACGAAAAATAATTAAAAAGCTAAAATCGCGAAAGCTTAACATCGCAGATATATGGATCCAACCGCAGTATTTTATTATTCGTACATCTGGATGCCTGGTTTCATATAATATTCATGGCACCAGAAGTCAAAATATGTCACGTTAGAGCAAATCTCCGATGTTTTATAAATTTCCCCATCTTAGAGGCTCAGCATGCATGGCAGCTTTCGATCAGGTGTAGCGATGTCAGATTATCCCCGGGTGTAACTTGAAATTGATTTCAGATTATCCCCTAAAATTATAATAACCCTTTCAAAACTATTGTTCTTCATGTTTTTTTACTTAAAATTCACATAATTTCTTTCTTCATGATTTTCCAAATTAATGTGAATTTATTAATGTATATATCATTTTTATATGTAATGTATCGTATACTCTTTGGTTAAGTGGCTGATTCAATAAAAATATACTTAACAATATAAGTGTTTTCATAGATTGGTTCAAGCTTTTCAATATCGTATCTTTCACGTGGTATATTGAAATAATATATTACTAGTTGAAAGCAAAAGAAATTATCATTTAGTTAAATCAGCGAGGGGGTAATTTCTGAACATCGCTGGGGTAATCTGAATTTAGATTCAAAATAACCCCAGGCGTAATATGAAAGGGATTTGAGATTATTCGGGGGGGGGGGACCTGATACGGGGGTAACCTGAAATCTTTACATCGAGGTAGTCCAACGCCTTATGTTCTAAACAATCTTCGGACAATTATGACGTATCGCTAAACCGATTCATATAAATAATTCAACCAAAATATTATTCATGGCGTATATTAATGTAATCTAATTTCACGACTGGATCATGCAATATGTTTTCGTTTGTTTCCTTAACTTAATGATGAATTATTAATTAGTTTATTTATTAGCAAACTTCATTCAGTGTAAAGTTTGATTTCCAGTTGGAACCTGGTTAAAATGATAACAAGTATAAAACAAATAAAACTTGAGTGAACTGATAACATGCACGTAAAAGTAATATTTTATAATATAAACCATAAGAACAATATCATATGCACTGAGGAAAAAGCAATATATCAGATATATCCCATAATATATCCCCCTGCATGGAAACCAATTAGGTATCACACGCGTTAATTGAATATACGTGGTGAAGGGAATTCTGTCATTTCTGAGAGTAAAATATTCTAAAATTTAGGAGCAATAAAATTATATAAATTACTCAACTATATCCATGAAATGATAAAATAATGTTCAGCAAAACGATCATTTCCTAAACGAGCTATGCATCCTGCATATAAACATGAATGCAGAACTATTTTAAGTTCTACGTCATTTAGACATGCCTGTTTAATGAAGATACAATCGTCAATTTACGGTATAATATATATCCAGATAACATAATACTTGTAATATTAACCAATTTTTAATATAAATTATATTTATATTAAGCCTGTTATAAAAGAATACACTAATTTTGTTATTTCACTGGGTCAGTCAAATTAAAACAAAACTCATGCATATCTGTGACTGAATTGTGGATTAGTATTTCAAAACGACTTAATCGCATCAGTCATTCTTAATAATTAATAAATGGAGAATTGTTATGTATTCATTATAGATGTGTTGTTGACGTTGCTGTTTCCAATGTTTCGCTGGGTTACTTAAACAGATAAACGATCTTCTTGCATGGAAAACATATACGTTAACTCAAATCTAATGTCTCTTTTAGAGAAGTCAAAAAGCTTCATCTTCATATTTAAAAGAATTATAACCTTTATATAACCTTATTGGCAAATATCGTTCGAATTTATAATAATATTTTAAAATATTATATTTAAATCTGATCTGTTGGCATATACGTGTATATATAATAAAGAGGGTAAAATTTGAAACATTTAAATATCTGTCAATTACTCTAAATCCACAGTTCAATGGCTTCAACCTCGGAATTATATACTCACCCTTATAGAAAGGTTATGAGGTCATCCATGCCAGCCAATCAGCGATCGATGGGGGCGGGGTTTAGTGTGATGAATGACTCAGGCCCGGAGAAATGACCTTTAAACCCGCCTTAGTTGGGCTTTATGGCCACTTGTGGGAATGCTTGTGTTCTATCCAAAACACAAACCTACAAGTCTGGTCTAAAGATGACATTAATTTGAACAGTTGGTATTTAATGAGATTTCCAATTTGAATCACATGTCCGTTTAACAATGAAGACCCGAATTATATACATTGTACAATTTAAAAAAAGTAGCACATGCCAAAACTACAGACATTCGTTCTTCCTTATAGATTTAAGTAGAGTTATTTTTCATTTGTTTTGGGGTGTATCTGTGAATATGTAGTATGATAGATAATAAAATTAGTTTAATTCTGATAAATTATGTTTTTACACACATTATAAAACTCGGACACATAGCCTTTATATCTGATCTTAATATATCTTTATACTGATATGTCTGGCAAAAATATCAGTTATCATTTAGTTTAATATATATACATAATCTGGTTTCATCTTAAATCCCCCTTCCCCTCTCTAAACATCCTTATAGAAAACTGTAAATATTAATTAAAATGCACAGAATTATACAAAGACTCCTACCGGCGTTAAATTACCTTAAACAGAAAAATATATATTTCTGTGTGACGGTGATAAACGTAGCTGTTCATAAAGTGAAAATAATTCGAGAAAGCAACTTCTTAAAATAGCATACCGGCCCGTTAGACACAGCACGCTGTTTCCTATGACAGCCCGAGAACAGTTGATAATTTGAGCAGCAGTGGGTTCATTTACATAATAAGAGTCGTTACCGTAAGCGGCCCTCTCAGTGGCCGGTCATCCACGTACCTCTCAGAGCGCTGCGTTTCGTCTCCGTAATGCTGTCAACTTGTCCTACTTTCCCGATGCAGCCCGTGGCTGTTTTCAAATTCCAGCAATGTCAATATGAGCCTGGGTCGATTAGAAGGTTGCCATGGTAACCGTGTAGAGCCGGCTTGTGAGGGTTTTCTATGAACACAAGCTCGGTTCTACAGGGTTTGCGGCACGCCCACTTTTTCAATCCAAGACGTCTGCTGTGACAATACGCCGCCAACGTAACAAGACTCCCTTATCTGACGTGGCCACACGGCGCCCCCGTATCTCTTATATGCTTGTCACCGTGCTTTTGTACACCTTCAATACAATCATTATCTCGCCGGCCCCTGCTCCGGTGCTACAGGGGATGCCCAAATATTGTAAGCATGCCCTAATCTCTAGCCCGGGTTCTTTACTTCAATATATCTTGCTAATCAGGAAGAGACAAGAGGATTTTTACGGACCTTACTTCTTTTAAAAAAATCTTTATTTTATTTCTATTCTCATCCAACACATACTAATTCTGGGTTTCATAAAGATCTTTTGCACTTTTTTAACACCCACATTTATGGCAAAATTAAATATGAAGAAATATGCTATATGGACGATTTTTTTTCATTTTTCCCCTTAAATTCATTTCATGTATCACCGCTTTTAAGTATTACAGTAACAAGTAAATGCATTGGTAGATGACTAAACTGATCCATGGACAACGAACTGGTTTGTGGACAATGTCTTGCCAAAATTTGTGTTTATAATCAATTCTACATGTTTAATTAACTGATGCCATCATTAAAGGCGAGGTTTGAATTATGAGTAAACTATACATTTAAAAAATGACGTATATTACAGTGCATGGTTGAAATATTGGTTTATATAAGCTGGGGAATGACGCCATGATCGTTCATCATCGCAATTTTTCCCATGTTCCATATATAGATACGGATGACTAACTTAATTTTCCCAATTAATTAACCAGTTAAATTTGAAATTTGTCCTGCAAGTGTCGTATTTCAGTTGTTTTGAGAAATAATATATTTTTTACACAAAATAGTATATATATTCCGCGTAGACCATGCATAGATCACGCGTAGACCGATGAGTTTTCTCCCAGCTATTATACAGTGTTTGTATAGGATTTATTTACAGGGTAGCATTAATGGTACCATTCATGGCGCCCAGACGCCACTTTTTCGATCACAGAGAACTGGAAAAGAAGCGTCTGGTGCCATATTCGTCTCCCATGCATAGTACATACATCTGCGTGCGAGAGTAAAGCTGAGTCACATACATCGCACATAATATACGACAGGTCTACGACAGAAAATTAGGGAAATATCTAGGATAGGCGTGAGTGTGTCTTACGAAAATTCAGGTGTTTTGTCACGGAAAAATCTGTCGTAGACCTTTGTCGTAGAATTTTGAACATGTTCAATTTTTTTTTTTTTCAGTGTCGTAGTTTAATCTTTATGTCTGGCCGATCTCCTAAGTCTGTTGTACGATGCCTTACGACTGTGTCACGATGAACCAATGTACGACATCCATACGATTTTTTGGTTATCTGAAGCCCTACAAATCGTAGGACTTTTCTTCGACAGCCAAACGATTAGCGCACGTTTTACCTATGACGGTTCTACGAATGTTCTGCCGTTGTAGGTCATTCCTGCGGCCGCCCTGGGTTTGTCTTAAGCCTAAGTGACATATCATCCCACAACACATATATACTGCATGCTGCAGGTCTATACGACAGAAAATTCCGGAAATTGTTCTTTTGTATTACGACCATCGTGAGGACCTCATACGACTGTCGTAGGAAGAGCGTTAGATTAGACTTAGACAGCCCTGACCAATTTTCCCACGATCGTCGTAAAAACGCATATTTTATTTTATATGTGAACGCTTTCACGAAATTTAAAAAAAAACTCTCTCAAACCTGCGACGGTTCCATCTGTCGTAGCCTGCAGAAATCGTACGACAGTCAAAATCATAGGTTTTTTGTGACTTAAGCTTTACCTATAAATTTACTAAAGCACTTAAAGAACACTTGTTTACCTGCATCAGGGTATTGAGCCATCCCCACCATCTTCTAAAGCCTGTATCCGTCCCTCCCACATATATACAGTAAAGCCTCGAAATTACGACCATCAACACAGCTGTACAGGTTTCTGCTTTATTGGGGGGGGGGGGGGGACCATTGCCCTTAGCATATTGTTGAAATAATTGAGTCTCGCCTCCGGAATTTAACTTCTATCTGCGAAGAATTTTTACATACACACACACACACACACACACATATATATATATATATATATGTAAATATATTTGAAGATATCAATGAGAAACAGATATATCATAGTATAAATGTATTTGTTAAAGCATACTTTTATAGTATTAAATATTTTTATATCTACGTTCAAATACTGACATACGTATACATATATCTGTACATAAACACACACACATATATATATATATATATATATATATATATATATATATATATATAGAGAGAGAGAGAGAGAGAGAGAGAGAGAGAGAGAGAGAGAGTTGAAAGAGAGGGAAAATACGCATGAAGCAAAACGAGTGGAAATCGTGTTCAAAGTCAACACTCTAACATAAAATATATGTATAAGGATATATTAGTGTAATAACACGCATTCCAATTGAGTAGAGCATTAAAATATACGAGGTTGTAAACTTAACACCAGACAACCCTTAAGCGTGCCGTGTGAAGATAACAAAACGCGCATCTGCGGGTTGTAAATTTTCTTTGTCGGATAACACAAACAAAAGCCTGCCATGCATTCTCAAGGTTACTTGGGCAAAACAACTGACCAAGTATTAAGTCACATACACCTGAATACCAGCCAGATATGTAGGACTCGATTCCGGACTTGCAGTCCATCTCGAGTCCAGCAGGACAAGCTATGTTACATACTATATATATAAAAAAGACTTATAAACATGCGGCAACTAGCAACAGAATATAAAGCATGCAAAATTAGACTATATTTACCAAACTTTACCGGGAGCTATAAAGGTAAAATATAACATACAAGTAAAGAGCACGTATAAACTAACTTAAAAATTGAACAGGGGTTTGTATCTCTTCACGGTTCGCAAATAAATGGGCATTCGTCTGTCCAGAATGCGAAGACATCATCCAAAGATGTTTAGCGAACAAGTAATTATAACTCCGCTTGTTAGCGAACTGCGAAGCAGGTTTTCATTGCTGTTGGTTAATTATTTATTGTGTCTCATTGCAACTTAACTAAAAAATATTAAAAAGAATTGACGAAAATCTGTACAGGGTTATGGTAACATGTGAGAAAGAGAAGTTTTATATCTATATATATATATATATATATATATATATATATATATATATATATATATACCGGTATTAATAGCCGCCTTTGTTCAAGAGCTGACCTGTGACCAAACCCTGGAGTTGTAAGATTCTGGCGAAGGTATCTATGTTGTCTTTGAATACTTTTAATAATGCTCTCTCTCTCTCTCTCTCTCTCTCTCTCTCTCTCTCTCTCTCTCACTCGATATATATATATATATATACACAACATGTATATATATATATGTGTGTGTGTGTGTATAAATCTAGCTGCAGCCTGATTAACATTTTTATCACTTCTTAATTAAATTAGGTTGCCAAAGTTATTTTACGAATGCCTCAGATTGCAAGGTAAAATTTTAAATATTGTAAAAATATCCAGCAACCAAGACAAGTCATCCCAAGCATTCTAAACCACATCCGACGCATTATGAGGAACCATTTACACACACATCCGTATATATATTTAACAGCAAAAATACCATACATGGGGATATCTTATATATACTCAAATGAGACTTAAGATTGTAAGCATTTGGTGTCCTTTGAACACTGTACAGTTTAAAAGAAGCATCCCTGGTAAAAAAAGGCCCTGCAATAAAACCAATCAAAATTTGTTTGAATTCATATAAAAATGACATAACGTTTTATATCATTTTTAATATTTTGCAGTGTTCTTCCAAATGGCATATGTATCGATGGAATATTAATTTATATTCTCGTTATGTTTTAAAATGATTAAAATGACATGACCCTCCCCCCCCCCCCCCCCGTTGCTTTTAAACAGAGTGCTTTATGCTGTAAATGTTGTAATTTTTACGAAATGATATAGCTTCTGTCAGATTTGTTTTCATTTAATGTTATTACGGAGAGTGTGAATAGTGTGTAGAAACGCGTTACTTCATATATAACAGTATTATATGTCTCTGGAATTTTAGAAATTATATCATCAGCTGATATCAGACTCCAGGTTAATTGAAACCTTCAATTTAAACAAAATATCCATATTTAAACGAACTCTATATAGCTGAGAATAGTAAGACGATGTATCAAATTAAAATAAATATATAAGAGTACACTGATAATGTAGTTTCAGTTGAATAAATTATGGGTTAGGTGTGAAAAATGGGCCAGTTGAGATTATATTTGTCTTCTAGTATATTTTATCCCACCTTATATTCCCTTGTTATTTTAATAGTAGTACTTAATAACTTAGAGAAATATAGTTTTTACGAAACAGCTCATCTTACGTTAGAGTTTATAAATTTAGTGTAATTAATGCGTGCAATCTGGATGAATACTCCCCGGGGGTAAATTCTCGCCCTAGCAAAACTGTAGCCGGGTATAAACTGGGTAAGGAGGCCTGAATTACGACCGCCAGTTGGTCAAGCTGTCACAGAATGGGTCCCCGGCCACCTAACAGTCCTTCTACTGTATAATTAACTAATTAACTGTCACCTTATTAATGGAATGACCGACGTTATGACCCTCAAAGGGACTGCTAGCGGTGCGTCGAACGGACTCATATATTCAGGTGGCTGATGATAATAGAATATGTACATGTGGTCGTTGTTTCCATGTATATTTTGTCTGATACTCTCCGTATATATATATATATATATATACTTAGTTTATTCTGCTTTATTATAAAAGCAAGACACACAATTTATGCCGAAACATTATGATCAATTCTTTCCTGTGACTTTATATATATTTTGTAATGTACATAGACATTTATGTATTCGACTCACGTGATATGTTCTATTATTGATACATATTGCTGATGTTGAAGATGTTGTTCATGATGATAATGTTGATAGTAATGAGAATGATGATGACTATGGTGCAGATGATGCTGAAACTGAAGGTGTTTATAAAATAAATAATGGCTTTGTTCATTGGAGGGCTAAACCTTTATCAAAGGCATAATTTTATTTATATATTATATAATAAAAAAGAGACATTATGAACCTTCTATGTAATAATAATTAAAGTAATTAAAATAATATAAGATTATAAAAATAAGAATAATAACCATAATAATGATAATAATAATCATAATAATAGAGAATTAAGAATAAAAATGCATGATAAAGAATGAGAAAAATCGTAGGATTCAAAACTGCTGTTAGACAATTGCAAGATGGGACATCTATTTATAAATTTCAATATTGCGAGGTATTAGAATCATCGATATATCAATAAAAGAAAATGGTATAAAAATCACAGACTTATCTGTTACGAGAACTGGTGTCTGCATGTCTGATGGTACACACGCTGAGTAATTTGTAAGTTTTCTGGCTGCTCAGGTTGCTGTATAGGACACACAGACTGTTACAGGGCCTGGTTTCTTAGCTCACCACCTGCCCACAGCATTTGAAGTTCAGAACCAGTACCATCTGTTCAATAGTAAAGTGCTGGTCGCTTACTGATTAGATTGCCGACCCGATGCTTGTCCAGCCTCCAGCTGTTACTGAGTTCTTTAAAGCCTTTAACTTTGACTTTATACAATAACGTGGTTGTCTTGCATGCCCGCTGCAGACTGCCTACCACACCACTGCATGCCATGCTGTAATGAACAAAAGGCTTTTCAAATACTAATGGATGGTTAATATATTGTATATATCTAAACATGGCAAAACTGATGGGAAATAGAACATGAAGAATTACTTATCTATATAATAATCTTCTTAATAGTATCTTATAAATGTCTTTAAAATGGTGATCGAAGGACGTATATTTGTATATTGTAGAAAAAAAATGTATAAGAGTTGTGCTTGGTAGACGAATTGTCTTTCTGTGCGCATACACACGGTAGAATTTATTGTTTCTTTAAGAAGATTGTTGAGGGAGACATTTTATATATTTACTTTAACTTTAAAAATGGGCAATGGTAAAGAATTCTTGGAGATTTTATACAAACAGAGTTTTAGCAGAAAGGAAAATAATAAAATTCCACAAAATAATATACCACATGTATAAGGAACAACAAAGCAGGGAATTTATGTGGCCTTATAAGAAACATAATCAAGCTCTTTTAACATTTTACCAATGTTAAGTCCTCTTGTATCTATTTTGTCATTTGCATGCGTGCCATATGTTTCATCCTAAATTAACCATCACTAATTCTTTCTCCCGAGGTATCAATCTCAGAAGATCTTTTTAATCCATATTCAGTATAGCCTGTGTTTCAGTACAACTTTGTCTGTTTTATCGTAGATACGTGTAGGGGTGGCCGACTGGCCAGTCTGGTATATCTGAGCATCTCTGTACATCTTATCGTTTGCCTAATTTCCTAGAAACGTCTAACTCTATGTCTCTTTGACCTTTTCATGTTTGATCTCTACACGGTAGGTCGAGTTTCCTTTTGTTTCCGCGCATGTGTCTGCCCGTTTGATTCTGGAAAAGGATGTCGCGTCAGTCATATATATATATATATATATTAATAGTAGTTTTTGTTAATAGTATATGTATATATATATGTGACTGAAACAATTATGAACATTTCTTCTGGTATTAATTTTTACTAGTTATCTCGTCTTTTAATTAATGTATATATTCATTATCTCCTAATCAAATACTTGTATGGTGTAGCAACTGACAAAAAATTTCAACCTTATATACGTACTCAATTTTTCCATATATGTGTATAATGTATGTGTATTACATCACTGTTAGTAACATGAACTTATCCTAACATTAATCAATAACACATCTACAGAACACACATCATAACAAAAAAAAAAATGATAGAATCAATGTGCATTCCATCTATCACTTGCATGGGACACGTAATGCTGACTTAAGTAAAAGGTAATTAAGACAAAGTTCAGTGGCTAACTGTGTGCGTGAGGGAGACCTACTTAGCCGTATCATTTATTGGAACTGTAGGAGCAGAATTTACTCCTAGATGGTAACAAAGAGCCCTCAAGTGGCCTTCGAGTGTCTGACCGTCAGCCTTGTCCCGCCCTGTGTTAGAGCTGGGCGACACTGCGGCGCAGCGCGCAGCCAGCCGATGTCAGACTGTCAGTTGTCATGGATGGCTTCATATATTTCATCATTTATTCTTGATCTGATGTTTTTATTTCAAAGAACAATAAGTATTATAACTCAGTGCATTACAAGTAATTTTATGATGACTTCTGCCATTTTACGAAATTTTTGTTCTTCCCTTGTCTGTCTGTATTGTATATACGTTCGTTCACAATAGCCCAATTCATTTTGTGAAGATCTTTTTATTTTTACCTCCGCCAACAATGATATTATGCACGTGTTTATCCTTTTTGTCTGTTTGATTGTCCTAAATACGGAGGTTATGAGTCAACCCCCCCCCCCCCCACAAGTCTGTCTGCATGTTTGTCTTATCACTCTCCTCGTAATATCTACCAAAACACTTAACAATGAATACTATTACTTCAATACAATTTTTTGAAAGGCCATTGAAGAATCTCAGTAAAATTGTGCAGAATTGCGGGCTATGACCCATATTTAATTAGGAGTGGATCTGTTACATTTTGGACAGGGAATTAATACTAATCTATAGGCAATATTGTTGGCGGGGGTATAAAAGACCTTTAAAACAAACATTCATAGACCTATGTTATTTTGGTATGAATTTAAGTATTATCCATTTAAGATTGTAAATTATGGATATAACTGAATTACCGCAGGATTTAATTTCTAAATATCTATGAAAAATAAGCACTGGAGAAGAGGGAGGAATAGGTGGTTGAGCTAGTGGTTTGGGTGGGTGAAGAGATGAGTCGATTGATTGAGGGTTGGGCAGTATTTCGTTATATAGATGAAAGGACGAATAGAATACAGATGGATAAATGGAAAACTTAATGGATGAAGACGAATGAATTGAGGAGGGTGAACGGATGAAAATAATGTATATGGATAGACAGACGGCTATACATATACAGGATAGATCACATACGACATGATATCAGTATGAAGGATGCATGATTAAATGGATGGGTAGAGAGAAATGGATGGAGACATGGTAAGGCTATAGGAGGAATGATTGACAGGATGGACAGATGAAGAAGGACATAAAATCATTCAGCTGGATAGATAATTAAATGAAAAGATGCATGGATTAAATTGAAGGATGGATGGTTGTTTAAAACTATATGGTTGCATGGATGGATGAACATACAGATGGATTGATGGGTGAAGGATATATGTTGGATGCATCGGTGGAGGGATGGATAGATGGATGGATGGATGGATGGATGGATGGATGGATGGATTGGTGGGTGGGTGGATGGATGGATGGATGGGTGGGTGGGTGGATGGATTGATGGATGGATGGATTGATGGATGGGTGAATGGATGGATGGGTGAATTGATGGATGGAATGATGGATGGATGGATGGATGAATAGAAGGATGGATGGGTGGATGGGCGGGTGGGTGGATGGATGGATGGAAGGATGGATGGACGGACGGATGGATGGATGGATGGATGGATGGAAGGATGGATGGATGGATGGATGAATAGAAGGATGGATGAATAGAAGGATGGATGGATGAATAGATGGATGGATGGATGGATGGATGGATGGATGGATGGATGGATGGATGGATGAACTGATAGATGGATGGATGGATGGATGGATGGATGGATGGATGGATGGATGATGGATAGATGGATGGTTAGGGTGGATGGAAGAAATAGATGAATGGGAACGTGGAATTTTTATGTATGAACGGACAGAAAGTCGGTGGGAGAATCGAAGGATGGACGGAAGGATAGATAGAAGAAGTGATGTATATGTTGAAGTAGGCACCGATAATAACATTTTTGGCTGAATGGCGAAAATACTAGTGCCGGATCGGACGCACGGAGAGATGAAAGGATGGATAAAACAAGCATGACTTGGCCTCAATCCGAAGGATTGATCGATTGGATGGACGGATGGATTCAGGGAGGGAGGGATTGATGTGAGGTTGCATGGTTGGATGGATTAACGGAGAAATAGATAAATGGAAAGGGATTTGACTAAAAAAAATTGACAAACTCATGTATATATGTGCAGGTTTCAGTTGGCATGCGACAAAGCATCAACTGTTAAAAATGCAGACAAATAAATCGTTTCCTACATGTTTATGCGATAACCCGTACCATGCAGTAGCAACCTATTTGACATTAAAATTTAATTACTCCTTTTATTAAATGAAAATGCTATACCCATACGGATATAACTTTACACCCCCATATGCACTTAACTGCAGTTCTATACTGGTGCCCTTGCATGTGTAGTCTATAAATAGATTTTCTAAAAATAGATGCGATACATCAAAGTTTGTAATAACTGCATGACTTGGGTGAATACGCCACATGAATCACACAAAGTCAAGTTTCTGTTCCATTTCTTCGTTTTCGAAACAGGTCGTACCAGTCCAAAAACTTATTTTAAGTTCACTGTTTACTTCAGTCACATCATTAACCAGGCCATGCATCATAATTTGTAAAATATGAGCTTCTTTTAGCCCACTATATGTCCACATGAAAGGTTAGCTAAAATTCATGGCCGCCAAACTGAATTCATTGATAAAGGATCAAAGACTATACGTCATATTTATGAGCTTCGGTTATATACGTGTAAAAACGTATATATAGAAAATCAGGTCCCTCAGTAGTGTACCTTGTCCATGATTTCTTTTATCTTCAGGAGATGAAAATGTCAGATTATTTTCGATAACTGACACATAATATATCATCTAAGTTCAAATAAAGATTTATATTCTTAAAGTATATTCTTTGTTTAGCATATATACAGGAGTGGGTAAATACTATAAATAACCTGTCAAAATGAGCCTCGAAGGCCATATGGCATACTTTACCGGGTAAACACGTTTCCAGTTTATGATTTATTATTGTCCTTATTCTGTGGTCCACGGATAGAGCATAGCATGACTCAAAGCCGGGAGGTGGTGAGTTCAAATCTCAGCCGAGGAGAGGTGAGAGGTTTCACGGTCGATCCCGACCCAGGCTGAGCGCTCTGCAGGCTTAATGGGAAGGTTGTGCCCCACTGTAGTGGATCCCTAAACAAACGAGTGCGTCTTTTGGGGGTTCCTCCGTGTTATGACACAGCAACAGGGTATGAATATACACCCATGATTGTAGGAGTGGTAGATACCGGGCCTTGGCGACACCAAGATTAAAAAAAAATTGACAGTAAGCGAGTGCTATATACCGCCCTGTCTTTAGTAGCCCAAAACCAAAAATCGAACTCTGCAGATATACATACTAAGCTTAAGAATTAGATAAATTAGCAGTAACAGTTGAAGGCTGTCACCTCTAATAAAAATAAGAAAATATGTATTATATTTAAATATTTTGAATTTGTATATGTTTTCATGTAAGTATACTATTGTCAATGTAATTTAACACATGCATGCATTTACATATGTAAACCGCTGTTTATACAAAGCGTGCATCTGTTTACATTGATGAAAGGTGAAAACCATATATATATATATATATATATATATATATATATATATATATATATATATTATCCATATATAAATATGTATGGATAAATGTTTTTACGGTACAAGTAGGCGTATATAGGTAAAAGTATTTATATACATGTGTGTATATTTATATATGTTTATGAATGTATTCAATTGTGTGTATATAAACCTTTACATATGCATGGATTTTCTGGCATAAGTTTCAGCTTATGTACATATACGTATATGAGTGGGTATATATATATCTGAGTTTATACTAGTATCTCTTTATATACCTATTTGTTCGGTATATATGATTCAGTATATGCCGTTTTTAGAAACATTTTTATCTATATATATGCAGGCATGGACTTGTATATATACTTGTATGTATATATGTATAAACGCAAATGTATATGAAATAAGATGTTGATAAAGTGTTTGATATTTCTTCCTTTTTCCTGTCTTTCTCTATCTGTCGTTCTGTTTGTTTGTACTTCTCTCTCTCTCTCGCCACCCAACTGTTTGTCTGTTTGTGCGTGCGTCTCTCTCTCTCTCTCTCTCTCTCTCTCTCTCTCTCTCTCTCTCTCTCTCTCTCTCTCTCTCTCTCTCTCTCTCTCCCTTCACTCTATATTGGTGTTTTACATATTTTCGTTATGAACATGGAACATATTATGTCGTATAATCAATATATATATACACAAAACTATTTGTATTGCATTCAGATATAGAATGTGAATTATGTTGTCACTGATATGACCCTCTTATCGAAGCTTTTTATCAGGCTATAAATAATGAACATCTTTCCCGTTTTTCCTTTGTCTAACTGGCATTGTCCTAAAAAAGATCAACCATATCTTTTCCATCTGACGTTCTATGTCCTTCACGTTTTAGAACAAACGTTCGCCCAAATCATATGTAAACAAACACATCCTGCTGAAATTAATATGGACTTTTTTGTACACGCGTATAGTTTAAGTACGCGCGTGGTAAGGTGACCGATTGGCGTAATTTCTGCGCCCCCTTGCGGCGCGGCACTAACAACTTTAATCAAATTAAAACAAGTCTTTTTTAATAATAGGATCTATTTATAGACATTTTATAGTTGTGGCATTCCGTTGTTGGATCTCAATTAATAATGATAATAATCATAAGTAAAATAAGAACAAATATTATTTTAATATTTCAACGAGTTTTTAAAGATAATTACCATATACGTTTCATTTTAGAAAAAAATTTCTCTGCGCTCATGAAGAATTATACATCTTCCAACATCGAGAGTGCAGGTACACGATTAATTATGTCCGAGGCAAGGTCAGCACGGGGTGTTAATAAAATTGTCTGACTGTGTAGATATAGGTAGATGCACACACATATTAAATAAAATATACGATATATAAAGACCCCCCCACACACACACACACGCACATATACACAAACACACGGGGGTTATTACACTTGTTATTAAGTACTAAAAATCATGATGTAAGAACTAACTGATTTGTCATACTTTTAATTGCTCCGAGTTGATAAGAATGGATTAATTGGGGAATGACTCTTGGGCGTACATATATCATTAAACATCATTTCCCATTTTCTATATAGAATGTATATGTACTAAAGCTTCATGCATGGACCATTTTTTTGGTGTAACCTGAAGGTACGCCACAAAAATCGGAAATACGATTTTGGTCTCTTGTATTTTGGAGATTAATTTTAACTCCCTCCTCCTCTGGCGTAATACTCAACAACAAGAGGTACGTTACAGATAATTTTGGTGTACACCTATACACAGATCTGTTCACACACATATTTAAGAACCTGATAAATTGTCTTATCTCTGCATTTCTAGTCCAGATTGTCAAAAAAAATATCATTTTTACAAATAGTATTTTTAAATGCAAAAACAAGCAACATAGAAGCATGTCATTGCAACCAGTATTACAAATATATATATATATATATATATATATATATATATATATACATATATATATATATATATATATATATATATATATATATATATATATATATATACATACATATACAGTGAAACCTTTATTAAGTAGGCATCTTTGAGACTGTACCAAACTGTCCACTTTAAAGTGGTGCCAACTATATGGAGTCAAGCATAATTACACAAATAAAGGGAAAATACGTGTATGTTTAGGCTCTTACAAAAAACATAAAACAGATTAAAATACCCTAAGTAGTGGAAAGTTAAGTGCAAATACCAAAACACACAAAAAGAAATAAAACATCTTTATAGGTTCATTTTATATTTATAATATACATGCAAACTTGCGATGATAAAAAAGAAATAACGATGACAAAATAAAGTTTTTTATAGGAAACGAAATGACAAATGGTAGTACTTTATATCACTATTCAAAGCCAGAGTTCGAGGTGTATGTAATGACCTATACCGTTAATGAATAAGGCAGGGCTAAATGGAAGCGACAGAGAGACGAACAGAATTGGGCAATTACCATTAAACGTGGCCATCATTTGGGAGGAATACATCTAGACGCTATTTCAGTGCTTTAGTCATGGCTTTATCGCCCTGAGTACGCCACACAGGCATTGAATTGAAAGGTTGGCACGTGCCGATATCAGCTCATAAACTTGTTTATATTATTTACAGCATATCTTTCGCACTTTAAAACTATATGCCAAGTGGCCTACACATCAAATAAAGAACATCATAAAATCTGACACAAATAGCTGTGAAAAAAAACAGGCACATATAGTTTCTGCTTCAGTGTATGAATCTCTGTTGCCAATGAAAGCAATTGATGATACATATTCATGAGGGGGCGTGGCTTGCTTATGAAACCAGGGCGTGCACTTTAGCACCCTCTGTCGTCAGAAGATGTCACTAGAGCGCTCAAATATGGTCCATAGGTGAATTTACTTTTGGTATTGATTTATTTGTTACACAGCACATTTGCCACCAATATGGACCCAGAATTTTTCTCATGTACATAAATTTGTCGTAGCCTCAGCAGCCATGGGGGGGGGGGGGGGACTTGAACAAATGAATAGCCCTTGTGCATTTAGGTTGAATTCTATAACGGTCAACCAGAAATATGTCCGCAGGCGGCGGGTCTGTGCCTGGCTAGCTACAAAGGCCACGCGTTTAATAGAAAAGGTAACATTTAAAATGACTCACATATATTCTTCTATACGCCATGATATATGCTGTTGCCGGTTTCTCAGTTGCGGCATGTACGAGAGCATGTAGATTTCAACACATGTTGTACATTTCCTGTCATACACGCGCGGGAACGGTAAATGAACTAGCGTGTGATATTGAAGGGCCCGGCACAATATCAGTGACTTATTATCTATCGCGGGCCATATGTTCGTGAATTCCCCCGCCGATGGCCGCGGGCGCAAGAATCCGCCAGTAAATTTACCTGAAATATTTACAAGAGTTTATTTGGCGTTTGGGTGGAAGGGGTCGGCCTCGGGGGCGCTTGGCCTTTGATGTTAGATTTCACAAGTGTACACGTCGGTGCGATATGTTGCTATAATCTGTGTTGCCGGGTTCCGACTGTAATAAACCTCTTCCAGAAAGAGTGCGTTCCGATATGTATGATAGGATATGAAGTGGGCAAAGATAACCCGTTCACCCGGCTACAAGCTTTGTGTTATGCCCCCGAGGGTGTGTTCACCCCCCCCCCCCCCCCGCCCAAACACTTCCGAAACGGTGATCACTTGCTGACCTCTCGCGGCATATACGTTCTGTAAATCAAAACTCATTGTATCCTTATTCAAGGCGCTAGAAAGGAACGCGGTGACCTTATTGCTAAAAACGTTGTAAATCTATCAGCCGTACGCCTGGTTTTACAGCGCCTTTTGCCCCGCTGCGCTCAGCTGTTACGTGCACTATACGCAGGTTAAGGACAGGCTTTGTACGCGGGGCATTCGTTTGTTTATTGTGTCAAACATACGGCCAGACTTTAGCCTTGGAGCAGGGACGTAAACCACTTCAACATTAGCTGGCCTCATCAATGTTTTGTCTGGAACTGTACCCTATATTTCAGTCTGTCCGTGTCCAAGCGTACACAAGAGACCCGCCAAGATATTAGCAACAATTTGTATTTGTCTGCACCTGTGTATACGGAGTCAAGCATGTAGCGTTCTGTTTATATATTCTAACGGATAATTTGTTTGAACTGGTATGCTCCAACGTTTACTAAAACGCTTGTCCTAAAAAGCTGTTTTTAATATACAACCATAGCTATGTAGATTGATATTAGTTCACTTACGGTTATATGATATATATATATATATATATATATATATATATATATATATATATAAAATATATATTTAAAAACTGTTTCTTGCAGTGATTTATACATTGACCTTGACAATTCACCTTATCATTTTCATAAATGACTGTTTTATGAACATATAAATTTAAAATGTATGCATTCACTCTATCATATTCACTTATTATAAGAAAACTAGAATAAACAAAATGTTTATCTGTGGAATAAAAACCTTTAAATCATAAATATACTCTGAGTTACGATACTTTTGTTTATATTTAAATATTGTATTATCAACAAAATTTCACTCGGGCTGTTTTATATTATTTTCTATTTGAAGCATGTGTACATTATATAAGTGAATATGTATAAACATGTATACATGCACAAAATGCACATTAGTACAAACAGGAAAGATCTAATGAGGCTTAATTAAACATTAGTGATTAGATGTATAGTCTGTTAGCTTTAATTTTTTTTTCTTCATTTCATTGAGTGAAATTGTGTATGCTAGAAGAGTATATGCCTTGGATAAAATATCAGAAGTACATTGAAGTGTTTCACCAGACACTTAGCTACTGCATGGTAATATATCTGTATTTAACTTCGGAAAAAAAAGAAAAGAAAATAATAATTAAATCATTCAGTTAAGACTTACAGTCCGCATGCTGTTATCATCATGTTCCAATCCTTTTCATTTTTCTTGAACCGTCGGCTTGACCAGACCTATGACAAATAATAAAAATGAATTGCAATGAAATATATATGCAACCAAATTATTAACAAAAGTTTAGATTTGTGATCTGCAAGACTGCTTCAATATTGTATTTTCATCAAAATGAATAACACTTAGGTATATCAGTTCAGTTTCTCAAATATTTCTGTATGTATATACTCAGATTTCACTTTAGATATTAACATACTGTTATATATATGTGTGGGCGACTATACAACTTAGCTTTATCATAACCACACGTAGCATTTGATGAATGTCGTAAAATTGTTATTAATAAATATACAGAAACACAAAATACAAGGCAATTTCTGATAATTACTAATATGCCACAATTAATCAAATCTCTAAGTTTTAATTCGCTGGTAAAACACAGGAGCTTGAACAATAACACCGCGTCGGTGATTATCTTAATACGATTTTAACTAATTATCGGGATAATCACACTAATTGCGGCGGTAGAACTGATAAAAACACCAGATGATGGAACGTACTGTAATATGTTTACCATCTTGAATGCAATTACAGAAATGTCCAAAATATTGTAATACATTCACTGCTGTGAACGCAATTAACCACTGGTCCCAAACAAAACATCTTCGGACTGAATTTCCCGGGGTTTCTTGGCTATTAACAACACGCATTAGTATGATTAGATTAGTAGCTTTCGCAAATAGATGTATTGTGTGTTTTTCTGGGGTCAGCCTCTCGGCTTCTCGCGGCTTTCGAGTTAATCAAGTTTTTTTTCTTTCACTGAGTGCACGAATAGAAGATGCAATGATGAGCACCAGAGGGTGTATGGAGATAGTATTGCGGTGGGGTGGGCGGGTCAGTCAGACCTAAACTCCTGCCGATTCTGATACGCGAGTCAAGTTGCTTCCTAAATTAACCACACAATGGCCCGTGAGATGCTGCCCTTTAAGAAGCCACTGTCCATATTTTACCTTCACCCTGGTTTGGAAACAGTGGTGCCGGAGCTTGGCCCCTATTTATAAAAGTACTGAGCGAAACGAAACCAAGAAAAAATGCTCACCAAAACAAATGGGCTCTAGGGCAACTTGCGCCATGCATTAAACCCGCCTCCTTTTTCATTATATTTTAATTTAATTGAACACTTGCCGTTGTGCGCTGTTTTCGGTTTGGTGTAACCTCCCCGGCATCCGTTTACCAAGATTTAATTGGTATATTTATTTTATTGTTTCCGCGACAAATTAAGCTAATCAACCAACACTGTGAAGTCACTTTACACTTTTTTGTTTTGCCTTCGCACCAAGCATTCTTGAAAATGATGTTAATCTTTGATAACTCAGTTTAGTGTAATGACTGTGTTATAAAATAAATATAGTCGGTGAGTGCATGTTTATCCAACAAAATTACCTCTCAATATAGATACTTTCTTTGTTTAAAAAAAATGAAATAATTTATATTATACAGTGATCATATATAAATAAATGTTTATAGCTTTAATGATCATATTAACATTATAGTTGGTATTTTTTACAAACAGTTGTACACAAGCAGCAAATTTGTGATACCTCATACGGATATAAAATAAAATTATAATTGGATATAGGTACCTTCAGCTAAAACATCAGCTAAAACAGCGTTTATAGTTTTAATGATCATATTAACATTATAGTTGGTATTTTTTACAAACAGTTGTACACAAGCAGCAAATTTGTGATACCTCATACGGATACAAAATAAAATTATCATTGGATATATGTACCTTCAGCTAAAACAATGAAATAAATGAAAGGTAAATGGTTCAAATGTTGATGAGAAAAAATTCTAATTGGTAAATGCCCGTGAAGTCTGTTTACCCTGTAGTGTATATTAGTTTTGGCTACTGCTAACAGATGGCAGCATCTGACGGGTAAACTGCGAGCTGATTACATGGCGTCACAACGTGTTTCATAGTCCCGTAAGGTAGCGCCTCCACGTGGGCACTTCACGAACGATTGGAACACATGAACGATCATATAAATTTTATTTCTATGGTATTACAACGCAAACAGCACATTTGAAAAATAAATGATAAAAAATCAATTTTTATTACTCAGATTTGAAATTTATATGCTAAAATACTGGAAAAAGTTTTAAATTTAAATTTTTAAACAATGCTTATGTTAAGTAATATTTAAACTAAAATATTTATATAAATATATTTTTTGATAAATGTATATTTAAGTTTGATATTTTAAGTGAAATATTTAAACATTTATTTTTTAAATATAACAACATTTATATGTGTAACCGTCTTTGGGGTCAGTTATATTTTTACAAGAAGAAATATATTAAACGTAATATTATCGATGTTATTATAACGATAACTTAAGCAATTACAAACCAAGAATCATAATAACAAAATCTATGTATACTTGGTATTTAATCAAAAAGTTAAAACATGATATTTTCAAAAATGAAAAATGATAAAAAATGATATTTTCAAAAATTATATTTCAACCTTTAACGTTGTTGATATTTTACAGCATGAGAAAAATGCCATATTTTTATTTTCAGTCCAATTCAAGTATAGATTTTCTGTACCCAACAGGTCAGTGACCATCTATTGAATACATGTTTAAGACCTGGTGACCCATATATGTTGAATTGGTGCAAGGAACGGGACAAAAAAATAATTTTCTAATTTTTGCAACAAATTTTCAAGTTTTCAAGAGAGAGTGGATGGGTTGAATGCGTAAATGTCTTTGAAACGCATACCAGTACAGATTATATATATTTTAAAAGAATTAGAACCATATAAACTTTTAATGATATTTTAAGATTTAAAACAGTTAGCAACATGAATTTAAAGAAAGGGAACTTAAATATTTTATTCACAAGCTCTCTCTCTATAAAACAAACTTGTCTGTTAATTTGTGCTATATAGACAAGCACACAGGAAATCATTAGAATATATTAGATGTAAATTTTGTGTAAAATTTTTGTATGTCCGAATTGATTCATGGATAATTATGCCTTATAATATATATATATATATATATATATATATATATATATATATATATATAGAGAGAGAGAGAGAGAGAGAGAGAGAGAGATTTATTTAGTATACGGGTGGTTATATTTTGCATTGACATAGACTCGTCAAAAGTTATAACTTAGATAACATGTTTATAGCACCACAGAAAAAGAAATGAAACAACGGGATTTACAGAAAGATGGGATTTATAGAAAAATAGCCAAAAGTATCTCCACCAAGCGGTGGTGATATAATGTCTTATACCGGCGTTAGTTTGTTTGTTTGTTTGTTATCTGTTGGCAACATACTCAAAAAGGCATAAACAGATTTTTATGGAATTTTCATGATAACTGGGCAATGATACAAGGAACAATTAATTAAATTTTGGGGGTGATCCGGATCACCTTCTGGATCCAGAATTAAAAAAAAAAAAGAAATGAGCTGCCTTGGCGGATATCTGCACTCTTTGAGGGCAAATCTCTGGTTATTTCAATATATCGTTTTATTTTTATAAAATATCTTGTGTATATACCATAGAATAATTGTAAAAATCTATAAATGGAAAATAAACTGTTATAAGGCTGGCAAAACACACATTTGGAACACATCATGCAACCAGCAAAACTGCAATAATTTGCACCCAATTGCCCTATAGTTTCACGAAATGATGTTCTTACCGTATCCCCTTTGGATTATAAGTGTTATATGCATATGGAGACGTAAGGCTGTTGAAAAATTACTACTTAGAATTACATGACTATAGAATTATATAAAACCACGTACGCAATCAGAAAGAGCTGTGTGCGTAGGATATGGAGTCAGCGTGGGTTTAGTTTGGTTTCTACTACCGTCATATAATAAATAGCTTGGCGGTCTTCTCACAAAGCCGAGTTCAGCTGTTGGTGCAATATATTATCAAGAATAGAGAGCCAAGTGTTTGTGACGGTCAGACAGCGCCGTATGCGGCAGCTGCCTGAATCAACACGGTCCAATCCGTCTCACAAAAAAGAATAATTGAATTAATAGCAATGAACCAACTGTCGGGTGTTTGGGGTTGCCGCAAGTCTATTCTTCTTTCTGCCAAAGTGCTGTCGCAAGCTTACCATAACCCCGTTCAGTAAGCGCTATCTTAGCTTCTACACTCTCCATATGGTGTATCCGCGGTTTTTATTGTGCGAAGTGTATCGTGGTCTCCCGTGAACGAATTATTTATACATAATGTATTGGTTTTACCGTATACCGCCTTGCCGTGTGACCTTACTGGCAAAACAGTATCAGCTTCTTTTCCAGCGCAATGTCATTTACGTGTCCCGTAAATATTACATGTCCAAGTCAGGAATCCATATATTTATGGGCTGGAATAAAAGTTTGTTTTTAAGCTGCTGACTCTTCTGTCAGCGTATATTTTATTCAAAACTGGCATATATCACACTTATCCTGTTTTTGTATCCACACAACTAGCAGCATTTAAGTATATATATATATATATATATATATATATATATATATATTAATTACAAAAGAATACAATTATTACAGAAGAATCACTATTAAATTGAATGTTATTACTTTAATATTTTCGTTTTCATATCTGAATGAAAACAATTTCAGTATTAACAGTTTTAAAAATCATTAATGATTTGATTTTTGGTCCGTTTCATACAGTCTCTACTAACTATGGACGAATATGACCTTGTGACAATGGAATGCATGGAATATATGACGTCATGTGTTTCCTGGACAGTAATAAAAAACTGCTGTTCATAGCATATAATCATGACAGGTATGCAGACTTATGAAATTATGACCAAAACAACATTTTGATGTTTCATTTTGAAATAATTCTTAAAAGAATTATTTCAAAATGAAACATCAAAATGTTGTCTTGACATTCGGCCATTTAAATATATATATATATATATATATATATATATATATATATATATATATATATATATATATATATATATATATATTGCTCTGAAACCCTTTATGTCTTACCCATTATTTGATGATACAAATGTATATATTGCGCAGTCAAGAAGCCCAGGATCTTATGTAAGGCATTGTGTTTAATTATTCACCATTGCAGAGTCTATTGTTAAGATAATGGAACAGGCAACAGGTGCCTAAAATGTCTCAGAAATACGAGATATTTAATAAAATCTATTTCATCTTTTTATATTAAATCTGTTATACCACTTGATATGTGCACGTCTAAAAGACTGAAAAAAACTGAAACGTTTTATATCTTTAGATCATAAACATTATGACATTGTCAACAATATCCTTAACATCCCATAAACAAACAAACACACACACACACACACACATATATATAAATATATATATATATATATATATATATATATATATATATGCACGTGTGTATCTGCGAGGAACTGCTGTGCAAAAAGCTAAATAATTAAATACATTTATTCAGAATGTTAAATCTAGGTCTCAGGCAAATTAAATGTTTTCCACGATAATAAATGGAAATAGAACTAAAACAAAATAAAATTGGCAAAAATCAATAGGTAATAAACTTAACAATTTTTAACTTTGTGGCATTCTTTGATAGCACGGGATAAATAAATGTACTTGTTTAATTGGCCGATGTACACTATAAAGTTCTAGTAATAATGGGCCTGACAGCGATACAAATTGGAATAATATTTCTGTGTCGAAAACGTGTTTTTGGTGCCCCGTTATTCCCACATGAAACGTGGATGCGGGGTTTTGTAGAGGTACATAATTCAGTCCCGTGTCTAACTTGGTCCATCTATCAACACGTTGAGAACAAAAGACTGCTACAGGCCGCATCTGTGATTACGGAGAGAGCGATAACTTTATGCTTAAAGCCCATCTTAACCCCCCTCCGGAGGTGGAATTTGACACCTACGGAAGACTCCTACATGATGTGAGTACCAATGACGTGTGCATACTAAGTAGAGCCAATAGAAATCTACAAGAAACCTACCTGACATCCAGCCATCTGCAAACGAACACGTTAGGTAGCAACGTGGTCTGCTCTGGAGAAATTAATCTGTAACGGGCGGCTCAAACCCTCGTAAATTTGAATGGACGTCACTATTTGGACGTATGAATTCATAAAGAAGGCCCCGGGAAATGTTGACCAATAGACCGGTTTGTGTCTTCCCGCGTGCTTTCCACGGAATTTATGTTCTATTAGAAAAGTGAGCCATTAAAACTATTAGCTAGATTTAAGACTCTTGCACAGCATATTGTGCCTGCCTCAAGCCCTTATTACCTGTGCCCCCTTAGATACTTTATGATTTACAAACTGAACAAGTCTTAGCCTCACATCGTGAACATAAGCACGGGGCTATGTTACTCTACTGGGCACAAGCTTTGAAGATTTCTCAGCCAGCGACACTTTAAGTAAAAAGTTGGCATTAACAATTCATCATTCACGTAGTTTCTTTTTTCCTTTGACTCGAAGGCTTGTCAAAGTTACCGTAGGGTCGAAGTGGCACACGGCCCCACTCAACATGTGAGCCTTTCTGCGTCGAGGAAGACTCACAGAGACCAACTATTTTTCATCGAGCGACGCTTATATGGGACTTTTGATAGTAACCAGCTCACATCAGTAGAGGGGTCTGGCCTCCTGGTAACATTGCTTTATGGCATTTTTGACAAATCATTATATCCTGCTTGATAATAAATAGTCGAGGAGGGAACCAGCCACATTTTCATGAATAAATGCAAGGCTCAGCTGGCCAACTGTTAACGTCATAGTGATTTGCATACATTATACCTTCAGAAATGAATTAGGCTCTTACAACATCCTAGACGGTTCACTTCAAGAATAACCATACAAGTGCCCCTCTATTTAGTTTCGGCAACCATTTATACAAACATTGACCAAATAATAATCTCAGTTGACCCCAATTTGTGCACTTGTAGTTTTGAGTTTCTGAGTTTCAAGACTTAAAATTTTGTTCCAAATATATAAAGCCGTAAACAAGAAAACAAACACACTTCAATGCCCATAAGGAAATAATTGAATTTGACCGATCAGTCATATCAATTTAAGGTTTTACGTCAATTCTTGACTTTTGTATGAGCATGCAAACCTGTTCTCATAAATCTAATATGATTATATATATATATATATATAATTTGCCACATTGACCTCAATATTAAAGTATTTATACGAAAAAAAAAACTATGGAGAATAACATATTTAGTAGCTTCCTTAATTTAAGCCATAATTTATTAAATTGAAACTACATTAGCACTGTACTTTTATATACTTTTGTTTATTTTTATAGATCATGTTACTATTTTCAGTTAGAGTTTGTTTAAATGTGATTATTGTGTTGTAGGTTTGAATTAATTGGGAGTCTCATATCTGATGTAATATCTAGAGACATAAAACTGTTATGTTATAACGCGATTCTTCACACTTACATACCGATCGCCTATCGTATCATTCACTTACACTCGATTAATTACATAAAATTAATAAAAAGTGGACAAAAGGTGAGTCATTTCGTAAAAACTTCATATTTTTAAGGTATATAGCACAGCTATATTAAAAACAAGGGGGGGGGTTATAATCTAGCCTAAGGGGGTATAAAATGGACTAGGCCAGAATATACCCCGGGGTATAATCTGGCCTGGCCCATTTTATACCCCGGGTATAGTTTGGGCTAGGCCAGATTATACCCGGTTATAAAGTCAGGGGGGCGCTATTTTTGCCTGCCACACCTGTATACACATGGCCTTCTTTACGTAGTATATACATAATTCTCATTATATGCTGACCGTGGGTCACTTAATAACAAGTTTACACAATTCGATAATGTCATCATATACGGAGTATACCCTGACATTACGATCTATGATATTGGGAATATGATTTCGAAAAGTTTTTTTTTGCGACATCCGAAAAGCAGTCACATGAAGAAGTACACATCTTAGAACAAGATTTATATTAACATATGTTGTCTGTAAAATCTACCAGGAATCCCCTGTGTTTTGCTGTAATATATGATTTGATACCACAGGACATAACGATAATGTAAGCTGGTTAACCATATACTTGATTCCTTAATATCCATACAGGATAAAACTTAAAGTAAATGAATTTTTTTTCTTTATTTTTTTCTATAATTATTTTTTACCTTCATGATGGTATTCTGTCAAATCTATCTATCTATCTGCCTATATCTGTCTGTCTCTCTCTCTCTCTCTCGCTCTCTCTCGCTCTCTCTCGCTCTCTCTCTCTTTCTCTCTTTCAGAATTTATATATATATATATATATATATATGTATATATATATATATATATATATGAGATAGATAGATAGATAGATAGATCGATCGATAGATCGATAGATAGATAGATAGATAGATGGATAGATAGATAGACAGATATATGGCTATGAAATTGCATACATTCCAGCCCGGTATACTCCACAGGGGGAGTGTATGACATATGTATGTATATATATGTGACTGAATAAATCACCTCAGCTAGCGCACAGTGCTCTGTATAACACCTGTGATTTATAGCACGACCGTACAGGTATATGACATTGTGCCACCTGTAACATGTGTACAACAAATTCCAAATGAGTTCTCACCTATACACGGCGCTAGTCACAGGACCAATAACAATATTTCACAATATATTAAGTGAGTAGGTATTTATCTGTGTTATATATATATATATATATATATATATATATATATATATATATATATAATATATATTGGTATAATTGGGAATTTACCTATATTTAACCTACCCATTTAACTGAAACCTTACTTGGGAAACTACCAATATTATAAGACTTATCTTAAACCATTTTATTTTGTTTATTTATATATTTAATATTTTATATATTATAGTATATATTTATATACATATATTACATAATATACATGTATAATATATGTATATAAATATACCCATGCACGTATTAATAATAATTGACTTGCTTTATTATATATTACAATTCCTGTTAGATACATTTATATATATATATATATCATAAATATATAGATACATATATATATATATACATATATATATATATATATATATATATATATATATATATATATATATATATTTAAACAAGACATCATATATGTAGCATTTATTCTTTAAAATATACAATTAAGAATAAAGTAAAGCAATAATCCTGTATACAATTTTTTGTTGGAATTTATATATTGAATTAAGTGTCAATATTATATATTATATATAATAATTTATTGTCAATATTATTTATAATCATTTATCACTTACTACGTGAAATTTTAGACATGTGAGTCACTTATTTTTAATTTACCTTTCTCTGTTAATGAATTAAAAAATCTTGGAAATATATTTTTTTTTCTTTAGACAAGAAATATAAGTTTAAAAATGACTTGCTGATCTCTTCTTCTTATTTTGACTATTCCATTTTCATATGAGATTGAAAAATAGACATAAGAGAGGTAAACACTATTTTTTGTTATAGGATTATAATTTCAAAAATATTGAAAAAAGGAGAACATTTTAATATTTTCTTCTCATTTGTTTCGACATACTGTACATAATTTATGTTACATATATTATTTTTTTAGGTGAAGCCTCTTATATGGAGGACAAAGACCATTCCTTCTTATAACGATATGTTTTTTTTTATTTAAATCGGCTACTTTTCGAGTCAAATGTGTTTGTCGTTTGTCTGCTCTTTATTAATAAAAATCATACATCTGTATAAGAAGGAGAGACCAAACAAAATACACGTATCACAAAAATACATAGCACAAAATGGATTTGGATATAAATATATTGAGACGATTCATTAGGAAACACATCATATTCTTGAATTTAATGTTTTTATTTTTTTGTACTGTATAAAAGATCTTGATGTTAATATGGGCTAACAGCTAAAAATAATGAGAAAAGTATATAGTACATAAGAATAGAAAAGTTTAGTACTTGTAACAGATACTTTATCACTGGACTAATTTAATTTAATTCATGGTTACTTTTACAGATAATTTATATATAATTTAGAAAATTCTCTGTAGATTTGAGGTACAATATTGTAAATTATAAAACATGAAAAATATTTGTGTGGCAACGATGTTCTTATAGACTTGATAAACTTTTGCTCTCGGATACTGTAGAACAAAAATAAATAAAAACTGCCGTATTTGAGATTTGAAAAATAAAAAAGGGTACTTAAGCTATATTCCGTGAAAGAATTATCCTAATGAAATATTCCCGGATATTATTTCATAAAGACTGTTATTTGCTTTTGATGAACATATAGGTCTGTAAATTGCAAAAGGATCTCCCAGTCAAAAAGATGATTAATTAATGCCTATCGATTATTGCAAGAATGATCATATTCTCTGGGTGAGGTTTTTTTGCCAAATGCCCCCCCCCCGATGAAGCTCAGATGGGTATTACATTTACCAAGCAGTATATTTAAATATCTAATATATTGCATTTCTGTGCCAACAGTTAATGTGGGATATTATATATATATATATATATATATATATATATACATATATATATTAGTTTAAGGGAAGTACTTTCAACATCCTATATATATATATTTATATATATACATGTGAATATCTATATATATTAATATCTTAATATTTATATATTATTATTTAAATATTTATATATTTATATAGATGTAAATATTATACATTGTTCATCTGCCCTTAACGAGGCATGAGCTAAATATAAAAAAAATATAAAAAAATATTTAAATGGACTAATTGAACATATAGTTGATTCATTGAAAATCAATTATCGATTGCTAGTTTGGCGTCGATTCAATGTATCGATCATTCGATGCATCGTTATAACTTTACGAATAAGTCACGTCATTTGTGTCCATTAAGCTTGCTTTGTTACATAGCCATTTTTGCGTGTCCCATTTGATTTTAAACTTTTCTGGGCATATAACTGAAAACACAGTTAGTTCAGACGTGGACATGACAATGATTATTAAGAATGATGTAAAACAAAATGCAGGAGCCTTTTACGTTAATGCTCCGGTGTCACTGTCCTGGTAATGTATCGTGGATTATATTATGTCCGCCTAATGCAGGTTACAAATCAGCACTGATTTTTCTGGTTGTGTTTTGAAGAAAACATTTTTTTCTTGTCATATGTATCATCTTGTAATTATAATAAATAAAAAATAGCATAAACGTGCAAACAGTTAAAAAATATATGAATAAATAATATAAAAAATATGTTTATACAATAACAAAATGAAAGAGAATATATATCTGCATATATATTTTTGTTTTATATATGGAATATTATATATATATATATATATATATATATATATATATATATATATATATAACTCTGAAGAAAAACAACACTGTTAATTCACAACAGACTGTTTCACGGGATGCGACCCGATCATCAGGTGAATGTGGTTAGAATGAAATTTTCCGCTAAGGTGACTCATTATATATATATTATATATATATATATTAACTCCCATGTAGATTAAAGTATTGAACTATATATATATATTTATATATATATATATATATATATATACACGTGGCATTATATATATACATATATATATATATGTGGCATTATATATAGAACTATACAAAAATCGACGGCATATTTAAATATAAATTTATTTAAGAAATTTATGTTAAATTAAACTATATATTTATGATGATTCAGCAATTCAATAAAGTTATTTTTATAATATTTCAGAAATTGAATGCTAAGTTGGTTTCATTTTAATACGGTGGTTGTGCTATCTGAAATAACTTCGTTTATCTAATATATAATCTATTTAAAGTGCATGCATATTAATGATTACGATAATATTACCAAATCTAAAAGTAAAATGGGATTGGGAAGTTAGGAAAGGGTGAAAGTTTAGTCTTAACTGTTAGTTCTATTTTATGTTACTGTTTTAGTTGTCTTAAAGGATAATGCAACATAAATTTTAAACCGCATACATTGTGATGATTATGACAATAAAAACATATCGAATTTTTTAAAAATGGGGAGAGGTATGTTAAGGCAGGGGAACAACCGAAACGGTGGTGTTTTACTCTACATAACAAACCTGAGTTATGTTAACTGTCAGTATAGAGTTCATGCATTTTTTTCCCTATTTTCCGCTAAGGTGACTCATTTATCACTATGGCACCCATCAGCATCTCGCTCACGACCGAGCGGACGTCCTGAGTCCGGTTTCCCCTTTGTCACTCTCAGCTATTATTACAGCCAAATTGGTCAGTGGGCTTCGGACATAGGCTGCGTAATAAATGGCTGTTTCACTGTGGCGTTTATTGATCGGGGCCCGGCTGAAACCAACGCTAGCAAACTAATGCTGTTCTGACAAACTGCGATCG
The DNA here is from genome assembly GCA_026874595.1 of Sipunculus nudus. Classification (NCBI taxonomy): domain Eukaryota; kingdom Metazoa; phylum Annelida; class Sipuncula; order Golfingiida; family Sipunculidae; genus Sipunculus; species Sipunculus nudus. Next base: position 57,372,108 of record CM049317.1, read on the forward strand.
GTCAAATGTGATTTATGCCGAATTTTGCTGTATTTTGGATATACACAAGAATTCATATATATAAACCGTACACATAGGCTTTGTTGTATATAATGGTGTTTACATGTATACAGTAGTATTTACTGGTATAGAAGTGTGTTTTCCTATAAGGTTTAGGTCAGAGTTAAACCGACAAGTTTACCATGTACTCTGTAACCCCCCGGACAATAACACCTTGTTTTCTTTTGGGCATTCAGACACCTGATGTTTGAGAAAAAAATCACGATCCCCTCTCCCCATTGCCTTTATACAGGGGACACAGACAATTAATCCCAGGCCAGACGCCAGACAGATCGATAAATGGCAAAATATATCACCCGTGCAGGTGTGTGTGCCACCGGGTAAACATGTGGAAGTACTTCCAATCATTTGTTCAACAAGCTACTGTATATACTGTTCCAAACAAACATCTACACTTACACAAACACAAAGTAGTAGCATATATATATATATATATATATATATATATATATAGAGAGAGAGAGAGAGAGAGAGAGAGAGAGAGAGAGAGAGAGCGAGAGAGAGAGAGAGAGAGCGAGAGAGAGAGAGAGAGAGAGAGAAAGAAAGAGAGACAGAGACAGAGAGACAGAGAAAGAGACAGAGCGAGAATGGATTAACTGATTTTATGGACAGACAGGGGGAGAAAGAGAAAAAGAAAGAGAATGAAGGAAAGAATGAATGGATGAACGAACGAATGAATGAATGAATGAATGAATGAATTTATGAACGAATGAATGACTGAATGCAGAATAAAAATGCAACTATGGTACAGTTGTTAACAGAGAGTGAACGACAGAAAGATAATGAATAAATTAATTAATTAATTATTTGGAGACTAAAAGAAATAAAAAATGAAAAATAAGAGAGAGAGAGAGAGAGAGAGAGAGAGAGAGAGAGAGAGAGAGAGAAGGTCTGTTTCTGGTTACCACTATACCCTGTATATAGGCACATCTCATATGCATATGAGTGTAATGTCATAACCATAACCAAAAGACAGATCATTGGCATTGTTTGTTTGGAAAAATTATCAAAATAGTTATTATTAAACATATATGTAAGTAACGTTTGAAATTGTTTGATTTATATACACGATATATGGCAGTGGACTGTGGGAATGTATAGTGTGACCATATGTGTAGCTATGATTATTAATGAATACAAAATATTATTTTAAAGCAATATGTTTTCATTTAAACAAATTAAAAAAATGAGCTATAATACAGTTATAATGGTAATGATGCGATATTGATAAAATATCCACACATCTGTTGAAACAAAAATTCTGTTACACCAAAAAAATATCCTAAAAAAAGATAACCCTGAAGGAACAGGGCCGTCCTCCCCTGTAATTAGAGGGCGAGATCACATGACTGTTTCCGGGGAAACAAGCCCATGATTGGTGCTATTTCTGTAGCCTTGTGCCCTTTCTCATAAATCAGCCGGTCACGTGATTAGTAGATTGGTTTTCATCCCATCATTACAGCGTCTCTGAAGCCGGTTAATCGCCAGTAGTTGCTGTTAAAGGGGTAGACCTTGCCTGATGGAGTCTGTGTCAGAACTGTCGGCTATAGATCCTCAAGGGGCAGGCTGACTGGTCAGCCGTGTTCCCAACTGCACACGACTTCATCAGTCTTCAGCTTCCGGCTTAATCTAGACCGGCAGCCACCGTCGCCTGTATGCACTGACTCAATCTGAGCTCCTAGAGAATGATACTCTTTGGTTAAACACGGGGTTGTAATTGGTGGATACGGGGTTAACTTGCTCACTGATTGGTCAGTGAACTATATATTGATAATGAATATCTTGTAACAAGGGTCGTATTAAGGTTAAATGGTCATTAACAAAAGAAGTACAACGATCCCGTTACCTGGCCTTAATTTAAGACAGTGACCCATATCTGAGTGTGTCTTAAGTAATTCTATATTGTGTATTTTCTTTTTCAAACAGAATTTATCAGTCAACAAATATTTATTAGGGATGGGTTATTACAAACTGTGATATAATCACCAAATGCAATTTAAAACCCGTATATTTGATTGTGTATATGTAATCGTGATAAGTTTATATATATATATACGTATACATACATTTGCATATATATTATATATATATGCTTAATTACTTAATTACAATTCGATAAAAGGATATTTAAAGGGAAACGGTCACAAACTTTAAAAAAATGGCTGAAGTCAGATGTTATAGACAGCCATTTAATACACCTTTGCTATATATCATAATTTCTATGGAGCCATCCCCCCCCCCCCCCCCCATTTATACACACGTGATGAGCTACGTGTCAATAATCTACACGTGTTTCTGTAATACAAGTATAGGTGTATATTATAAATGGCAGTGTTTTACCTGTGCTGTGGTGCATTAACATCGAGTGTAGGAAGTGTCGGGGTGTAGAAATACAAAATAACACATTTAAACCGGCCAATTTGTGTATAAACGTGTCAATAGTTGTCCCGGCCAGCACGTGTAAACCGTGAGTAATATTATACACAGGTTTTGTACACACATTAAGTCCTATACCTCTCATGTATACATGCAGTGAGTATAAATCTAAACGCTAAGTACGGTATAAGCCACGTGTATATGCAGCGAATAATTCTAATGCAACATTGATACGACTAGAAAAACAACATACTACATGTTAACAGTGTATATTTATACACAAACAGTCTCTCTGTCTCTCTTTTTTCTCTCTCTCTTTCTCTCTCTCTCTCTCTCTCTCTCTCTCTCTATATATATATATATATATATATATATATGAGGGTATAGATCTTCATTATTTTGAGTATAAGAGTATAAATATATGAGAGTATTTATCCTCATTATTTTGATATACTTGTATATATATATTATTAACATCATTAACATGAGTAAATGTTGATTGTACCACCTATACCTTACGTACACTAATCAGGCCACATTAGTATTTTCTGCACTAAACAATATATACGATCTATATAAATTGATATAATGAGTGTTTACTAAAAAGGCCATATGCAACTTGCTTACACTAATTAGGGCGTACACATTAGGCAGAAAGGAAACGGTATGAATACACTGGACATATGAGATGTTATATGCGTACATTCAGTATATTAAATGTCACGTGAAAAGACCGAATGCTACGTGTATACATTAAAAAGACCCAATACCACGTTTATGCATGCATGCACGAAATACACCTCATACCTCGTGTTGACATTATATAGACTTAACACTTCGTGTTTAAGCTGAATAGACCTAATGTCACGTGTATACATTAAGTAGACTTAATGCCTCGTGTATACACTAAAAAGACCGAATGCCTCTGGTATACACTAAATAGACCTAATACCTCATGTATACACTAAACAGACCTAATACATCGCGTATACACTAAATGGACCTAATCTCACGTGTTAACACTAAGTAAACCTAATGCCTTGTTTATACACTTAATAGGCCTAATCTCACGTGCATACACTAATTAGACCAATTGCCTCGTGTTTATACTAAACAGACCTTATAACTCGGGTATACACTAAATATTCCAATTATGCCACTTTTATTTACTAAATAGACCAAAGTCCACGTACATACTAAACAGACTTAATCCCATGTATTATCCCTAAACAGATGCTACATGTATACACTGAGCAGACCGGAAGCCATACAGTAAAAGGTCGAATGCTACGTTCATATACACTACATGGGCGAAATGCCTCGTTTATAAAATAAAAAGACCTATATACACTAAACAGACCGGATGCCACTTCTATATATACACCGTGTAGACCGGACACCACATGTATACCCTGAGCAGACCAGATGCAACGGGTATACACTGAAAAAAGCGAATGCCACGTATATAAACTAATTTTAGCTGATGCCACGGGTATACACTAAAAAAGCGAATACCACGTGTATACACTGATTTTATAGCGGATGCCACGGGTATACACTTAATAAAGCAAACACCACGTGTATATACTGATTATAGCGGATGACACGGATATATACACTGAAAAAAGGAATGCCACGTGTATACAGTGATTTTAAAGCGAATACCACGTGTATACACTTAGTTTATAGCGGGTATCAGGGGTATACACTGAATAAAGCGAACACCACGTGTATATACTGAATTTACCGGATGACACGGGTATATACTGAATAAAGCGAATGCCACGTGTTTACACTAAGTTTATAGCGGATGACACAGGTATATACTGAATAAAGCGAACACCACGTGTATATACTGATTTTTGCGGATGCTCACGGGTATACACTGAATAAAGCGAATGCCGCGTGTATACACTGATTTTAGCTGATGCCACGGGTATACACTGAATAAAGCGAATACCACGTGTATACACTAAGTTTATAGCGGGTATCACGGGTATACACTGAATAAAGCGAACACCACGTGTATATACTGATTTTAGCGGATGACACGGGTATATACTGAATAAAGCGAATGCCATGAGTTTACACTGATTTGAGCGGATGTCACGGGTATACACTAAATAAAGCGAACACCACGTGTATACACTGATTTTAGCGGATGCCACGGGTATACACTGAATAAAGCGAATGGCACGTGTATACACTGATTTTAGCGGATGCCACGGGTATACACCGAATACAGCGAATGGCACGTGTATGCAGGAATTTTAGCGGATGCCACGGGTATACACAAAATAAAGCAAACACCAAGTGTATACACTGATTTTAGCGGATGCCACGTGTATACACTGATTTTAGCGGATGCAACAGGTATACACTAAATAAAGCGAATGCCACGTGTATTCACTGATTTTAGCGGATACCACGGGTATATACTGAATAAAGCGAACACCACGTGTATATACTGATTTTAGCGGATGCAACGGGTATACACTGAATAAAGCGAATGCCATGAGTTTACACTGATTTTAGCGGATACCACGGGTATATACTGAATAAAGCGAACACCACGTGTATACATTGATTTTAGCGGATACCACGGGTATACAATGAATAAAGCGTATGGCACGTGTGTACACTGATTTTAGCGGATGCCATGGGAATACACTGAATAAAGCGAATGCCATGTGTACATATCGACTATGTTATAACTCGATTGTCACGTGTATACACAGATTGAAGCGGATGCCACGTGTATACATTAAACAGATCGAATGCAACGTGTATAAACACTGAGTAGAACGAATTCCATGCATGTTTTAACACTATGTAGTTAATATGCCATGTGGTTACACTGAATTTACTACTTACGGATTTACTGTTTACGGATACTATATACGTCTAACACTGGTTCACGAATACCACGTGTATATAAATACAGTGAAAAGACCGGACGCCACGTGTACACACTGAATGGATTTAATTCTATCATTATAAATATATAAACTAAAACACTAAAAAGTGTCTAGTTAATGAACAGATTAATATACAGACATGTATAATGCATACCAATAAGATATATAAAATATGTAGATAATGCAGATGGCATGTCTATACGCGAGATTCCCAACACAAAGACACAGTCACACACACACACACGCACACACATCAATATATAAATATGTGCATGCATTTATAGAGTAGACACTAGATGTACATATATACATAATAGACCAAGAGTAGACAGTTTAAACACCTAATTTGTAATGTTCAGCGTATACTGAATTTCTAAAATGAAATAAACATTAAACAATTGGACACATCTATGCACATAGTATTGTTAACTACATCAAGGTTTGATCAAGTATCCTTTTACAAGTATAAACTATCAACATTATTTTCTTAAACATAACATCGTAAGGTTTCGTATTTCATAGAAACCTTCAAATAGATTTATTGATGTTGCATTTTTTTGGGTAAAAATCTCGTTTAAGATTCAAATTATCCTTTTAACAAGAAAGGTTAAGAGACATTACGTAGTTTGCTTTTGTATAATGTCACATGGTTAATATTATCGATATTATATATATATATATATATATATATATATATATATATATATATTTGTATAAACGTGAATGCAACTCCTGCTCTCTGTCACTTATTCAGTTTAAGTTCAAGGTCCAATTTTGTTCCGACACCGTGAGACGTTGTAAGGCAACCGTATATATGCTAAAATTAAAAAATAATCCGGTCACAACGATACTTAAAAATGTAATGCTGATTCCTTTTTTCGGGTAGAATAAAAACATAAATTTTAGTTTCATTAATTAATATATAATTAATTTTTTTCTCTTCCTCCCAATATACATATATATATGTCAGCAGTGGAAGTTGTTCAATTTTTTTTATCGATTGTTATCACCTAAAAGAAATTCCTGTTTCATAAAGAACTTCCTTTTATTAAATGAGTGAAAAAAATATTGAGGTAAATCTTGAAAATGTTACGACAATTATAGTTTCACAGTTTTAAAGGTAGACATTGATGTCGTCCCATCTTTTATTTTATTTTAAGTGTTACACGCAGCCACTGTAATTACAGCTATGCCGCTTTTACGGAGATCTATATGAACCACAGAGATATAAATAAAAAAATGCATTTCATCATGCAGAGCAGAAAAGATTTTGGGACGCCTGATAAATAAACCTTAATCGTGTTTTCATTAAATAAAAACCGTTTCGTGCAGCAGACGTTATTTATGCGAATACAGGTACACATATATTTACACATGCGCACTTTATATAGACCGCAGTGTGTAATATTAATTTAGAAATACAACATCATATTTACAGTGGCTGAATTTGTGTTCGGGAGGATTTAAAATTCGCGAATGGGAAATTATCGCGAAAATAAAGCCTCTTGAACCAGATGCGGGAACTACTTCAGTGAACATTCTTTTATACTGTATATAAATCCTAAATGGCATTATATATATGCTTTGTGTCGCAAGGCAACATTAACATGATATGATTAATATTAACATATCTTTAATGTTATTCTTAAAGGGACCCGATTACTTATATCTGAACTTTATAAATTTAAGGTCATCCCTTGGATAAAAATAGACCAGAAAACGTGGATATCACGTTCTACAACGAGTGACCTTTCTATCTCCGCATATTTATGCAACCTACCACCTTAGGTTATACATGTTTTTCCCATTTGTCAACATTGCTGTGCTTGCAAACATATTGTTGATAAACAATTAAGTTCACACCTTCTTCACGAAGGCATTACAAAACTTATCACAACCAAAATTATACCCTTAGATCATTAATATATACACGCACAAAGAAGCCAGAAATCACATAAATTCTTTTTAAAAAGATAGGTGAATGGGGACCTTTGTTTTATATTATCTAATTATAATGCATTATCTTTCGTTCGATGCTTCCTTGCATGGGCATTTCTGATTTTGTATAGCTTTGTGGGAACATCTTAATTATTCAAAAAGTAAAGGAAATACACTGTGTTTAGTTTACGTATACATGGTGAAATCGCGAAAAGCGAACCCTCGCGAAACACTGGAAAAGTTAAATCATGAAATTGTGAAAGCAACTATGCATAGTATGCCTGGCAAGCTGAGTGGTAAAATGCTCGACTCTCTCCGCTGGCGACCTGGGTTCGATTCCTGAGCTATAGGTGGCAATGAGAGTTGTATTGGGTCCTCCGGTTTCTCCCATCCTATACTGACTATACTGGGCGCCAACATCCGAGCCATGAATGGAGAGTGCATGCATGCATGTCTCGTATTAGTTATTATAACTAGTTGTACAATCCATGTAAAATAAATAAACGGTTATATGCATGTTTGTGCCTGCAAGTGTAGAATGACTCAGAGTTACTCAGAAATGGAACATATATATATTCATATGTTATGAAAAATTAATTGTTACTCTGGATGTATACAGACAATAGGAGTGTAGGGAAAAAATCTTTGCAACATTAGTTATTTATCCTTTGGAATTGTCTACTGTTTTATGGAACAATGGCTTGCTGCTGGCATTGTCTTTTGCATGAAAGAATGAAAGTGAAATCAGATTACATCCCATGCATGTTGAAGATATATAAAATAAGCTTACACGTCATCGGGACTATATGGATATATACGCTGTACAAATGATACTTATACGGCAATATTTTACTGGAGATGACTTTTTTCTACCTATATGTATTGTTAGTCTTATGAATATATATATATGATTTTAAACATAACAATGTGATATTATATCTAGTACTTTGTCATATATATATATATATATATATATATATGTATATATATAGACAATTAAATTGCATAAAAATACACATCTATACCAATAACTACCTAAGTATACATGTTAGCTTGTGTTCCGATTTTCTTATTCTTTTCAGCCGTATATATATATATATATATATATATATATATATATATATATATATATATATATATATATATGGTATATTATCAATGGTACCCTGCATGGTAGAGTAGAGCACTGTGATGTATTAAACTTCTATATGTGTAAAGTTTATATATATATAGTTAAAGATGTTGCAAATTTTGTACTTTAATATTAACAACATAAAAAGAACTTTTGGCGAAACTTGAATAAAAAGTGGTCATATATACAATACAAGTTTCAGTGTCTTATTATATAAGAAAGATTCGAAAACAATATTGTAGAATGAGCTTTGAATATGGTAAGTACACGTATTTATATTATAAAATCGCTCCATGGGCATGCGTGTTTAATATGATTATTGTATATGAATACATTATGAAGAAAAGCAACATGCATGCTATATACAGACGCCGATCGGGGGGGGGGGGGGGTCCTTTTCAGCCTTTTTAAAGGGTTTTATGCCAATTGTTTTAGGCCTGGAACCCCCCCGTTTCCGGATCTGGGGACGTTTTGTCTTTAGTCCCCCTGGGTTAGACCCTCCCTAAATCCAGGATCGGCCCCTGGTATTCTCTATTGGGTCACATATTGCCATGCATGCCAGCTGTAAAGCTGCTGGATTAACCAATGACATATCGAGAGAAAGCTTGGTTATACAGCAGGAAGAAGGGGAAAAATAGTGATTAATCTTAAATTAATAAAACAAGCGTAGTATATAAGGATTTTTTTTTCATTTCAGTCAGTGTTAGATGGTAATCTGCATCATCAAATCAAAGATCGCTTACTAATGATAATAGTGCATGGAGGAATAAACGATCATTCTTGTCGTGTGAGATGTCAGTGGCACGACCAATTAAGTCCTAAATATTTACTGTTCTGACATGATATATATCACATATACATATATGCAGGCTGATATGTCATTCTTTGTATTTTCAAAAAAAAAGCCGTTATAGATAATACGTAAAGTGCGTTTGATTTAAATACATTTTGGATTTATATATATATATATACATATATATATATATATGTATATATATTAAAACAATGAAGCATTATTCTCTCTTATATATATAATTTATATACTACATAGATATGTTATGTATATATATATATATATATATATATATATATATATATATATATATATTTTATATTTACATGTAAAACAGTAAATCGTTTTAAAATATCGAAATAAGATATATATTATTTATTTTAATCTTGTTAAAAGAGCTCACAAACAAATATAAATATTATCTTTCGCCATTCTTTACCCTTTATGTCTGCATGATAAGCCTATTTCCCACCGTATGTGTCAAATGTATATATTGTTATGTTTGTGTTGGGTTATTTTTTCAGATATTTCATTCTCAATGAATATAATATTTTTTTTCGCAGGTTACTTCATCAGCTTGCATTTCTTAATAAATAATACCCTTGCTTTTTCACCATGAATCTCATATTAAATTATTATTATCGATCACAATATTTGTTTTGAGATAAATTTAAAGATATAGGAATTGAAGTTCATGACATAATATGTGTATTTTATTTCTTTTTCTGGGATGTTGATAGCAATTATCAAATTCGGATTTATTTTAATTCCTACTGCTTTTAAATTGCCATATAACTCTGCAAAATGGCCTGTCTTTTCGCAGTTAACACCCAGTTTCAAATAAATTTGTAATGTCTGACACAAATAAACAATTAAATTTGACAGTCAGAAGTATTAAGAAATCACTCACGCCGGTCTCAGATTGGTGTTTAAGATTCGTGTAAATTGACATAGCAGGGGGGCCTTTTCAACTGCTCTGGCAGCGAATTAGTGGGACCTTTAAAGCAAATACAATATAAATTTATGGAAGCAGGGTGGGTTGCTAAATCTCGTTTTTGCACTTACTCACAACCATGTATTTGTAACATCCCTTCCTTTTCAAGCACTCGGAAGTTTACAAAGCAAAGTGGTTTATCTACAAGCTAAACACAGATTAATGTAAATGTGGGATTTTCAGTCCGACATTAATGTAACTTTTCGCACCCCTTCCGATTTACGACTGCCTACCATTTTGGGCGACTCTTTTGCGGCAAGAACAAACAGTCCGTCCAATTAGGGCTTATTTCCAAGGCTTGAAACGCGACCCAATTTTATAGCAGCAATATTATCTTATTACGCGAGCCCTGCACGGGGCCCTGAAACTCCAACACAATAAAAACAAAAAAAGATTTGGTTAAAAAAGACCATTCTGCCTGCAGAAAGAGTGCCCTCGCTAAAGCGTGTTGAAGCTATTCATAGGGTTGCAATATAGAATAGTCTCATTATATGTCTGCCAGGCCGTGTGTTGCCGGTGTATTCGTTTATGCTATAGTCTTTGCGGGAAACGTCACCATTGTGAAATTAACAACATACCTCTAGCATGTAATTTTCTGTCTGTTGCCCTTATACTGTTGAAACCTCTATCATCAATCGTCTTTCAAGCATTTTAGAACATTCTATTTTCCAAATATGGCGGGTTGTTGCGGCACTATTGGCGTACAAGCTAGGCTGGTGTGTGTATATATGAAGGGATATGCTTTACAGCTTAGATAACAAGTATTATAGGGCGTGTAGTCCTAAGGGATATCGAAAAAGTTGTAAATCTGCCTATATAGTATTTGTAGAATTCCTCATGGGGACCTGTGTAGCATCAGTGACAAATATAATGCAAGCCGCCACAGCAGTGCACCCAACGACGAAAACCACGCCAAGCCACAAATGTAAATTATGTGTATATATCTTGACTTTTGTGTAATTTTCACGTGGTCGGGTGCGAGTATTTCACCACCCCCCGTGGGTCGGTCCGCTTTTGATCCTCAGCGCCCGCCGCATAAATCTGAATTATCTTTCTAATATACTTATGAAGGACAGCACACAATTGAAAAGACCTGCTCCACATTTGTGCGAGTGAATTGTCCAAACCCATGTAACCAAACGCTGTGAAGCAAAGAGGCGGTTGAAGTGACACCCGACAAAGGATGACCAATGGCTCACGTATTCCAGGCGGGGAGCCCGCTAGCTGACGGAGAACTAGATAGCCTTTATAGCGTGACCTCGTCACCCTCAGGTCAACTATATAAAAGGAGGCGGGACAAGCAAACGTGACCCTGACGCGAGAAAAATGTCACATACCCGGTCCCAGGGAGGCACATATGTCAACACGGATGTTTAATTTGTAATGGAGAGTGCTGTGGCTGTCACTTTAGTTGTATGATTGCTATATTAGCGTCTGTCGGGCAATCGTTCACATGGACATCATATAACCTTCTATACAGTATAATTTTAATGGGTGCATGTTCTTGTTCCCGTGAACTAACTCTATGAAGGTCTACTGTAACATTAAATTAAAAAAACAATAAAAGTTTTTTTTTAGTAAAAATTACCATTTTTTTATTATTCATTTATGATATGTCTTCAGTTGCAATATTCAGAAGACAATAGTTACTGCGTTCTAAGAAATGACATGGCATGATACCATCGATATATGATGGAAAATACATTATAACATATTACGCACAAACACACACAAAGAAAGAAAGAGGGAGAGAGGGAGAGAGAGAGAGAGAGAGAGAGAGAGAGAGATGTGATCATCAAAAACCCTTATCTTGAACACATTTATCATGCTATAGTTATTTCAAAGAACTTAGTATTATACAGATTCTGCATTATATGTAAATAAGTTTCACTTTAAGGTAGTCATTTTTGATATAATTATATAATATAATAAGTGATTTGTCAGAAGGATATATGTGACATTATATATTATATATAAAAGAGGGTTAAATTATAAGGCATATAATAGCCAAACCAATAATACACTTAAACCACTGTAAAATTAACAACCTTTTCTTCTGTTACCGTTTCTATTCTAAAGGATTGTAAGCTAGTTCATGTTGAATTGTACTAACAACTGATTCATCAAGTAAGATCGACAATTTGTCATACTGCATAGCTTTTAAATGCACCAATATATGGCTTATTATATGTGAATTAATACAATTTATATGATGAAATTAAATAAATAAATATTAGATATTTCCTGACAAAGTAGTTTAACGTTCACTGAATTTTTATACAGTTCATTAATTATGTTAATATGAAATATACTACAAAAATATTAATATAAGTACTATCTTATATATGTACTTATAATGCCTAATGATAAGTTCAATAGTGCGTACACGGTTTTGTCTACAACAAAATTGGACTTTGCTATTTAGAACAGGAAATCCAAATTACAGTTAGTCGAGGGTAAAATTTAAGTCACTTCAAGTGAGATTGTCAGAACTGATGACAGGAGGCGCCACCGCCCCAAACAGGGACAGATCAACTAGATGATCATATACGCATGCGCACATGAAGCATTTCTCTTGGCGAATGGGCCTTGACGTCATAACCTGCATACCAGCCTTGTAACACTTCAAAAACTCTATAAAAATTCCCTAATTCAACGTCAGACAGCTGGATTCCTGGCAGCGAATTGCCAGCGCAGACGTGTTAGTTTAAAAAGAAACGAACTGACTTGGCACATTTAATACATATGTTGCATGGTTAATAAATAGCAATCGATAAAAGCCTCTTCAAGTTTAACGCTGGTCTGAAGATAGGATGGAGTGCTGATTTGGCATTGAATATCATCCAATGGTATATATACCGGTGTAGCGATTTAAGATTACCCCGCATCAGTTTAACCCCGGTAATATGAAATCGCATTTAGATGACCGCGATTTTGATCAAATCGATTTCAGATTGCATGGATACCTCCAGCCAGGGGTAACTATAGAAATCGTCTATATACAAAGACAGAATACCCCCTAAACATTTGTTTTTTTTTTGGTTTATTTAATTATAATTATTTTGATTTTGTTCTTCTTTATAAATATACATTCAAAACATACAAAAAGTTGATAAAATTATATGCGCTTTTGTGACGTGTATTAAATAATATCAATAATATTAATTTCTTGTGACTTTTTGTTTCCATATCTTTCGCAAGCATTAGTCAAGATTTAAAATATAATTATTCATATTCAGAAGAATCCTAGCTGAGTCAGGGAGGAGGATAACCTGAACAGTGACCAGTGTTAGCTCCTGGTGTAGTTTGAGGTCACTTTGATTTATTTTTCAAGGGGGGGGGGTTAACTTGAAAGGGGGTTAGTTTGAAATCTTTACATCGATTCTTCACTGGCAGAGTCCCGATATCCTTTACATCTTAATTGTTTTACCAACAACTTTATTTGCAGTGATAACTCTATTATCCGAATATTTCAAGTGTTAATTAATATTAACAACAACATAAACGAACTTTATCTAACACATCAATAAAATATGATATTTAAGATTAATTAATTTGGATAAAAGAAAATCGGGGCTGTTTGTTGTATTTGGCGTTAGGTTACTGGGCGACTGGGAATAAAATTATGTTCCTCAAATAGTCTTAGTTTTTCCGCATTATTAGGTGGGATTTTAATATTTTTTTGTATCGCTGATGGAAAGACTAGTACTACTTTATTCACATGGTGAACTTGTCCTTTTGATGTTTTCCTCAAGAGTCTACCAACAAGAACTCATTTTCAGTACACCCCTCTAACTGCGCCATATACCTTATGCTATAATATCCGAAATCCGGCCTTTAAGAGATAATGGGGGTCGAGCCATTGTGGGACAGATATCTTGTAATTAAAAATTTGTTTACAGAGGTGACATAGACCTCATGGTACGTGAGTTAAGGTCATATATATATATATATAATGAAGAAATTTGTATATACATGTACTGGGATTCTCCAAAACAGACACACGTCGAACTATATTAATATCTGTCCCATTCATCTTATCTTGATGACGTCATGATTAAACGACTCATACGTATACACACATGTTGTTGCAAACATGCGATAAAAGATCAACGAGATGGCTACTAAGGAGTCTAGCGTGAGTTTCTTACGAAATGAGACAGATCTCTTGTACCTCCTTCATGCAGTGATATTAGACAGAATTGTCTTGTATTGTCTTGTACTTATTATGAACAACCTATACTTGAGGTCTGCAGTCGAAGGATGATCACTCGACGCCTTCCCCAGCCCATTACTGAGCGATAATAGGGGTTAGGCTATATGTAGGGAATGACCTTTAAATTATGTTACGACAAAAAAAAAAATAAATAAATAACCGATGCAAATCTGTTAACTACATATCACTACTTTGATCAAGAGTGAGTTTTCAAAAATAATGAGATTCTGAAATCCAGCGCAAGCACAGAAGAAAAAAAAAAGAGAAAGGGCACAAAAGAAATAATTTGTTTTGAACTCAAAGGAACCTGAGAAAGACCCCCCCCCCAATTAAAAAATATAATTATAAAATAAATTCATAAACCCTATATAAGCCTCCCATATAGGCTTAATATGAAGACATTTATTTTATTTTATTTTATTCACATTAAGTCTGATTTTGCGCTAGTATAAGAAAAGCATGCAAGGCCCAAGCACCGAAGGTATTAATCAAATCGTAAATGAAAAATACTAGTGCTTTGCGAAATATTGACCATCTGTTCGTTTTTTGTTCTCTGCGACATCGCTAAAATAAAACATATTCACAAACACCTTTAGTGGATGGGACATAGGTCATGTGATACTGTACATAAGGCAATAACGTGACCTTTGACGACAACTTTACTGTTACTGAGTGAGAATTTGTAAAAATCCATCCGCAAATTTAGAGGACAGCTGTTATTTATCCCATATATCAAAGGAGACATGTAGTGCCTCGCTATAAGATTATCCGAATCACAACCATATGAATGAAAGACTTTTTGAGGCTACAATCTTCTATGTTTGTATAAAATCCATGTTTTCAACTTTTACTGCTATTCCCTCGAGCACTGTGAATCTAAATTCGTTTACTTAAAAGGGCGCCTGTGCATACACTGAGTCACTATACACGCTGAAGTTGTGTTAGGTTTAATGATACGTTCGTTGGATGATGTGTTACATACCATTTGTAATAACACGCAATTAAAGAGGGCGTGGTATAATAGGGGATATTGTGTTTTTAAAGGGGCCTATTCGATCAACTAAAGATAATCCCTTGAACCTATTATTGTTTTGTTTATATCCACGTGTTTATAACATGTGAAGACCCGAAAACAAAACAATTCAAACTCAATTAACAAGTACATCATGAGAGCTTAACATACCAGAGTTTTGTAAATGGCGTTTTGCGACTAATGACCTTTCAACTTCCGCATATATATATATATATATATATATATATATATATATATATAGAGAGAGAGAGAGAGAGAGAGAGAGAGAGATGTATGAATAGCCATGCTGGTTCATTGTTTTACAGATGGAAAGGGTATACACAGAAAAGTGGTTCACTGCCAGTGGGACAGATATCTTGTAATTATATATATATGAAACCAACTAGCTTCAGTTACATGATTTCCTTTCTGTTTGTCAACATGGGCTCATTTAAACTGTTAACAAATACAGCTTGTAGATAATCAAGCTTATACTTCTGTCACATGGGTGTTATCAGGACCTTTTAGCCGCAGTTATCTAGTGTTTATTAATATTTACGCAGAGTAATCCAGAAATCACATAAATTTCACAGAAGAAGGTAGGTGAATAGTTAGCTTTAATACCTTGTCCTATTGTACGGAGCGCGTCTCCGGTGCTCATCCGTCCGGTGCTCCGGGGGTTTAGTGGCGAAATATAAGCATTGTCTGAGAAGTCATAACACGTTTTAGTCCACAAAAATATCTCACAAAATATTAATTTTATTAGAATTAAAAAGCTGTATTCCAATGATTTCAAGCCTCCGACATGTTTGCCTTCACTTATATGACCTATATTCCAATGCAGGTTCATCTGTACATTAGTGACTCACGCCACCCGACTGCAGTCCGACTGCACGTCCGAGTCCATGCAGACAACTCAAGTTCAAGTCCAAGTCTGAGTCCTTGAGATTCGAATCCAAGTCCATTTCCTAATTCGAGACAGAGTCATTTGGAACCCTGAGTCCAAGACCGAGTCCAAGCCCAATACAAATATCCACAAGAAAAGGAATTTAAAATGGACATTGAAGATAATCCTGTACATTATAAAGTTATAGTCCACATCTTCTTTTACTACTTTACTACTTTTTACTTTCTTTACACCTTCTTCTAAGGTTAATAATATATTTATAGCTCCCGATGCTGGTATACATAGTGATAATATTTTGTTATATTTTGTTAGTAGGTGACAAAGATTGAGATTTGAGAAAATGGCAGAGATTTTTGTCTATGAACTACATGCAGATGGACTCGGCCTGATTTCTCGAGTCCTTACATCCCAATCCGAGTACAAGTCCGAGTCCAGTACCCTCGAGTACAAGTCCGAGTCCAGGACCCTCGAGTCCAAGTCCGAGTCCAGTACCCTCGAGTACAAGTCCGAGTCCAGGACCCTCGAGTCCAAGTCCGAGTCCAGAACCCTCTAGTCCAAGTCCGAGTCCAGGACCCTCGAGTCCAAGTCCGAGTCCAGGACCCTCGAGTCCAAGTCCGAGTCCAGTACCCTCGAGTACAAGTCCGAGTCCAGGACCCTCGAGTCCAAGTCGAATCCCTGAAACAGTGGACCCGAGTCCAACATTACTGTTTGCATTGTCTTTTGTGTGAGGATGGAGGTGACCAGACGATAAGAGAGATATGTTATTTTTAAGTCTTCTGAATTTCAGATTTTATAAAATATCACTATATGCATGGTGCTACAGGGGCATAACCAGGATTGAGGGAGAAGAGGGGGCCGAAACATTTGGCAAAGGCAACTGAAGCATATATATACAGTAAATATATATATATATATATATATATATATATATATATATATATATATATATAGTCTAAATATCAATTAGATATATCATGCAGTTGTGCAAGATGAATAAATAAAAAAAAATCATATTTGCAGGATCAAACCTAAATAATTATCAATAAACATTATATTAACTAGTGCAATGCTTTTTATTGAAATAAGTTAGACTAAATGAAAGTCCGGAAGGGCGGAGAGTACTGGATGCGAGGTTGGGGGGGGGGGGGCATGGCCCCCTGCGGCCCGCCTTGGCTACGCCCTTGTGCTATATCAACAGGAATGAACAAGAAGTCATTACCTGTCGGTCAATATCAGAGCCAATCTCGAATGTTCCATCGAGATTCCATCATTATGTCTTTTAGGTACCGGCGGGATCCGCATATGAGCCCTTCTGCCAAGGAGTCAAACGGAATAACCGCTAAACGACCTACCCCACAAGCTACACCCCACCCCACAAGTTACATCGATCTCT
The DNA here is from genome assembly GCA_026874595.1 of Sipunculus nudus. Classification (NCBI taxonomy): domain Eukaryota; kingdom Metazoa; phylum Annelida; class Sipuncula; order Golfingiida; family Sipunculidae; genus Sipunculus; species Sipunculus nudus. Next base: position 57,389,847 of record CM049317.1, read on the forward strand.
ACTACCCACATCCTATCTAGTTACATTAAACCCAACTATAGCTACATCCTACATCACTATGCTACATCCTCGTATATTCGAAAGCCCGTATTATCGAAAGTTTTATTCTGAAAAATGTTCGGATTAATGATCTTTAAACTATAAATGCCACCTATTGTCCAAGTTATGGACTAAGGTTACATGAGCGAAAACACATCCCTGACACATTCTTCGCGATATTACATAATAGATTTTTTTTAACTTCAAAAGCTAAGTTCACACAGGCTTCATGGTAAATCATGATTAAAGACGTGTATTCCCACTGCGCCACCTGGTGGACAACTCTAAAGCTAAATCAGCGTCCTCTCTAGCGATGCCATCTCAAAGGGATTTAACCATAAACATCAGCTCATGGTGTTAAAATGACACTGACGACGACAGCGGTTATTATTATCATATGAAAAAAGGGGGGGGGGGAGAGAAACGGTAAGTTGTACCCACTATCTATCACTAGCTACAATTTGAATTTCACTTGTCATAACATATTTTTTTTCGACATAACATTTATATCATATACCAAAATGTTATATATAAATGTATATATGTATATATATATATATATATATATATATATGTATATATATATAATTAAAATAATGGAGAGAAAGAGGGAGAAGGATGATGATGAAAATACTGATGATATAAAGGTTATAAAAATAAATGATAAATATAATCTTTGTAACTCTTAATTAGTTAACTTTATTCAGACCGTGGGCTGAATCGGACGACGTTAAGTATTTAGTCGCTGTGGATTGCTTTGTCTGTCTTCTTCTTGACAAAATGATAAGCCAGTGTAAAACGCGGGAAACAAATCAGGGTGCAAGCTATAGTTAATTAACAAACACAGGATTACAAATAATCCTGCCACAAAACAGATACCTATTTTCAATACATGATGTAAGCGGTTTTAAAAGAGAGACGACTCTGTCGATAAGGAAAACATCAAATATTGACATGGCTGATATTAATGATGATGTTTTAGTCTGGCGTTCCTGGTTAATGATGATGATGATGAAGTGATGGTTGTTACTGCCGCCTCTAATGATGATGATAATAGTAGCCGCACTATTTATCTTAGGGTTTTTTCCTGACCCTTTCTTTGTGTTGGTTCTGTCTGCCTGCAGTAGCCGTATTGTTATCACTGGCAAGCAGTTCCATAAGCGATCGAACCCCAAAACCGCACGAGGGACAAGCCCCAGTTCGCGGGGAGCCTGCAGTTCATTTCAGTCCCTCTGGACGTACGGTGCCTCGTCGCTGGGTCTCATGCATAACCGTCTTTCTTTTCAGTCATTAGCAGATTATTCATTATGAAACCGGGATGGTTTTGTATAAACGCTAGATAGATGATCCCAGAACTGAACAAAGCAAGAGTCTTCGTTTATACTTCCCAAGCGGAATGGAGTTAACCCTTTGACTGAATGATGTCTCGAGTATGAAACGCTTTGCTTGAAACAATATGGTGAAGAACAGAAAAAACGTCAAACACAAAAAAAAAAAAAACGAATTCTGGGCCCCTGTGTTGCGCGATTTAATCATGCCCGCTTGGGGCATTAGAAGCCGCGATGGCCACCCTCCGATACGGCCAAATTAATTGTAACAGAAGCGAGGCTGCGATGCAAAGAGTTCGTCTGATTCATGCCAGCCCTTTTTTTCCTCCCCCAGCGCCATTAGGATCCTGGTAAAATAGACACGTTTTTGTTGGGGCCGCTTGTTGGGTGTCACATATGGCCCTGGTAGATATCGTAAATTAATTAAGTCCGGGGAGCTCTCGTTTAAAGGGCGAACTTCGGGTCAGATGGCGCCCCTTTAGAAAGCCAGCGCAGAGTGGTGTACAAAAAGAAAATACTCACTAAGGTGACACACCAGCGCGACATTTAGCTAGAAGCCGAGGCCTTCACTCTCTCGAGTGCTTTAGATTTGAGTCCCCTATCCAATTGTCATAGACAAGTCTGATATATGGTGGAAAGAGAAGTCCTATTATGCCTCGGTGCCTGCTTTGCGCCATTTTTCACAGGGAGTACGGTTATTATAGCGGCCAGGGAGGCGAACGAGCCACTGCGATAATAATCTATCTGTATTATGTATAGGCAGTTACCAGGAAATTTCCTAACCAGCTTCCTTGCACGGCTTACAAGTATGTGCACCCGCGGGAATGACCCCTGGTAATCCATCTGTACCCCCCCTCCTCCACCCGGGCCTCTGGTAAAATCACCATTCTACCACAGCAAGGTGATGCACATGCGTTTGTAAATACGAATTATCATACATGGTGTTTCGCTCATGCAGGCAGAGCATGCGTGTTCAGTTAAATAATGGTTAACTCTATATGCCATTCACTGATTATAAATAATATGCCATTACTGATGACTTTAAAATGTAGTGATGTATTTCTGGGAATTTTGTTTTATGAAACGTAACCGTTATCTTGAAATACAACAATCTGTATACGTGCCCCTCTCTCTCTCTCTCTCTCTCTCTCTCTTTCTCTCGCTCTCTCTCTCTCTCTCTCTCTCTCTCTCTCTCTCTATATATATATATATATATATATATATATATATATATATGCCCTCCATCAGTACATGTTGAAAGCGTGCATGCATTCTAAAAACCGATGGTCAATTTAAGGGCTGTATAACAATACCATGTCACTGATACCTCGCGATACATATAGTCAAATCGAGATCGTATCGATGAGGTGACGATATTTTATAATCTAATGGAAAACGATGCTTAATATTCAAAATAGTGTATCAGCGCCATGTAGGCGTTTAAAGTAAAAAGTCGATACAAAGAACAGCTCCTTATTAGCTAATTGTTAAGAAATAAATTTTATTTATTGGTTGGAAATGAAATTGAAGAGCTGGCTGGTTCATATTTTTATGTACAAGGGATTTAACGTATCGTATCCTATATCGCATTGGGAGCAAATAGTCGCGACACGTATCTTGCCGTGATATATAGTGTATTGTTGCAGTCCTAGCAATTTTAATTTGTTATGAACTGTGATATAGCTCACGAAGACAACGGATGTCACGATCTTACACAATACATGCGTCTATTTATACTTGAATATACGATTTTACATTTTGCCGTATACATTATAATGAAATGAATAAAGTTGTTTCTATACCAGTGATGATGGAGATTGCATGGCCTGAACCGAACATGATACTCTTTCATATAAGAATAAGAACAAAAATCATAATTTCGTTTTGGAAACGATCAGGAAACTAGAACGAAGTCATTTAAAATTGCATCTTGAAGAAGCTATACATGAAGCATAAAAAGAATTTTTTGCTATCCAATTCCCTCATATCTTATTTCATTTTAAAGCAACATCATTATACTGCATTGTAAATAAAGATTATGTATACAATCTAGTTTTATCTGTTTCAACTTTAATTAGGAAAATAATATTTATATATAAGGTAAAGGGATAGATTGAAGACTTTGCTGTATGAGGGTATATATATTGATACTCCCAGTTTTCAAACTATGTTTTACTGCTGCTATAATTTCCACTGTTAATATCACCATACACATAATTGCACTACGATAGCACGGTAGAACACATAATATCAGTTGTATTAGCTTCCTTGTTTAAATTTCAAGCAAACAGATATAGGAAAACAATTAAGATTAAGCGGAATTGAGCCGCCCAGGGCCTCAGCACTGGCTATTATACGGCATAAAGCGCGGTTGTGCTTGACTGCTAATTTTACAGTTAACGGTACCAACTATCACCCCAAAAGGCCATAAACACTTGGAGAAAACGCTCCTCCGCTGAAGAACTTGTAGGCAATGTGATAATGATTCGGAAAGCTGCCCGGCAAAATGAGATGTCATCTTAAATCCATCTGGAGTACGGGTACCAGTCACTTCTAATATTTAATCGCCTGAAAGCTTCATTTATTATTAAAGTTCATTCAGTGAGAAAACGGAAAAACGACCTGCAATCCAATTAGGGTATTGGCCCCCGGTGGTCTCGACAAATAGAGATAGGGTTGTGACGCTTGTAGCAAGCTCTTTGTAAAATCCTTGACGTCCCGAAATGAAAATTTACAGCGTGAAACTAGTGCAACCTGATGCACAGTACTGTCAAGACCATACTATTGATCCTAATATAAAGATTATCCTCCAAAAGGGCCAGTTTTGTTTGACATATGCTCCTTCAACTTTGAATCACAATTATACTACAAGACCTTCAGGTTGACCACAGCGACCGCCGGCAGATTTAAGGCGCCCATGTTGGACTTTGGGGCTTCTTTTGTATCTTTGTTTTTATGTCCCTGGCATCATTATTGTATTCTTTTCAAAAAGTTGAGAGGGAAACTTAAAACAAGTGAATTTATGTATTTGAGTTTATTGATGCAGGTGTGGGAGTCGAAACCTGACATACCTATATTAGAAATATAAAACTTTCTTTTCATGTTTTACATATCCTGACCTATAATATTGTACAATTAACAGGCGGTACAGTCTTAGTTTATTAAACATGAATTTATTCGGGAAAAATTAATTGATTATAATGGTTGAATATCATTAAGGTATAATAAGAGAAGTGTATGCTCAAAACAAGTATATATAAACAGACACATATCTGTATAATTTCGAGTTATTACATATATAACGATATACTTTTATAAAGTGCTATGTCCATTTATTATTATTATTATTATTTTCTTTTGTTAGGAATTTTATTAGTAAAATCATTAAAATGTTTTATGCTGAGTGAACCCTTTCAAAGGATAGCTTGAAAACAAAACTGAAATATGAAAAAAAATGTTAACTTACGTTGCTTTTCGCTCTTTATTTCTTGTTCCTCCATCTAAAACAATAAAAAAATATAGTACATCTTATGAATAATATTGCTACTGAAATATTTGGAAAAAAAGATTTAGGTCAAGCAAAATACATGTTAGTTCATCAAGTATCCGACAGGTGCCGCCAGATAATCCCGCAACTCTCGTTTCCGCCCCCTAAAGCACACGAGTTTGAAGATTACAAGAGCAAGGTGTTTCTGTAACTTTGTTACACCTGAAAGAAAATAATCACTGTTGCCTGAAATTAAAATGCATTAGTGCACTATGTTTGATAAATGAAAACCTGGATGAAAACATGACACTGCCTGTGTAGGCTTTAATATATAACCATTTATGTAAGGAAGGAAAGACATTGCCCAATGACCCGAAAACTGCTCACTATTTTATATATTGTCCATCTATCTCTGTGCGTTTTCATGTAGGTGTTACAATGATAGTGTCGAACTCTTTTCTTTAATCATGTATATGTTAATCAGCAGAATCCGTATAATGCGGATGAAAATAATAATAAATTATACTCCCACACAAGCCTATATATTAAACGTATATATTTCGATACAAGGCAGTATCTCCTTTTTTCATGGACATGATCCGACATGCACGTGGATACCTATGAACTCTTGTATACCATTTGCACCTGGCAAAAAAGCAGGAGTTATTAATAGAATAAGTCTGCTATAACGCTGTCACTAACACACACACAACCTTACACACCTTTACCTTTGTATATATAAACTATAATATGTATATACTATGAAGCCACCTATGGACTTTTTTCATATATGAGTTATTCTCCTTTGGATTAAACTTATTCATTTGGCTTCATATACATATAGATTTGGTCAGATTTGTTTGGAGTCTGGAGATTTATTAGCAAAACAATCACGTAATCACATTTATAGCAAGTCACCCGCTGCTCAACAGATTAATATGTTAAGCTTTTTTGTCCAGAAATTAGTCGCCAAATCCAGGCGCTATGAACCTATTTAATAAAACATTCTCCTCTCAGGCCCGTCAAGGAAAAACAAGCGATTGGCTTCTTGTAATAGAGATTTGAACAACGCAGGCCTCACCCTGTTCATCAAATTTATAATTAATTAAAAACTCCCCTCAGCTTCTTGTCGCTGGCGGAGAATATTATAGGAGATGGCAATTGATCCTCAAGGAGATAGCGCTATTTCAGGTCCCTTGTAAGCCAATGCAGGTGGGAAAGACACAGCTATTGCAATGAAGAAACTGTTGATGTATGACAGAAAAATGTGATCGAAAATCGTCCCTCCTTGTTCGCATGAGGGATAATGGATCACTTTTGTAATACGCCTCAGGGCTTAAGAAACATCAATGAATCGCACTTTAGAGAATTTTTTTTTTTTCAAACCAGAGCAAGCAATCCCGCCACCCGCAGGACGTCATGCGGAGCGTTAAGCTTTAAATTTAATGTTTATTGGATTTTAGAATTGCAAAAGGAAAGGGTTCCTCATAAGGGGAGTATACCACCTGTAACATCAATTAATGCTGTTTATATCATTAAACAAACCAACTGTACTTTTCAGTACTTACCGAAATATTGTATTTGTGTGTGTATATATATATATATATATATATATATATATATATATAATAAGATACCATGGTAGCCTTTTAACCTATTGAATACAGTCCAGAAATACAACAAACAAGCTTTATCTTACGACATCATAAACGTATAAACGCATATGGTATATCATTAGAATGGCTTGTTTCTTTTCACATGATTGAAATGTCAGTCAACAGATTTTGATTTGTTAGAAAGAGCAGATATTGAACTATGAAGTCAAAAAGAAGATACAAGGAACAGATCTCGGTTGGTTTGTTAGAAAGTGCATGCAGGGAATAATAATATAGATCAACTCGAAAAAAAGTGCCACCAAATGCATCATTTGAATCATGGTCATTTAGATATTAACGGTGGTTTCGTGAACATAGATTTTTGATGACGTAAGATGTATTGCGTGTTAGATCAAATGACAGCACCAAGCGCAGGGTTAACGTCTTGTCGCTTGTGTAAGTACACGGTTGACAATGTTAGATGGTGCTTTGGTCTAGATACAGGTACATTAATGTCACTGATGTGGTGAAAAATGTACACGTCTCATGCACGCCAAACCTCATCTGAAGCCTTTTATGTTCAGCATAAACTTCCGTTTGTTTTAGCTCACGATTCTCCGAATCTTACTGATCAGGAGGCTAATTTACATTTTCTTATATTTGACTCGTGATCTCTTGTGTATAACGGTGTTTTTGGTATATAATATCAGTACGGATGGTATATGTATATAGATTGCATGGTGTATATGAGACATACAGGTCCAATTAACATGACATGAAATAATATAGATAGACAAATGTGTCCTGTCATGCATGACAATAAGTGACGGGGATAATGTGGGTAGCCGGGCGCGTGGTCTATGTACGGTGTCGCTGGTAAAGCATCATTATCAACATTATCTAACTCTGGCCGTGTTGACACGTCTTAGCCGGGTCCCTTTAAGTGCTTCCTCAGGGCTATAAGCTTTGAATGGGCTCTCGTGTGTATCGCTAGAACCCAAATGGTGCAGATCATCTCAAGGTGCCATTCATTCAAGGTCCCGCGACCGCTGCCTAATTTGTACATTTCCGGGTGTGGGACATGCACGTTCAACCCAATGGTATTGATAGAGTGCACGCTTTCATGATGGCCCTCAAACACCGCTAGAGTCACAGATACTTCGTGCCCGCTACACTCTGGGCAGCATAAATCCCCCAGCCCCCGTACTCTGTTTAATACTAAACAGAACGGGCTGCTCCATAAAGCAGCACCCTTTATATCATGAAGCGACGTGCGGCTCAATACTGCCCGATTAGGCGGGAATTAAAAGGTGTTTTATGGTGTTTCCCACAAGAAGCCGCCTTTTATTTTTTACGCCCCATCAAGGGTGCACTCTAACGTAATATCAAAACTCTATCAGCACTTCAGGTGCCCCTAGCGACATCAAAGAACTCAGGTTTTGATATATTCTCCACGCGAGATAGGGGTTACTGGTAACATTACTGCCGTGTATTATCAAAGAGTTGACTACCGGTAGCTAAGGGTAGCTGGCGCCGAATAATGCGCGCTGTACATAGGCTGAAAACAGCACCGGCCGGAGCTCCAGATCAGAATGCCTATCAAAGAGGAGCGCCATTTATTTCCGTTCTTGTCAGGTGCCAGACCTAGCTCGCCTTGTGGCACATAAACATGGAGCATGGCTCATTTGCATAATGACCCGTGCGTAGGGATACCGCCGTCTGCACTTCGCTGCATATGACCTCCTTACGCCGGTCCGTGGGCGGGCCTTACTGGTAATGCATATGTTAACCCTTGATGAATATGCATAGCCTGACCTAGCAACACATTCTGAGCGGCTTTCCAAGGCAATAAAAAGCAGCAAGAAGCAGCTATGTAAATCGCGGTGCCCAATAGAACCGGAGGCTAGAACATGACAGAAACACGAGGTGCCAGCCAACGGCCCCACCTGATCGTAAATGACAATTTAATGAGCGGCTTTACGCAGCCCCCTGTGATTAAAGCCCTTAGTTTAGCCTCCACAGAGGCACAAACTCAGTTGACTTACGAGCTGCCGTGCTTGCAACAAATATGTCAGCATGAAAATCAGAAGAATAGCCTCTATAATCACAAACTAAATCATTCATGAAATAGACTACAGCCGGTCACATAAAATACCAAGTTGATTGGTGAAAACATATTCACCTTTTTACGTGTGACCCTATCAAACATTTTTATGCGGTTTTTACGCTGCCTGCTCGCTAATGTACGAACGGTGACCTAAACGGTGCAACAAGCGCTGATAGCATACCGATGAATCAAGAATATGACGTATTACGCATGCGTGAAATCGAAGAGATGCTATAGAGTGATTAATTAGCCGTGGCCATGATTGAGGTGATAATTATAGTTATAATCTCGCCAAATTTAAAACATACATTAATTATTTCAAATCCAAAATAACGTTTTATGCTTAATTTAATATTTTGCGTTAATAAATCATCGGTAGGTCGTGGATAGCAGTCAAAGACTAATTAGCAATAAATTTCGCATCAGTAGAGTGAAGCCCCTCAGAGTTTTGTTTTTTAAAATAATCTACTATCAATCTTCCAACCCTTATTTAATACTTACCGACCAAGAAACCGACTTTGCATTTCAAACACATGTTGAATATAGTGCGGACGTAACCGCTTGTAATATAGATGTATGGTATTAAATTATAAAAAAAGCATAATTAGACAGATTTCCAGAAATTTTGATGACATGGACTGTACAACTTAAGTTTTAGGTATAAAATCCGCAGTTAAAAGTTAAAAAGAAAATTATACAATTTTATAAATCAATTATATATATATATATATATATATATAAATAATATATATATATATATATATATTTATATATATATATATATATATATATATATATATATGTATAATTGACCATTCAAATTATTGCATCAGAATATATATTTATTGTGTCAAAAAATGCATGCAGATCTTTCTGCTTGTAATTTATTAAACCCATATATAAAAAGCATATTTTATAAGGTGCTATAACAACGCACCATAAGGTAGTGTGTAATACATTATATCATACTTTATATTATATCTTATCATTTTTATTATGCTTTATTTTTAGATGTGAAAATAAAGGGAAAAAGGTATAACCACTCTTTGTATGATTGTATTAACATCCTTAATTGTAAGGTTACAGATAGTTCTCTACATACAATGACAAAACAGGTATCTGAACAGTTTTCTAAAATGCGACAATCGTTATATCAGAGGTTACAAAAATAGGAAAGGAAAGCGGATCAATTGAGCGTGACTTTAAATTTGCATGTTATTAACCTCAACATGACCCCTATAAAGAGGACAAATAAGCGCGAATATGTCTTTTTACGAAATTTCATCAAATGTCTGTCACTTTTTTATATGGTGCAAATACTGATGCATGAAATTTAGCACATCATGATGATAAATGGTATACATGTTTATGTTTATTTATATTTATAATTGTATTTTTTTGTATATATAAACGTCTGATGCGTGCATGTGTAGGTTGTAGTTTTGCGGTTTTTTTTGCTGAAGTTTTTTGCTGACGTTTATTTTAGACATTGTATCTTTTTTCTTTTGAAAGAGAATGATTTAATGTCTATTAAAAATAAAGGCTCTTCATGGAATTATATCATATTTGAAAAGAAACAGAAACTCAAAGTTTGATTTTTCAAAGGTCTCATGCATTGTTTACACAGTGACGTCAATGACGTCATGAACAATTAATGTGATGGCCGACAATTACATATTGCAGCGGTTAAGACATATCTTGGCACAGCCGCTCAACTACAAAATCATATTTATGCAATGTATTACCCTTATTTTCAACACTTATACATCCCTATATTATACAGAATAATTATAGTGTGTACAATATAGGTATATTACTGTGAAAAACAAAAACTCTAAACTATACACCTTTACACGCAAGCAATACTTTATTTATATAAATATATATATATATATATATATATATATATATATATATATATATATATATATATATATATATAGATGCTGATATCATATAGGAAATATTATATACAAAGTAGGATGGGAAAATATTATATGTTAAATGGTCTCCATGGACTAAACAGAGGTACAAAAATAAAGTTTACAAAGCTGAATGAAGTTTAATAATAATAATAATAATAAAAATAATAATAATAATATATATATATATATATAATATTTATTTTCTAATAATGATAATTCGCAAATTTAATTGCCAACAGCTGCATGTGAAATAAGTTTTTGTTTTGAATTTTAAAACATCCATATTTAGCAGTTTATTATTGATCTCTTAATATTTGTTATGTTACAGCATTTGGGTTCTGTTGATAATGGAGTAATCCGACATTTGTCTCATATCAACGTGTGTAACACATGCACCTGCAAGTCTAAACTCTCTCTCTCTATATATATATACATATATACCGGTATACATGCATACAGAAGCACTCATGCATGGGAGAATACATCAGGTTACCCCCCTCCCCTTTCTGTTTACCCCCGGTATAGTGTAAATGTTATTTCAGGTTACCACACCGCACTGTCCAGATTACCCCCCCCCCCCCCGCTGATTTAACCAAATGATATATTTCTTATACTTTTTAGTCATGATATTTTAATTCAATTAACCATGTGAAAGATACGTGATGTAAAAGACTGAATTTACCTATACTAAAAGATACGAGATTCAAAAGATGGGACCAATCTAGTGAAAGATACGAGATTTAAAATTAAGATGGCATCAGTCCATGATAAAAAAAAAATAAAAGTTAAATGTATTAATATTTACCCATACATTTCAGCACAGCACATGACACATTACTAGCACACATAAGATATACAAATATTAAAACTTATTTGGGACATCAAGAAGAAACAAATAAGGTAATTCAAAATACATGATTATAATCAAAATATGTACAAACATTTTTTCCTGTGAGTGTATACATGATAGAGATATAGACGCATATATTTCGATGAAATGAAAGAGAATGGGTGTAAATGCTGAATGTAGAAATTCTGAATACCACAAGGGCACAAGTAATGAATTATTTCTTTATCCATTTGAAAAACAAAATGCGTTAATTGTGAGAAAAAAATAAGCAAAATCAAACTCTAAATTTTCACCATCATAATCGTTAATTCATTGCATAATTTTAGGGAGCGTGACCTATTTCAAGCTGCTTTTATCCCGTAGAATTAAAAAAAAGTGGCTTTTGTTTTATTTCCATAGGCCTATTAAATACAGACGGTTTGGTGTCAAGCTAGGCGGTGCTACAGCAGTTTTTTTCACGAGGTATTTGAAATATTTCAGGAATGTGAAATGTGTGACAGGCCAGGATGTTCATTGCATGCATGGCACTCGTATCGTAGGCAAGAAATCAACCAGCTCCACTGCAGAGCTAATAGGCGTGACACTGACAGCCTTGTAAAAAAAAAAACGATTTATGCAAATGAGGCAACTTCTCGCTCTGGGTTGACCTACCATTCTCCTTTTTTTACCCTCAGCAATATGCAAATGAGGAGCCGGTGACATTTGGCGGCCCTGGGTCAAATAAAACGCGTTTAAAGGGATGTTTAGATAACGCGTGTACATGAAAAAGTGTTTTCATGATTAATTTAAAGCAAGTGTCAAATGAGAACATAACAAAAATTTAAAAAAAAATTGTAAAATTTACACGCTGTATTTTTTACAGGATAGAATTAGTATACATGCAGTGTTAATTATTTCAACAACTGTGAGTTCAATTTACACTGCATATATGAGACTTTTTCCTGCCTTGGAATTTTAGTATATATATTATATATAAACAAGTATATTTTTATATTTTCATGTGTTTTTCTCATGTGTCCTGATGTAATTTAAAAAAAATATGTTTTCTTTTTATATTTTAAAATTGCTTCATACTCAGCTTTTAATGCTAGAACATGAGATCATTTATAACTATGTTATACTGATAGAAACATGTCTCTTGAGCATGGCTTTATAGAAACATGTCTCTTCAGCATGGCTTTACTTTATTAAAATATTATAGGATATCTCTGTTTTCCTTAAATCGTCAATAATTTTATTATAAATATTAATGTAGATATATTCATATAAATTTCATATATTTTACAAATATTTTATAGTTTATAAATAACATTTCATATATACATTAAAAGGTAACAGATCTATCTATATGGACAAATGAAAATAAAAATTATTATATTCTTCAAAGAATTAAAGATTAGTTGATCATGATGATGGCCTCTATATCATGTATACACTGCGACAATAAACCAATAATATTTTCAGTTTTGTTTTATATTTTAGCCTATTTTGAAAATATAAAGCACCCAATTTTTTATATGTTCAATGAAAATGAAAATATATTTAATTTACCTGAATTCATTCATTTTCATTCATTTTAATTTAATATTATTTAAACATTTTGCGGTTAACCAAGTATTAATGTATTAATGTATTAATTTTAACACTTATATTTTATAACATTATAAACTCTTATTATTCCCAATCTGTCAAAATTATGATGCGTTTGTGTATATTGGACAAAAATTGAAAAATTCATAAAACATATATATATATATATATATATATATATATATGTGTCTGTGTGCATATATGTCGGAGTTTCTTAATTGTCTCAATAAACAAACAGAAGTTAGAAGTTGCTTAAGCTTTAACGTAATTCTTGATGTGTTGTATATAAATAATATGTTTGTATGTGTGTGTATAGAACGTTAATTTCAGGAAGCAGGTGATGAGACGAAGACGTAAAGATGTATCTATAATTAAACTGCATGTATATATACACAAGTCATTCACATACTACTGTATAACATATATATGTTTTACACACATAAACAACTACAATTTGTTAACCTATACTTTACCATTTATCTTGATAATAAATCTTCACTCCAGTTGAATAAGGAGCATTTTTGTCTATATCTGAGGCTGTATATTGCTTTGTGTGCGCATCTTTCATTTACAATATACACATAGTATGAAATTTACACATACATACACCTGTGCATACATCCAGGATGAGCGACTTAAATTATCACATACATGGAAAGAGGACTCTCCCAGCAGTGTAATTCAACATTGATTCCCATATTTCCTTAATAATAAGACAGCCACTCAAAGACTACCTGACGTATCCATAATCTGGAGGATAGAATAATCACTAATTGTGATATATTTTGGATTTTCTTGAAGCGGTCGATTTTATAAAGATAAAAAGGATCAATTTTATATCTTTAACTTTAAATCCGCATTTTTCTTATATTAAGTGTTAAAAACTTTCCATTTTCCAACAGTAAAGGTTATAGAATAACCCTTAATTTTGTTTTTAAATTTCCCATGAACATGACATTCATGTTCATTTTAAAATTGAATATGCTATAAAATCATGGATTTTTAAGATAACAATTAAAGAGGGTCCAGGGTTTTATAAGTTTGTATTTATAGTCTGATACCCGGAGATTTTCTGATGTATCCGCAATAAGTATATAGTAGAATATCCATTCTAATATTTAAACACAAAATTCATATTTTTTATATATCGTAAACTTTCATGTTTCAAAAAAAGAAAGATCCTCGATTTGTAAGAAAAGGTACATGTCAATTAAGGGGTACACGAGCTCATTTTCGGGTAATACTTATAGGAAAAACTTTGAGATAGGTGTGAGACCTTATAAGAGATCCGATTATATAACTTTCAGTTAAGAGAGCAATGTCTTTCGTCCTTAACGAAATTGACCCAATGCACTAAAAACATGCAATTCGGCCCGATGAAAATTCGGCGCACATTTGTCAATTTGGCCCACAATAGGCCGTGACCCTTTGAACTTGGCATTGTGACACGCTTCCTTACATATTTCGAGCACTTTTTATTTACCTTGTATTTGTATTCTCTATACAGCCCAACATAAACGTCTACATTCAGATGAAGTATAATTGTTGAATTCAATCATGCACTGTATCAGAACAACCGATATATATATATATATATATATATATATATATATATATATATATATATATGTATTTTTTAAAAGATTCGTTCATAATTAAAAATAGATTAAAACCATCCAGCTAGGAATAATAAGATGAGTATTATATTATTATATTTCAAGCGTAGCATAAATTTTTGAGCACCTAACTACTAACGTGTTTAAAATCGATATATACCACATGATTGGTACATGATTTGTACACAACTGTATACAAATTGTTAGATGCATACATCATGCCCACATTAATACGGCATCACAGCTCATCTTAAATCCTTAATGAATCTTTTTAAAGGGACACGGTTTGGACAATGGATTTTGCTCCTTTAGCAGCAATACGTACCAGAGATTGAAACGTCAGCTGATTACGACTGAGGTTTTTACTTGTCAAGATTTACTACCGGGCGCGTTTGATAAAGTTGAGTTTGCGGAAACCAGAGGAAACGGCGAAAGCGAAATAGCTGTTACATAAGAAACGAGCGAAATAAACGACTCGTGGCGTTTGTCACGTTGACTTACGCCGACACCATGGTGACCTCTCTTATCAGCGCCATAATAAATATTTTCTATGAATAAAATATAAGTGAGACATGAGCCGTTTCCTGGAGCCACTCATTCCACGAATTCTGCCAGGAAACCCAGGAGCTCCCAGGGAATGAAAGCGCAATGATCTTCTGTACAACCATCGGTAGGATAGGAAGTCGTCTTCCGCCAAAGACTTCTCCATCAAAACCAGAACATTTTTTATCGTGTCAAATGAAACGCCAATCTGTCTCTGTATATCTGTCTTTGCAGCGCTCTCTCTCTCTCTCTCTCTCTCTCTCTCTCTCTCTCTCTCTCTTTCTCTCTCTCTCTCTCTCTCTCTCTCATTCTCTCCCTCTCTCTCTCATCATTTAACGCATCTTTTGCTTCTAATGTATCGTTTCCTTTTACTTTCTATGCAATATACCCCTTCTTTCCCTTTTTATTCTTCTGTCCTCACTTATTTCCTTCACTCCCTTATTTTTTTTTCAATCAATTCCAACGATTAAATTCCTAGCCGTGTTTCATTTTTCATACATCACTGCCTCCACTTTTCTTAAATTTTAAATTTTTGTACCAGTTCCGAATTATCACTGTAATCAGAAAACTCCCAAATACAGAAAATGACTTTTTGACTATAACATCGTGGTGCCCGCATTATAGAGGAGTTACTGACCATACTATAGTGTAATGTCCTCTAATCACGTGACCGCTTTAGGTTACCGTAGAGTAGAGAAGTGACAGTAATATAAAGATGCCGGTAATGACATATTTTCCTGTTTGTGTGATTGTGTGTGCGCTTGTGTGCGGTTAGATTTATGGATCACATACATGCGTGTGTATACATAAATGTAAACCGACACGGCAGCTTGATTTATAGATGGGAATATTATTTCTGTCCGCTTTGTTAGATACAGGATCAACCTGCATTGAGGTACGTGCATACCTGCGTTTAGACCTGGGGTTGAGCGGGGCAGCGCTAGGACGTACATGACAGATCTGGCCAATTCCCCGCCATGCATAATTCAACCACATCACAGGAAACAGACGGCGGCATCGAATAGGGTCTTCACCTGCGCGACAACTGCATGCAGCCATGAGAGACTGAATCATTAGACTGCATGTCTGCCCCCAAAAGTTCACTCTGACTTCAGTCTTAATTAAGTATTGTTAAGATATTGTTTTTTTATATATTTCTGAGTTCAGATCCCCTTGTTAAACTGAGTTTATGTGATATTTATTTTTTATAACTAAAAAGTATTTCATGTTATTTTTTAGGGAAACCGTTCGTGAGGCGTAAACCTATATTTTCAACAAAGGCATGGAATTGGTTACTTTGAGAAAAAATACACAATCTAGCTATTTTAATATTTGAGAAACTCTTATTAAAAATTTAAAATTGATTGATGAGAGTCAAGATCGCTTTTGATATGCAAAACACATATATACATGCAGCCATTCATTTGTCAAAATATCAATATATATAATTATATAAGAACCTATGTTGATTATCTGTATCAAATTCAATAAAAATTTAGGCGTTTCGGAAAATTATCGCTAAAAACAGGTGTACAGAGGTCGGGAGAGCAGGACGTAGAGCGAAAGATAAACTAGAAACACTGCCTCCTGGTTTCACGTCATTAGAGGGATCGAAATCGCTGCGACTTTGCACGACCATGGTTTCAAATGTACGACATTTATTTCAATTTGCCGGGACAGCCAACCCCCTTTCTGCCAGTTAGGGCATCAACACATTCTGTTTTGTGGAGATAGTTTACAACAAGGCAACCATTAAATATGCGACACTCTAAAGTGTCTGGCTTTTTCAGTCCATTATCGATTTACAGCTTTCTAACGAACCTCTATATGGTGACTTTTTCGTTACAAAGCAATGACCCCCTGGAAGACCACACTTATCAAAAGGAGTCCATGCGCTATTACAAGAATGGCGCTGCCATGAAAGGCTTTCTTTCCATAAAAAAGTAACATCTGGATTATTTCATTCTTTCCCATGTGCAGCTAATGAAGTGTCCCCCTGTAAAAAAAATTGTCATCTGACAAAAAAGTTAATTCCTCACATGAAGCCAAAGAAGAAGAGTAAGGACATTAATAAAACACTTTATATAATCAAGAGTAAAGGGACTTGATGAAATTTATTGGGAGTCAGTGAACGCTTTAAAATGTCAACAACAAGCACATATGGCTTGAATAATTCCTTACACTTGAAACAGATGTGTCGTCAATATAATAGTTTAAATACAGACCGCGTGTTTGAAATTTTGGATAAATTTGGGGCGGGGAAGGGGGGTGCTAACGTGATGACTGATGCGAAACTAAAGAAAAAAGATATGCCCCTATGGAAAGGTCGCGCACGCGATATTTCAGATTAATGTGTTCTCACTGCATTTTACAATAGTCTCTGCTGAAGGAAAGGTAAGCAGATAAATATGGGTTTAACCTGCACGCATAATTACATCTAAACTTTAACTGGCCAAATAACTTTAGATTTCCGACCAATTTAGACACAATTGAAACTGAAAGGTACTGTCACGCACCGTTTTCGTTGCATCATCAAAATCATTAAATTACAACGGCTAATGCAATGAACATTCATTTATAAGGAAATACAATTTTAACTATATATAAATATGATTTGCTAATACATAGATCCTTGCCGAATTAGGGAGTTTTAGGTACCAACATCAACTAAGCCTGCATGAATGGAAGTACAGTGTGTAAAGCGATACTCCATTACAGTTCATCATTTGCTCAGTACATGCGAACTTGCAAGTTGAAAATACATCCGATTCTACAAGCTTAACAGCTAAAGTTTCCGATTAATAATGGCATATTGTACTTCACAATAGTCTCTCTGTGGAGAAAAAAAACTTAGGTGACGTCTATGCCAATGTCGGATAAACGAATTCCTACGGTATTTTGCAGTAGCAACACACCAGTATTATCCTGACAGAAACACTAACAAGGTTTAGTTGGCAAAGCATCTGGGGGCTCGAAGCCATGTTTTTATGCCGTTGTGGTTGTATTTTTACTGTTTTCAGCTGAGATAAAGACAAATCGGAGGAGTAAAGCATTACTAATTCACAAGCAATTTGGGCAACAAATGTACTTTGTGCCGTTTCTGCTTTTTTAAACCCATCTCACAGACAATGTCTGCAGGTTAACCACTCTTACAAAGAGAGACCGGATGAGTTTATTGTATTTATGTAAAAATCTTTGAAAGTAAGAAATTTTAGAAAATAAATGCTGCAGTTCGATAAAAGAAGAAAAAGAAGGGAAAAGGAAGATCTGCGTGGGGCTGAGTTAAATACTGGCTCCACCGCTACTAGACACAGTATACATCCATTAAAAAGAAACCTGCTCCTTAATAAATGTAATCCTTCTATTTTTCTTATATCTCATTTATATAAAGAACTTTATGTATTCCAGGTTTAGTGAAAGATTGAAATTCAAATTTGGTTGTTTTTCAGTCTAAAAGCAAATATGTGAGCGGATTTAGATGTAGATAAATGATCTTTCCGGTGAAATTAATTTATGCAGTTTTGATTTGATTAATAAAACTATTCTGGTTAAAAAAAAAAAACGCTGAAGGCACCTGCCACTTAGTATTTCCCCAAATGCCCGTTAGATGGCGCTGTTTCGAGGGCCAGCTTCTCTTCCATGGCTATACTTGTATACTGAGAAATGTATTGTTTTTCTGTTTTTGTCTCAAGGAAAGAATTGTTTAAGAAAAGGGCATGGATACGAAAAAAATGGATTTTTTTTTATAAATGAAGAAATATTAGAAATAACAATACCTCATATATAAATAACCAAAAGTGTAGCCATGCTTTGTGTTAAAGAAAATAAGACTCGGACTAATGGAAAGACATCAATACTTCATATATTCGTGATCTTCTGTGTAAATATATATATATATATATATATATATATATATATATATATATTTATATATATATATATATATATATATATATATATATTTGAGCAAATATTATTTAGTAATTACAGGAATAAAGTAACAACGGGCATGTCACTTGTCACATGAAACTGGTTTCAGTTCAACAACATACATTTTTCAGGGCATGATTAAGGCATAGTATAAGAAAATGACAGAGAGGATACATCAGATTTATATCTATATGTGTAATATCTGTAATATATTGATAAAAAAAAGATGATAATAAAAACAGGGAGACAACTCCAGGAAACCATTTGCTGAATTCTGTTTCTATATGCTTTAATATAAAATTAATAATCAGAACTGAGGCCTGTAATGCTTTGGAAATGCATGGAATGACATTAAAAGGAAAATTAAATGAATTGAAATTAACTTGATTTGATGAAATAAAAATGAAAATGAAATGCACTCGGATTGAATTGGATTTCATCTCCCTCTTCGACAATAAACAAAATTATAAAAAATCTCAGTTCTGGATGATTTATGTGAAACACACGTAAAATTCAGATAATGTTCAGAATCCATACCCATAGAGCGACCCCATGGAGACCAGAAACATAAAAGTGTCATAGAAATAAAAAAATTGTCATCTTTTGGAAGAGTGTGTTTGGCTTAATATTCGCGAGGCTAAAATTTCGCAATTTTTTTAACTTTGAAGGTTCCGCGAGGGTTTCATTTTCGCGGTATTACCTGAACCTTTAAAATCTAACGAAAGCATGTATGCACGGTACTTGTATATTTATTACAAAACAAGAATACATCTCACAATATCTCATTTATTTTTGTTACAGCCATTATATACTGTGACCTGTTTCACATGCAGTCGATATATCTCACAGGTTTTACAATAGATAATGTGTGTTTGCATTGGCTGGTTTCGATACATATGTACCATTAACAGATTAAGTTGTTGATTAACAAACCATGTTTACAGAGGCGTTATAACCAATCCGTTTTTACAGATGAGTCATCCCCTCTTGTTCCCGAGGGTTACATATTCGCGATTACATATATATATATATATATATATATATATATATATATATATATATATATATATATTATTTGATGTGTATAACAGTCATTTAAGTGCCTGCAAGGAATAAGACAAAATGAGCTAAAAAACATATATTTGATATAATGCATATCAAAATTGAACGATCGGTAAAATTATAAATTGGTAATTTTTACATATCCATATACTTCTATATTTTACAGAAAAAAAATACTATACATATAAGAATGTATGAGAATGTAATTGGATGATAAACGCTGAAAGATTCTTTAGTTGTTGGCTGCATGTTTCAATCTACCCTAAACCTGATATTTTCAATTTTCATCCCATACAAAATTAAATATTTCAATTTTTAACAAGAAAGACACACAATAGAGAAAAAAAAATAAAAAAAAGTGTTTGGGATATTGTCATGTCGTTTAATATTAGCCCACCAAAAAGTAATTTACCGTTACTAGGATTAAAATATAGTGTAGATTTTATTATGTGTTATATTTTATGGGTTTAATATGAATTTAAAACCTAAACGCCCATTCTGAATTTTTTTTTTTAAACTGACATGTGCATGGGATTAGAGAGAGAGAGAGAGAGAGAGAGAGAGAGAGAGAGAGAGAGAGAGAGAGAGAGAGAGGAAGGAGAAAAGGGGTGGACGGGGGGTTGGAGAGAGGTGCACTTTCATTGAGTTTCGATGCAGGAAAATGTGGTTTGTGCATGCATGTGTATGCTCGTGTGTCTTAGGTATGTAATTTTTATTATGGGTGATTTGGCTTTATATAGATAAAATATATGATCATCATAAAATGATGATGATGCTGATGATAATGATGATGAAGATGATGATGATAATTATTATTACTATTAAAGTAAACAATACTAAGAACAATAACAATATAGTGACAAAAGTAGCCAGGCTGGGGCTCCGCAATCAGCACATCTAATCAACCTACATTTAATTATACTATAATTAAATTCTTTGAAATACGATTTCATTGGATGATCATATCTCTTCAAATAAAAAATAAATTCAGCTTTCACACTCTTCATTCCTCGTATATGCATTTAACATTCACTGCTGTTTGTTCATCATGTTAATTATATGCTTGGATATCCTCTCCCATGCAAGTATTAATTAATAGTGCCATCTGTGGGCAAGATTTCTCATTAGACAAATACACTGACTGAGAGAGAAAGAGACACCTTTTATTGTATTGTGTTACATATTAGAAATATATTACAATTAAGTATACGGTTTTAAAAAGTTCGGTATGTTTTGAGAATATAATGTTATTCTAAAACAGTTTGAGATATATATTACTAATCGCAAACCAAAGTCCAAAATTCTAATTATAAATATACTTCATTTCCAATATTAAGATATTATTCTCTGAATACCAGGGTTGATGATTATATTGACCATCCCCCTAGTAAAAAGTGTGTGTGTGGGGGGGGTATATACCCCAATACCCCCTGTATTGACGCCCCGATATGTTTGTATACATGGTGATATGCACTGGTATATACGTCCAAGAAGCGTATATAGTAATATACACGTATGTACGTGTGAACAGGTCGAATCTTCATACATATTTTGAAATAACGTAATACAGTTGTGTATGTATAAATATATTTATATTCTTAATATAAAAATATCAAACATTTTTCATCATTATATTTTTGTGTCCCTTGTTACTGGCATAATATTTTGTATTTCTCTTTGAAGGAACCATCCCTGACAAACGAGAGAGGGAAACAATCTTATCAGCCTTGGGTGGCGATGCCAAGACCCAAGGGGTTGGGGTACTGAGGATGACAAAGTCGCCCCCTGACGGCAGGACAAGAGAAGACTTTTTAAAAGGACCCTCAGTTTAGTTCCGTTGGAACCAAAACGAGCATATGACGGACGACCCCTAGACGGTGTACTAACATTATACCCTGGGCTATGACAGAGTGCAGAGTCCCGGGGGTCGGGCCTGATCCCGAGGGAGGGGCTTATCACAGCGAGACATCAGGATATCATGTTAAACTCAGATCCGCTGGAGACAGACCCCCGGGATTTCAATGACATGGAGTGTGTACAGCATCCGGTTTAAAACCAGACCAACTACCGAGGCTACTCCATAAAACCCCTCTCTCCCACCATTCATCAACAGACATAGTTTTTATGCTCTACCCATCCAAGAAACATACACTATCACCTCGGAATTGTCCTTCGCCATTTGGTATTTTTTCTATCTGTACAATTAATACTTCTTTTCAACTGACATTTGCTGTACAAAAATAGCTGATGTATTTATGTAGCATAAACAACATATACCTAATTTGCTGGAAAAGAGTATATGTGTATGTTATAAAACTGCCTTAATCCTGATTTTATTCACATAATCTGCAAGTGAGGCTCCCCGCAACTCTAATTGAAATCCATCGGTGCATGGCATCATCTATGCACCTGTTAATCTAGGTTTTATTTCTCTCTGGGTCTTTGCTAATTAATTTAAGTGCAGATAATTTATCTTCCTTGGCTAATTTCTGATGCAAGTTTTTTTTTTCTCACTCGCTAAATCTTGATTCCCGAGAGGCCGTGGCCTACACGACTACCCTCCCAAACCATTCGATTGTTGTAATTCCTTGCTCCTGCTCGCGGACTCTTCCTTTCCAGCATGCTTTTTACTTCCACTGCAACGGCGTAGGAACGGGAAAAAATAATTGAAGCAAATGCACCAGATCTATAATAAATCAAAGACATTTTGGGAGGAGATTATAGCTACGGGCTCCAATGCCATAGGGGCCGGTGTATAAATTTCCAATTTCCAAGGGCGACCAAGAACCGCTGGCAGCATAATCAAACCTTGAAATGAAGTCGGCTCTTTTGAAATTGACAAACAGAGAAAGCATAATCCAGCGGTCGTAAATTTCTCCCACCGACGTACTGCACGTCAAGACGTCGATTACAGCCCGGGGAAACCAAAAGCGAGGGGTTCCTGTTCCGAGAGCACTGATACAGTTGGCTTCCAGCAAAACATCAGCAACCTATGCATGTAACATAGCTGCGATAAAACTACTCAAATGCTCCGGTTTACTGCTTGATAATGTACTCTCAAACGTGCCCTTTTGAAATCAGAGATATATATGTCTACACAGGGTCCTGTAACTGTAATGTTTTGCAGTGCAATAAAACTATGCTGGCATCAATTTAAAAAAAATAAATAAAAAATCGGATTGTAAATTCTATCCTATATCCAAAACAAAAAAGGACAAAAATGTAATAATGAAGAATCCTGATTTGAAAAAAGTAATAAAATAAATAAATTCATCAGTTTAAATGTTTTTATATAAAGATGATACATCAATTTCCATATAAAGTATGAGTAGCTATACCAGTTGTTTCTGGTCATATAAAACCAAAATTAGAAAACAGTTTTTATCGTCTTAATCATACACTGGGTGGTATTGATATATGAATAACTGACACATGCACACACACACAGACGCACACACATGCAAGCAATATACGGTATATGTAATTGTGGAAACAAAACGTAAAACAGTTCAAACATAAAGCATATCATTTCTCGGGCCTGTTTGTTCATTGAAGCGTTAAAACGTTTTTAAAACATGTCCATATATAACTCTTGTCCCTTTCCTTTCAAGAATACTTAATGTAGCATCACTCTTGTACCGTGAAAACCATTCTTCCCCGGAATGTGCTTAACAATTGAAAAATGGAAAATTGGACTGTTGGCTTTATAAGAAAGTGACCAGAGAATATGAGTGACCCTATAATTTTTTTTCCTGACAAAAAGTTCTAGATCTGGATAAGACCTTGTGGTAATTTTAATTAAATGGACGAATTATGAATAAAGATGAAGAAGAGTGATTCACTGAGTGTTATGAATATCTGATTTGCTATTGGATAAATAAACAGAGGCTGTTAGAGTGACACCCAGAGATGAGATCGAAGTGATATTGAACTGTATAGATACGGAACCCGGAAAACAGACAATTGTCACAGGACACAAGTAAGAGCACATAATGTTTGGATACATTCAACAAGTCATCGGACAACATACCATGGTACTCCCAGAAGTAAAAATGAAAACAAGGATACTTTTAGAAGTTAAATTTTGTGTTCGAGGTTTTACTATACATTCTAAAACCTATTGGACAGCAGGAAAGAGGAGTGCAGACTGAATGCTAAAAGAGGAAACGTATCAACAAAATGAAGATATGGCACACGGCTTCCGGACAAAAAGAATACAATCGATACAAAATACAATCTTAACTACTATTCACCAGGACAAAATGTAAGCCGACAAAATGCCAAGGGAGATGGACAAAAGAAGAACATGCTATAGGACATGAAGAAAACGGAAACATGGCACACCAGAAGAGATATATGGACCGCATGTCACGGGATATGAGAGAGAGGGACAAGGGCGCAGGAATTATATTAGGCGGACACTATATGAGGACAGTGGCTGAAAAGACACACAACGATCATGAGGCAACGGGGTAGGAAGCTCTATACCAAACGAAACAGTACACCAGATAAGTACATTGGACCGTATGAGAGTTCAGGACAATCTGTACCCGGACAGGAGAAACACATGCATAGACAATCGAAAAATAGAGGCATGAGGTTCGAGGATATGCTGCATTAGGTCTTGAGGAACATACAGAGAGGATCCAAACTGGATGAGAGAATAAACTACATTGGGACATTAGGAGCATACAGACAGGAACCAAAGTGAGCGAGAGATAAACTGCATTAGGGCATGAGGAACATACAGAGAGAAACCGAACTGGACGAGAGGATAAACTGCGTCAGAACATAAGGAAAACACATGCAGAGAGGACCCAAACTGGATAAGAGGATAAACTGCATTGGGACATGAGGAACATACATACATGCAGACAGGATCCAATCTTAGCGAGAGGATATCAAGACAAGAGGCACATACGAAAAGGGTCAAAACTGGGTGACAGGATAAACTGCATTAGGAAATGAAGTAAATACAGAAAGAATCCAAACTGGATGTAGAGTAGGCGGATAAACTGCGTTATAGGACACTGGGCACATAGGGAGAAACAAGAATACGCCGTGGATAAACTGCATTGGGACATGAGACACATAGGGAGACCAAACTTGTTTAAGGACCAGGGATTATAATTGCATTGGGACAACAGGTACATATAGAAAGAATCCAAACTGAACATGATATACGCTGACAAAATCCAAACTGTGTACGTGTTGGGCAGGTACATTTAGATATTTTGACCTGAGAGAGATCAGTCAATTAGTAATATGCAAAATGAAGAAGAATATGAAATCGTCTCATGTTAAAAGCTAGGGATTTGAAAAAAAAAATAATAAGAAACTGAAGGGGATACCGTAAGCTCATATATTTGAGGTATTCTAAAACATTCACCATCTAAATATTAATCAGGACTCCGAGAATGTACAAAAGGCATCATTATATATATGATACACATGAAGAAAGATCGGGGGGGGGGGGGCTGCACACTGGTTCGATGAATGATTACATCAGCGAACGTAACCTGTTATCCCATGTAAATTCAGTCTAAATTTATATGATCGCATGTCTTGAAAATATATAGCTTTACTCATGTTATATTTACAAGTTCAGTACACGGACCGATGTTGCCAAACCATTTGATCATCATTTACGACGTTATATACCTGTTATAGCATACAACATTACCCAGGTAGATGCGGGAGCTGAACTGTCTCTTCAAGTTACCGGAATATGACCAATTTAAATGTATGCCTGCACTCTAGACCACTGAACATTAACATCAGCAATGCTGTTTCTGTGCGGCTGTGCGTTCATGCAATGAGGAGTAATTATAAGAAGTAAGTGCCTGGAATGGCTTTATTATTTTATGAACGTGGCAAACTGCAAAAGCCTTTCAAATACATGCTAATTGCCCTTACTTCATTGCCTTTATTCCTATCAGTAATATATTTTACTTTTTGCGAGGACCTGCCATGCCGAAGATGAGAGGTGATTTATCATAGAATATTTCTAATGTTTAACAGCGCTATAGGATTTTGGTCATTTTAGGAAAACCTTCGAAAATGAAATCCCTATTTCAAGTCTGGGAATTGTCCGGGAATTTGTTAAATATGACTGAGACCAGGGAAAGACAGGGAATTTGATTGATCTAAAAGCGAAAGGCCAGTCGATTTTATTTTGTCTCATTTTCAAACAGCGTATATATGAAAATATTGGCTATTAGCGATGGTGTCTTTGTCTTTGCATATATACTGTACATACACAAATCCATACACTACAAACCAGCGTCTCAGTATATATCATAACTGCACTATGCATACTAAACTTTGTGTTGCAACTTCATTGCAGACATGTTAAACGGAATAATTATCCTGGATTGTTATAAATAGGACAGGGAAAACTCAATGGAAAGTTAAGGAATATAAGGAACCCTACTAGCCATCAAACATCTAAAGGTTCATGCAAGTTATTCCCTTCGGATTTCACATTTCTTGCTTGAGAAGATAGAAACTGACACGCGGAACTGAACTCTTTTAAAGGTTGTTGAAGATTTTCCTTGTGATGACATAAAAGCTTTATTTTCTTTGTTTTTAAAACCCATTTCCTGAAAACCACTTTGGATGTGCGCTTTCTTATTACAGATAAGAATTTCTTTACTTAATATTGTATCCCTGGAAGAAAAGAATACGAAACTTTTTTCTGTTTAAATTTATGAATGACCAATGAACATGCATGGAAAATGAATGTCTGGATGTATGCTGAAGGCCATTTGTCACGGCATGGAAAAGAATAAAAAGTTAATACATATCAAACCAATGCCATTTTATGTATTTGCGTTTATATATTGTCGAGAGCTCAACAAATCAAATACCCTATAGGAAGTAAACTATACGTATACTTGTATATATAAATTTATACAAGTATATATATTATTATATATAAACCATATACTTGTTATCTATTGTCATTTGCCGACGTTTCACCCAAGAACTTTTTTTACAATATTTTGTTAATCAAAATGCGATATTACACTAGAATATTACAGACAATTTGTCCTTTCAATGCAGTCAAATATAATCTATTTTATTTAATCAGGATCTCCCGCATAAATTTTAAATTACGTCACACAGACATGCTAATATTACATTAACTGTGTGACATTTAGTTGCAAAAAGGTAGCTGTTTAAATAATGCACTGTGTCACCTGCAGGTTAATTATTTTGAACTTACTTCTGTTGCGACATTGCTCATTGGTGTGAAAGCTTATTCGAAGGTTGATTGTCAATATGTCTGAAATTACCGAGCCCCTTTATCCTCCTTCACTCGGTGTAATTCATTTGCAAAAGGCAAGCCAAAACTTAACCCATATAAACATTGAGTAAAATAAGATACAATAACTTATTTAAACATTGAGTAAAAGTGCTGAACTATAAGCAATTCTTAACTAGAATGGCTTGTTTTCGCACTTGCAAAAAAACGTTGTCCCCAGGGTGAGGAGACTGACCCTGTCAAGTTCACCAGATTTTAAACTCGTCCAAGATTTTGGTAGGAACAATCAGTGCTCATATTTGGGAAAAAAATATCCAACCCTTCAAAAGTTATCGCGTTCACAAGACAATAACTATAATTTGGCTGATTTGACCTTGCAGATATTGGTCAAGGTCACGAGCTTTCGAACTCTTTTGAGAAATTGTTAGGAACAATCGTTGTACCAAATTTGAGGACAAAACGTGAAATACTTAAAAGTTATGGCTTCACAAAAAGGTCACCGGGTTTCAAATTCGTCCGAGATTTTCGTAGGAACAATAAGTGTTTCAAATTTCGGAGGAAATATGCAGCCCTTCAAAAGTTATCGAGTTCACGAGAGAACCCGGAGAAAACCATCGCGGCCTTGGACGGGCCACAACAACCCACAATTATAGCCGCGCAGGGGGGATCGAACCCGGGTCGCCAGCGGAGACAGCGGAGCCTTTTACCCCTCGACTATCCAGGCCCCATTGGAGGTGGAGGTATAATAATAAAAAAAAAGCGTTTGAATGTGGACCTGAAAAAGATTAAACGATTTATATTCATAAACCTTGAGATGACCTTTGGTTTATAGTCTGAAGTAACAAAGGGGTCAAAGATAAGACGCCAAAAAGATAGGGTACCATTGGTTTTATCCACACAAATTTATTAAGCATACGTTGACTTGACATATATCGTATGGGTTAGTCGATACCGGTGTCTTTGCTGCTCTACATATGGCGTTTGATGAACCTATATCAAAAGAGTGAAGAAAGTAGCAGCTCTGGCTTTAAATAAGATTTATAAGGGGGCATCAGACGGTAGCTTCATAGATGGTTATGATCATTGCTGCATACAAATTAACCGATTTTCCGACCTGGATGAAAAAATATAGATCTATAATTAAATACAAAAGAATATGGCTACCAAGGAAAGGGTGGATAATAATGTGGAAAACAAAATGCTTCTGAGAAGCGTGGAAGAACTCTGGAGGTTACCAGTATTGTAGCCCTTCATGCACCACGTGACCGGAATATCAATGAGGTCACATCCGGTTACGGCATGTAAATCAATAAAGCTGGTTATATTTCAGCTTTCCATGGGATCAATTCCTGCCCGTTTCAAGACTTGCAGACGCTACAGTTAAAATCATTTCATGTCACAATATTCAGGTTGATATCGATTGTCTTAACAAATGAAGCCTATTCCGAGGCTGGACTGTATTGGCCGACCGGCTCGCTGCGAGTAATCACACTGGCTAGAAATAATGTTGTTTTGGCTGAGTCAGTCACAGACACATGTTTGTCGGTCTCATAATGGCAGACCCAAGATAATGTTGTATACAATGTGCCTGGAATACATGACAAAGCTGAGACTACGCCAAGCATTCTGATCACCACACTACAACGGGAAAGACGTCTCAAATATAGTTGTTTACGGTGATTAGATTCAAACAGGGGTGTTTTTTAAATGGATCTTTACAACTGGGAATTAAACACAGGAAATGGATACGAAAATCAAACATTTTTGTAAAGACATTTCCCTAATTAGATAAAATTGAAATCGACAAGTCAGTAAGTTAAGGAAAGGATTAATTGTATGATGTATAAGCCGAGCACATGTCACGTGATTACGGCCATTTCCAAGAATAATGAGTTTCAGGGCAAGTCTTGTTTATGCTATGGCTCCTCTGTCTGAAATTTGGGTATCGGTGACCTTTGCTAAGATTCGGCTGGTTATTCTCGTGTTGATGGGCACACTGCATCGTGTGTATAACCAATCCATACAGCTTGCAATCTACAAGCTAGGGGTGATGAAAATATCATTAGTTATGTTAAGGAATGAATTCGGTTCATCGGCCGGGAAATTGGAAATTCTGACAAGCTAGTATCTTCCAATTTTTTTTAATCTTGTTTTCCCACTGCCAGAAATTCGCGAGTTCGGTGCAGGAAGTCGGTCGGCTAAAAAAAGGGCGATGGGGCCACAGCTTTACCTTATTTTCCGATTTTCCGAAAATTCTGTTTGATTCTGTTTTGGTCCCATGGCAGGCTGTGAATGAGCTATATCATATCACACCAGAACCAATAAAAAAGACTTCTCTGGCACAAAACTTGCCAACATGCCCAAGTATGCATGAATTCGAGACCTGAAGACGCACTTCTCCACAAGACCGCCAAAACTGACCGGCTCAGTGGCCCTAGCGTGGATGCCTATAGCAGTTGAGCGATAATAAGGGAAGGTAAGAGCGATGAGGGATTTGATGGGAAAGTGCATCTAATATTGAAACAACATCAAGCTTAGGCCCAAACAAATATATTTTTACTTCTTTTATACTTTTCAGTATGTCCAATATGGTTTGAGCCAAGTCATGACTTCCTTGCCTACGACATCACGAGTCAGTATATAAAACAATTTCCGAGCAAATGATCCCTACATATTTGTTTTTTTTTTTACTGTAGAATGAAAATGTTAATTAACGCCGACAATATGACGTCACTATCAGCACAGAGACCCAGATGGTAATAACTGCAGCTTTGGTTTGATGACGTCGTTTCAAATGCCAATAGACGAGATTATACTTGTCACGTGACTTGAATAATGAAACTCTGTACTTGCTGCATACAAATTACATTTAATTATATAACATTATGAAGTAATATCTATTATGGTTAAAAGTGGCGCATGTATATCATTTAAAATATATGCATAAGGATCAAAAGGATTTAAAAATTGTCTTACCTTGTACATTGAGTAATTAGACAGAACAAACGATGGTTCAGAGAGACCCCTCTAAAACACTTCAATGATTGTGAAGCGACAAGATGGGACAGTTAACGGTCTTCCAGTGGAAAATAAATGACCCTGGACCGGTATTTTTACAGGGGTAAAGTCAACAATTAACCGTAGTACCCTAACGCTCAATAATGTTTTGTCAAAAACTGTCAAACCTGTCCGAGGAGTTGCTAAATAACAGACAATAAACGTCGAGAAAAACATAGTTGCTCCTAGCTGAGGTACAACGAAGCCGTACAAAATGTAAGAAATAGCACCAAAAGAACCATAAGGACAGAGAAAAACGAGCATCATTCATCGGAAGTTCATCAGGATCTATTTCAAAGTGTGAAGGAATTTCCGTCAGCTTTACATAATCTGAGGATCTGGACGTGGCAAAAAAGCGTTATTTCGGTTAAAACATTGCAATTTGACGTTCCCTTGCAGATGGATTCTCGCCTGCACAGACGCTGTCTTCGGAGTGCTTTTAAATAGCATCCACGCTCCCTCATCGAACCCTGACAGGTTTATTTCTCCCATTTCTCAAAAGCCCTCATGGAGGCTGCCATTTTATGCACACACTAAAACTCGGTTGTCACATGTCGCATGCCGAATTTACGGGTGTACCGCTAGTATTAGCAATTTTCATCCGAATGTTGCTAAAATCCCCCACATAAATAAACAGTCACTTTAACAATCAATTAATCGAATGAACGAATCAATTCTTAATCGATTAATATACAAGTATCAATTATCAATCGATCCAGCAACGTCTATCAACACTCGATTACTCAACAAAATATTAACTTGTCAATCAGTAACTTATCAATTAATAATCAGTTAATAAATCATACATATCAACCCTTAATTGATTTAACTGAAAAATCAACCAGGTATTTTAACACGAATTGAATAAGCAACTAGAAATCCTTATTCGATTAATTTACAATTCGTATGAATCGAAAATCGACAGATAAGCCAGAAAATCATTCCTTACAGGTACATAAAACATTGCAATATATTGTGTATTATCTCACGCTTTTGGTTGAATACAACGTTTTTCCAGCAAATCTATCCCAGCACACGGGCTTACTATCTCCAAAATCACCCTTTTTAAAACATTTTATGGTTTCGTGTCAGTAAACACAGTCCAAGTGTTCTTTATCACAATAACAAGACTACGTCGTTAGAGGTCCGATCGTACACGATATCTCCAAAACACGACGAAGAAAAATAACACAGAGGAACGAGGACTGGAAGCTACAAAAATCTCGATTGTGAAGTTGTCCGGCACTGCCAACAGGTGGCGGGCGTGCTAGTTATGTTCTTTTTGTGCCACGGCTCGCGCCCGGTGCAAGCTTATTTTCACTTGGGTACAGAACAAGCAAACGGTTTAGAAACGAAACATTTGCAGTTAAATGCTTTTTAAGGAAAAAAACACTGAACTTTATGTGTATTTAACATACCTGGTATTTGAAAGGTTTTTTTTTTTAAATTATATAAACATCCAGACATAATAATCACTAAATAAATTATATAACTTGACATATCCGTATTAATTGATTAGTCGATCAGATAAGACAATTACCAATCGATTTATTAAGAGAATACAAAATCCAAATAGAAATGCAGAAACTCATGTCTATTCTTATTGGATTAATGAATCAGGCATATCAATCGATGATCGATTAGATATATCAATCAAGGTATGCTAATCGGCAGTCGGTTAATGGAGAGACAAAGCAATCATCATTTGAATAATCAACCGGTATATCCTTCACCGATCGATTAAATAACTTGATCTTTCATAAATCCATCGTTTTTTCAATCAGCCAACTTCAATCGGCTTATTTTTATTAATTTCCTTTATTATATTTCAAAAGGATAGCTCATTCAGCAAGCAGTGTTTTTTTTTAATTTTTAATAAAATTTTAAATTTTAATGCTTATTTTTTTTTAATTTTACAATTCAAAATTTATCAATCGGTTAATTGGCAAGATATGTCAATCATAAATCGAGTTGTGGGAAAGCCATTAATCGATTAACCTACAGACATATAAATCGCAGGATATCTATCCTGAATCGATTAATCTAACACGTATAAAATATCGTCAATAGATTAAGTTACGTGACAAACATTCAGGAATCGATTGATCTATAACAAATAGATCAATCGTTTTATCCGACTGATATATCCATTAAGGCACTGGTTGAGACCAGACTTTCGACATATCAGTGTCAATACAATAATCTAATAAATTTTACAACCAGCTTTAATATAATATAACAGTTCCGAGTTTAGAAATTAAAACGTCAATGTTTACAATTCACTGTTTATGATTCTACATGCAATTACTTGTGCAAAACGCTAAGGGTGAAAATTAAACACATTAATTGTAAGACGTATGGGTAGTTAAGTAATAATCACATGTCAAAATTTTACAATCTATTGTTTGGCACATACGTTTTTGAATACATGGCAATGGAAATAGTGAAATATATCCCTTTGTTAAATGAATATGTCAGGTCTGTTATTCCAAACGATAGGGTTGCGACTTTTCGTAGCGTTTTTCAGATTGCGCAAGACAAGCAATCAGTTCTAGGGGCAAAACGTTTTGACGCCAGACGTTCATGTACAGTGAGGCAATATCCCATTCACAAATTGTATTAAACCCGCTGTTCTAATAACATAAATCTAACTGCGGCAGGTAATTGTTTCATACTTCAATTAACATGCTGGCTTAAACCTTTTGTTACCAATGATGTACATTTCTAAGTCAAGTTAATCCATGTTTGCCGAGTTAGAGATTGTAGATTAATTGAATTAATCAGCCATGAAGGAAAAGCGCTCTCTGACAAAACCTGAAAAGATATTTTATAAAATCTAACAGTTACGGTATGATATTAAACTAGTGATGAGGCTACATATAGTCTGTATCTCAAAGTAGGTATCTTATGGCGCATGTAACTTACAAGATGAGAGCTAACTTTTTGTTTATCTAAAATAAACAATTTTTATTATAGAACTAAAGGAATTTTCAATGGGCGAAGTTACAAAAAAGTTTCTTCAAGTCAGAACCGAGCGATGTGAATTATAAGATGAAACCACTCTACACTTGAGGTATTAAACTATTACATCATCGCTGTTTTAGATCAACGCCACGTATGTCTCTAGCGAAAGCACTTTCTGTAATTGCTTTTAATGTATATACGTATAATAAGAAAGGTTATAATACTCATGCGTGCTAGTGAACAAAAAAAAAAACATTGTTTTACGTTTCTTCTTCGAAACACCTACATGTTTTGTAGAATAAAGTAAGATATTACAGTGTACTTAAGGAAGTTTAAGCAACAGAACTTATAGAAAACCAGAGTGTGTGTGTGAAAGAGAGAGAGAGAGAGAGAGAGAGAGAGAGAGAGAGAGAGAGAGCTAGAGAGAGAGAGAGACAGACAGACAGAGAGACAGAGACAGCAGTGGCGTCAATTTTTCTTCAAGGGTGGGGGGATGACCTTGTTTACACACACACACACATACACACACACTTATATATACACCTTTTTCAGCGTCTCTGAGAGACATTCAACTATATATATATATAATATATAAATATACATATATATACATATATACATGTAATTATCATATATATATATATATATATATATATATATATATATATATATATATATACTTTATCTTATTTCAAATAATTATAATGATTTAGAAAATAAGTTATTTTTGAATTCTAAGCAAGGTTTAGATATAACAGTTTTTTAGTAAATGGATCATGAGTCTTTAATTCTATTTATTAATATATTTCATTTGCAATATTATTATATTATTCTCTGAAAAGTGGGGGAATGATAACATTGACCATCCCACCCCCTTGCCAAAAAGTGGGGGGTATATATACCCCCATCCCCCCCCCCCCCCTTTATTGACGCCCCTGAGAGACAGCCCGACAGACGAAAACAGGCAGAGCGTCAGTTGTTACGTATGAGAAGAGAATGGGTCAGAGATATTTCTAAATTTTCCAAGCAACCACATGCATTCAAATGGTATAGGCAATTTTTATTATCCTATAGGTGACCTTTTGCTAATTTAAATTATTTCTTTTAAAAGGTGTAAAGATTTAGGGCAGTTCAGAAGAAAATTTACTCATAGGTTCAAATCAGGGCCAGTCGGAAAATTTATATTTAAAGCTGACGGTTCCCTTCCAGCCAGAGCGTAAATAATAATATAAGGTAAAATGCTGAAATCATATAGAGCCTCAGAGATGTTAAAGGTTTACTATAAGAACATATATTAAATTCTTATCAATATACATCCCTATATAAATATATATATATATATATATATATATATATATAGAGAGAGAGAGAGAGAGAGAGAGAGAGAGAGGGTGTTGCCATATATACCTAGACAGGCCATGGATATATTAATACAAATTTTAGTTTAAATCTCCGTTTAAAATCGCCGTAACACAAACCCTTCACTGCCAGTTAATTACCTTTTTAGGGTATGAAGACAATCTTAAACTCAATAGAGAAAGGTTTAACAAAAATAATAATATAGAGTATTTTCTTCTCCCCTGTTTAACCTACAGTGCAAGTGAAAATAACAAGTTAACTTTTTTAATATACTTTTTGTTGGAACTAACCGCCTGTACTCCTATTTAATGTTATAGCTAAACTTTGTACATGCATGTTCATCTGTTGAATTCAATTCCGGTTTCGGACTTCATGACATGACAGTGTCACAATCTTCCTCTCATTTTATATCCTGGTGTAAACCAGGCCCTCGACTACTGCACCTGCGGGCCCTGGGTGTGTAATCTTCCCTATATTGCTGGGTCATACCACCGAGAAGCCCCCGAAAGGTGCACTCCTTTGTGAGTCAAGCACGGCCTCTGGGCACGACCTTCCCATTAAGGCTAGACAGCGCTTACCCTAGGTGGGGGCCGAATGTGAAAAAAAAAAAAAAAATCTCACCGCCTCGGCTGAGATTCAAACTCAGGATCTCCGGGCTTAGAGTCATGTGCTCTTAACCTGAGCCACAGTAGCCGGTTATAGATACCAACGTTTTTCTTTCTTCAGAGATGCAACTTTTACTTTGGTTTAATCCAGCAAACTCATGTGAAGCCTGCCAATGGAAAGAGCAAGTGCTAAACGTGTATCCTGCTTTGATAACGAAGATTGAAAAAAGAGTAAAATTAACGACATCTCCCATGAACTCCCCTGTCTTCGATCACAGACTTATTAAAGATATGCTTCAGATTCTACATATTGCTCCAATATCAGAAACATATGCATGACCAACATGCCTCTGCACGAAGATTATAGGGCGTTTTAAAAATGTTGCAATACATGCTGATCACTTGCACAGAAAAAAAACTTCAAAATGTACGTTCTTGTTTTTACTGCATTGACTGTTTGTTCTTATAGGAATAAGAATATTAAGTACCAAGTATTTCCCAAAAAAAATATGAGACACAGGTTCCACATTTTTTTATGGATTTAGTCCGACTGTTATCACAACGATAAAAGATTCAGGCAAACGCATTGGTTATAAAGGAACAACCGGAGGATAATGGAGCATATTCAGAGGACTTTTGTCAAATTATGTAAAATGATATAATAAACACGGTAAAGCTTCTGTAATCCGGACATGTTTGGGACTCGGCCACAATGACCACTAAATCGAGGTAACACGACATATATAGTGCTGCCATCTGTAGAGTGAAACATTATTACATTCCCAGGTAACAACAAATTGTTTCTCCGCCATGAAGGTATACGTTCATTCCCATTCGTACATGTCTGTGTGTGTTTGTGTGTTTGTTTACAAAATATAGTCACGCAATCCTTGACGGAATCCAATGAATTTTTCAGGGCACTTCGGGAATGACATTAGAATGCATATTTCTAGTTTATTTATAATACAGTATTATCTTTTAGGGGCACCATATGTCTGTTTCATCTGTCCCACATGAAGATTTCTTGGTGAAAAGTTATGTTATTTTTGCCTGCATTAGCTTTGTATGATATGGACTAGAAAAATATCCATTTAGAAGTGCCTACTATATTATATGGAGTGGCCACCAACTAAGGATGACGTAAATGTAAACTAAATCTGATAGTACATTTTGACCCACCATAGGTCATCGGACATTTAGTAGCAGAAGGCAGTCATTATGTATGGTTATAAAGTAGTGTTGACAGTGATAGACCGTTTTCGCTTCACTAGCGCCTGCTGCCGGTGACAACAGACACTGAATGATCGGGTTGGTTATATTGGCAAATAAGTTCATATTACCGTGTTTGAAATGAAAAAGTAAAAACTCTACATTATATAATATTATATTATATTATATTATATTATATTATATTATATTATATTATATTATATTATATTATATTATATTATATTATATATTATATTATATTATATTATATTATATTATATTATATTATATTATATTATATTATATTATATTATATTATATTATATTATATTATATTATATTACTGTATTATACAATATTATACTATATTATGCTATATTATATTATATTATATTATAATATATTATCTATATTATTCATATTATATTATATTATATTATATTATCCCTAAAAGGCTCCTTTCGGACGATCCGTTTTGGTTTTATCTGTTTATGACAAATTTCACAATGTTAGCACTTTAGGACCCGAACATAAAAGGCGAGCAATACGCGCAAAGGACTTTCGAATGGAAAGGTCTATAATACCAACAAAACAAGCCAAGAATGTTGAATTGGGTACTGCTTGAAAAGTTGTGTTGT
The DNA here is from genome assembly GCA_026874595.1 of Sipunculus nudus. Classification (NCBI taxonomy): domain Eukaryota; kingdom Metazoa; phylum Annelida; class Sipuncula; order Golfingiida; family Sipunculidae; genus Sipunculus; species Sipunculus nudus. The sequence continues at coordinate 57,427,018 of CM049317.1, forward strand.
TGTAATTGCCTCCGCCAGGAGAGTATGTGTGTGTTCGTGTGTGTGTGTGTTTGTTCACAAACAGCTCGAGCAATCATGAGCTTCCCAAAACAGTTATCCCCACATGGTGGAGGCTTGCAATCCTTAAAATGCAGATTTCTAGTCACTGGTATACAATTGACTCATCTGACAATAGTGTAAAGCCTTTCAACTGAAAACATATTACGGTGATCCTTATAACCTCCAAAATTAATGTTATAATTTCTTGTGGGTTACTTCTTTTCATCAAAATCCAGTCATAACTTTTTGAGTAAATTTGCTAAAATATTAACAAGCCAAAACGATAGTATAGCTCCACGTCACCTGATTGAAGAAAATAATTACACCTTAAATGTATCATTAGTAAATCTCTGCATCGTGAATAACGGGCATAGCCTCCTTCGGTTAATAGACATTTTGAGTCAAAAAATATTTACTGTCAAAATGAATGGTTAAAATGATAGTCCGGCATTGGTAACATAATATTATTAATATCCATGAGAACATGCTATTTAATATTCATGATATAATGGTACTATGAATATTCATGAAGAGTAACGAAGATGAACTTAGAACAATCAATGCTTTGACTACAGCTTGGTTGATATCGTGCAGTAATCTCAGGTGACGTTAATCAAATTCCATCATTTGTTTTAATCAAAGAGTTGTGTAATGTCAGAAATGAATGAAAGTGTTGTTGACGTATTTTTTATATGTATCAAATCGAAGACAAAAGCCATGTTAGCGATTGACCAGAAAGGGAAAATTTCGATGCACTGCAATCGAGCCAGACCAGCCAGAAAGGGGGATACATTTAACACAAGACCCTTTTTAGTGCCTATAAATAAATTTGAAGAATGATTAATTCTGGTAATTAAAAAAATACATCAGTATTTAGTTGCAATGTTTTCCAAAATGCCGCCTTAATATAGGAATATTTTATAAAAAAAGTTAAGTCACGTGGCCATAAGAGCCAATGTCAAATTGCTAATATATATCATTTCTGGATTGAATTGGGTTAAGGTCAATTCACTTGATAATACAAAAATCGACAAGATCAACGCTATCGCGATATATATATATATATATATATATATATATATATATATATATATATATATATATATATATATATCATATATATCATATATATCATAAAAGCCTTTAAAGTAATTGATATCATTTATGAGTTTTACCTGGAAGAAATATGCATTAGGCAGACGACATGGAACATAAAGGTGATTTTATACATACTTGAACGTCAAATGATACAAATGTTCTAAACTTGGAAGATAAGAAATAGAATGCTCATAATTTGTTAAAATTATACATCTGATAAATATGGTTCACTAGATGGGAGAAACCGGACTGTAAAAGTGATTTATAAATATTTAAGCCTTAAATGACAACTGATACAAATATTCTTACATTTCTGAGGCAAAACATGTAGTGCCCCTTGGGCTCGAAAATATGTTGGACTAGACGGGAAACACGGACCGTAAAGAAGATTTATAAATACTTCAGTCTTGAAAGACAAATGATGCATATATTCTAAATGTAGTGCCATTTTGTAAATTATACGAAACTAACTCAGCGTCGAAATCTAGTTTAACTAGAACACAGAGCTAGGCGATTATTCATCATCTGTTTTCGGAACTTCCCGTTGATAAATGAGTCCCTGAAGTATTTAAGGCATGCTGCTGGTGCAATCGCGCTGCGGCCGGTTTTAAATAGACCACCGACTAAACTGTGTAGAGAGAGTAAGTGCAAAAAACCGCTCGATACACGGAGCGAACTATCACGCAAACGCTGTCTGTAAACATGCTTTTCCCCAAGGTCTCATTTGTCTCAGCAGAACTTTGTGACCTCACAGTTGCCCCAACGACCAAGTCTCGGGAGATATCAGTTCCGCGAGAATTTGCCACGAGAGCGCCGCCTTGCGTGCTGCAGACACCTTTACATGTAAGAGGAGAGAGGGTACTGGTCTCCCCTGCCACCTGGCGGCAGTTTTTGGTAAAAGAAATATCATTACCCACATATATGAAATATATTCCTATCCACTATATTGCATTTTATTATATGAACACATATGTGTACATATAACTAGTCCTTTAATGTATTGACCCGATTAAAAGAGAAAAAAAATTTTTTTTTCCTAATTGCATGATAATGGAAAATGAATGAGTATGCGTGTTAGACTTATCCCTCTCTCTAACACACACACTAACATATACACTCAATTTTTTATTCTTTGAGGCATTTACCTTCTATCTTTCAATATATATATGTGTAATTTATATCATATATACACACACATATATATATATATATATATATATATGTAAGTGTATGTATGTGTAATTGTATACATCTAACTCATAATTTATCATAAAGAATTTCTTTAAATACCACCACTTTTTACTTCAGTAGTGTTCATAATACCTCCTTCCAAAACACGTCACATACCCCCCCCCCCAATGCATTTAGTAAATGAGTTTATATAACACAAACTGTTACAAGTTGTTCATATATATTAATTTACTTAAAATTCATATAAGTTCTTTCATCTTCATTTTCAAAATTAGTTTGAATCTTTGTATATCTTATCTTCACACGTAAAGTGTTAGGCGCTTTGGTGAAGTGTATAAGTTAATGTAAATGTAATTTACAAATATAATTAACATTTTGTGACTATTTAATTTTTTTCATATTTTGTTTTCATTTTTCAACAACTTTCACGTGGTATATATTGAAATAATATATCACGGATTAAAAGCATAAGAACTAATCATTAAGTCAAATTGGCCATGGATAATCTTAAGAGTACGCATAAAGGTTATCTGAAATTAAGTTCAGACTATCCTTTGACTGGGTCAATTCCTAAATATATTATCCACATAAGTTTAAAACATCAAGTAGAGTGACCTTCATAAAAATGAAGAGTAGCATATTTATAAGCTAACTATTTGAGCATATTACTTATGAAGTTTATTAATCCCAAACGTGTCTTTCACAAATTCATGAGGAACTTATGTAGTTTTAACCGAAATACTGTATTCAGTATGATAATTTCATCTATATATCTATATAACCCTAAAATAGCTTTATCTGAATAACTATTTTTTATAAATAGAACTGTATACAATAGTACAAATAAAAGATAATTCATGATTATGATGATTATGATGTGGATGATGATGATGGTAGTGATGATGATGTACCAGTATATGAGTAGGGGTATATAGGGCTAGTTATGATATTACAGTGACGATGATGATGGTGATGATGATGTACCAGTACATGAGTAGGGGTATATAGGGCTGGTTATGATATTACAGTGACACTGATGATGGTGATGATGATGATGTACCAGTACATGAGTAGGGGTATATAGGGCTGGTTATGATATTACAGTGACGCTGATGATGGTGATGATGATGATGTACCAGTACATGAGTAGGGGTATATAGGGCTGGTTATGATATTACAATGACGCTGATGATGATGATGATGTACCAGTACATGAGTAGGGGTATATAGGGCTGGTTATGATATTACAGTGACGATGATGATGGTGATGATGATGATGTACCAGTATATGAGTAGGGGTATATAGGGCTGGTTATGATATTACAATGACGCTGATGATGATGATGATGATGATGTACCAGTACATGAGTATGGGTATATAGGGCTGGTTATGATATTACAGTGACGACGATGATGATGGTGATGATGATGATGTACCAGTATATGAGTAGGGGTTTATAGGGCTAGTTATGATATTAAAGTGACGCTGATGATGGTGATGATGATGATGTACCAGTACATGAGTAGGGGTTTATAGGGCTGGTTATGATATTACAGTGACACTGATGATGGTGATGATGATGTACCAGCACATGAGTAGAGGTATATAGGGCTGGTTATGATATTACAGTGACGATGATGATGGTGATGATGATGATGTACCAGTACATGAGTAGGGGTTTATAGGGCTGGTTATGATATTACAGTGACGCTGATGATGATGATGATGATGTACCAGTACATGAGTAGGGGTATATAGGGCTGGTTATGATATTACAGTGACGATGATGATGGTGATGATGATGTACCAGTACATGAGTAGGGGTATATAGGGCTGGTTATGATATTACAATGACGCTGATGATGATGATGATGATGATGTACCAGTACATGAGTAGGGGTATATAGGGCTGGTTATGATATTACAGTGACGACGATGATGATGGTGATGATGATGATGTACCAGTATATGAGTAGGGGTATATAGGGCTGGTTATGATATTACAATGACGCTGATGATGATGATGATGTACCAGTACATGAGTAGGGGTATATAGGGCTGGTTATGATATTACAGTGACGACGATGATGATGGTGATGATGATGATGTACCAGTATATGAGTAGGGGTTTATAGGGCTAGTTATGATATTACAGTGACGCTGATGATGGTGATGATGATGATGTACCAGTACATGAGTAGGGGTTTATAGGGCTGGTTATGATATTACAGTGACGACGATGATGATGGTGATGATGATGATGTACCAGTACATGAGTAGGGGTATATAGGGCTGGTTATGGTATTACAGTGACACTGATGATGGTGATGATGATGATGTACCAGTACATGAGTAGGGGTATATAGGGCTGGTTATGATATTACAGTGACACTGATGATGGTGATGATGATGATGTACCAGTACATGAGTAGGGGTATATAGGGCTGGTTATGATATTACAGTGACACTGATGATGGTGATGATGATGATGTACCAGTACATGAGTAGGGGTATATAGGGCTGGTTATGATATTACAGTGACACTGATGATGGTGATGATGATGATGTACCAGTACATGAGTAGGGGTAAATAGGGCTAGTTATGATATTACAGTGACGCTGATGATGGTGATGATGATGATGTACCAGTACATGAGTAGGGGTATATAGGGCTGGTTATGATATTACAGTGACACTGATGATGGTGATGATGATGATGTACCAGTACATGAGTAGGGGTATATAGGGCTGGTTATGATATTACAGTGACGCTGATGATGGTGATGATGATGATGTACCAGTACATGAGTAGGGGTTTATAGGGCTGGTTATGATATTACAGTGACGACGATGATGATGGTGATGATGATGATGTACCAGTACATGAGTAGGGATTTATAGGGCTGGTTATGATATTACAGTGACGACGATGATGATGGTGATGATGATGATGTACCAGTATATGAGTAGGGGTATATAGGGCTAGTTATGATATTACAGTGACGCTGATGATGATGATGATGATGTACCAGTACATGAGTAGGGGTATATAGGGCTAGTTATGATATTACAGTGACGACGATGATGATGGTGACGATGATGATGTACCAGTATATGAGTAGGGGTATATAGGGCTAGTTATGATATTACAGTGACTCTGATGATGGTGATGATGATGATGTACCAGTACATGAGTAGGGGTATATAGGGCTAGTTATGATATTACAGTGACGCTGATGATGGTGATGATGATGATGTACCAGTACATGAGTAGGGGTATTTAGGGCTGGTTATGATTATACAGTGACACTGATGATGGTGATGATGATGTACCAGTACATGAGTAGGGGTATATAGGGCTAGTTATGATATTATAGTGACGCTGATGATGGTGATGATGATGATGTACCAGTACATGAGTAGGGGTATATAGGGCTGGTTATGATATTACAGTGACACTGATGATGGTGATGATGATGATGTACCAGTACATGAGTAGGGGTATATAGGGCTAGTTATGATATTACAGTGACGCTGATGATCGTGATGATGGTGATGTACCAGTACATGAGTAGGGGTATATAGGGCTGGTTATGATATTACAGTGACACTGATGATGGTGATGATGATGTACCAGTACATGAGTAGGGGTATATAGGGCTGGTTATGATATTACAGTGACGCTGATGATGATGATGATGATGATGATGTACCAGTACATGAGTATGGGTATATAGGGCTGGTTATGTTATTACAGTGACGCTGATGATGATGGCGATGATGTACCAGTACATGAGTAGGGGTATATAGGGCTGGTTATGATATTACAGTGACGCTGATGATGATGATGATGATGATGTACCAGTATATGAGTATGGGTATATAGGGCTAGTTATGATATTACAGTGACGATGATGATGGTGATGATGATGTACCAGCACATGAGTAGGGGTATATAGGGCTGGTTATGATATTACAGTGACGATGATGATGGTGATGATGATGTACCAGCACATGAGTAGGGGTATATAGGGCTGGTTATGATATTACAGTGACACTGATGATGGTGATTATGATGATTTACCAGTACATGAATAGGGATATATAGGGCTGGTTATGATATTACAGTGACACTGATGATGGTGATGATGATGACGTACCAGTACATGAGTAGGGTTTATAGGGCTGGTTATGATATTACAGTGACGCTTATGATGATGATGATAAAGGTGATGATGATGATGATGATGTACCAGTACAAGGGTAGGGGAATATAGGGTTAGTTATGATATTACAGTGGCGCTGATGAGGATGGTGATGAAGGTGATGGTATGATGATGATGTACCAGTATATAAGTAGGGGTATACAGGACTAGTTATAATATCACAGTGACGCTAATGATGATGGTGATGAAGGTGATGATGATGTTGATGATGTACCAGTACATGGGTAGGGGTATATAGGGCTGGTTATGATATTACAGTGACGCTAATGATGGTGGTGATGATGATGTACCAGTACATGAGTAGGGGTATATAGGGCTGGTTATGATATTACAGTGACGCTGAAGATGATGGTGATGAAGGTGATGATGATGATGATGATGTACCAGTACATGGGTAGGGGAATACAATGCTGGTTATGATATTACAGTGAGGCTGATGATGTTGACGATGATGATGATGATGATGATATACCAGTAAATAAGTAGGGGTATATAGGGCTGGTTATGATATTACAGTGACGACATTGATGATGATGATGATGATGTACCAGTACATAAGTAGGGGTATATTGGGCTGGTTATGATATTACAGTGACGACGATGATGATGATGATGATGTACCAGTACATGAGTAGGGGTATATAGGGCTGGTTATGATATTACCGTGACGACGATGATGATGATGGTGATGATGTACCTGAACATGAGTAGGGGTATATAGGGCTGGTTATGATATTACAGTGACGACGATGATGATGATGATGATGTACCAGTACATGAGTAGGGGTATGTAGGGCTGGTTATGATATTACAGTGACGCTGATGATGATGATGATGATGTACCAGTACATGAGTAGGGGTATGTAGGGCTGGTTATGATATTACAGTGACACTGATGATGATGATGATGATGTACCTGTACATGAGTAGGGGTATGTAGGGCTGGTTATGATATTACAGTGACGACGATGATGATGATGATGATGTACCAGTACATGAGTAGGGGTATATAGGGCTGGTTATGATATTACAGTGACGACGATGATGATGATGATAAAGGTGATTTTGATGATGATGATGTACCAGTACAATGGTAGGGGAATATAGGGTTAGTTATGATATTACAGTGGCGCTGATGAGGATGGTGATGAAGGTGATGGTATGATGATGATGTACCAGAACATAAGTAGGGGTATACAGGACTAGTTATAATATTACAGTGACGCTAATGATGATGATGATGAAGGTAATGATGATGATGATGATGATGTACCAGTACATGAGTAGGGTTTATAGGGCTGGTTATGATATTACAGTGACGCTTATGATGATGATGATAAAGGTGACGATGATGATGATGATGTACCAGTACAAGGGTAGGGGAATATATGGCTAGTTATGATATTACAGTGGCGCTGATGAGGATGGTGATGAAGGTGATGGTATGATGATGATGTACAAGTATATAAGTAGGGGTATACAGGACTAGTTAAAATATCACAGTGACGGTAAGGATGATGGTGATGAAGGTGATGATGATGTTGATGATGTACCAGTACATGGGTAGGGGAATACAATGCTGGTTATGATATTACAGTGAGGCTGATGATGTTGACGATGATGATGATGATGATGATATACCAGTAAATAAGTAGGGGTATATAGGGCTGGTTATGATATTACAGTGACGACATTGATGATGATGATGATGATGTACCAGTACATAAGTAGGGGTATATTGGGCTGGTTATGATATTACAGTGACGACGATGATGATGATGATGATGTACCAGTACATAAGTAGGGGTATATAGGGCTGGTTATGATATTACCGTGACGACGATGATGATGATGGTGATGATGTACCTGAACATGAGTAGGGGTATATAGGGCTGGTTATGATATTACAGTGACGACGATGATGATGATGATGATGTACCAGTACATGAGTAGGGGTATGTAGGGCTGGTTATGATATTACAGTGACGCTGATGATGATGATGATGATGTACCAGTACATGAGTAGGGGTATGTAGGGCTGGTTATGATATTACAGTGACACTGATGATGATGATGATGATGTACCTGTACATGAGTAGGGGTATGTAGGGCTGGTTATGATATTACAGTGACGACGATGATGATGATGATGATGTACCAGTACATGAGTAGGGGTATATAGGGCTGGTTATGATATTACAGTGACGACGATGATGATGATGATAAAGGTGATTTTGATGATGATGATGTACCAGTACAATGGTAGGGGAATATAGGGTTAGTTATGATATTACAGTGGCGCTGATGAGGATGGTGATGAAGGTGATGGTATGATGATGATGTACCAGAACATAAGTAGGGGTATACAGGACTAGTTATAATATTACAGTGACGCTAATGATGATGATGATGAAGGTAATGATGATGATGATGATGATGTACCAGTACATGAGTAGGGTTTATAGGGCTGGTTATGATATTACAGTGACGCTTATGATGATGATGATAAAGGTGACGATGATGATGATGATGTACCAGTACAAGGGTAGGGGAATATATGGCTAGTTATGATATTACAGTGGCGCTGATGAGGATGGTGATGAAGGTGATGGTATGATGATGATGTACAAGTATATAAGTAGGGGTATACAGGACTAGTTATAATATCACAGTGACGGTAATGATGATGGTGATGAAGGTGATGATGATGTTGATGATGTACCAGTACATGGGTAGGGGTATATAGGGCTGGTTATGATATTACAGTGACGCTAATGATGGTGGTGATGATGATGTACCAGTACATGAGTAGGGGTATATAGGGCTGGTTATGATATTACAGTGACGCTGATGATGATGGTGATGAAGGTGATGATGATGATGATGATGTACCAGTACATGGGTAGGGGAATACAGTGCTGGTTATGATATTACAGTGAGGCTGATGATGATGACGATGATGATGATGATGATGATATACCAGTACATAAGTAGGGGTATATAGGGCTTGTTATGATATTACAGTGACGACGATGATGATGGTGATGATGATGTACCAGTAAATAAGTAGGGGTATATAGGGCTGGTTCTGATATTACAGTGACGACGATGATGATGATGATGATGTACCAGTACATGAGTAGGGGTATTTAAGGCTGGTTATGATATTACAGTGACACTGATGATGGTGGTGGTGATGATGTACCAGTACATGAGTAGGGGTATATAGGGCTGGTTATGATATTACAGTGACACTTATGATGATGATGATGATGTACCAGTACATGAGTAGGGGTATATAGGGCTGGTTATGATATTACAGTGACACTTATGATGATGATGATGATATACCAGTACATGAGTAGGGGTATATAGGGCTGGTTATGATATTACAGTGACACTGTTGATGGTGATGATGATTTACCAGTACATGAGTAGGGGTATATAGGGCTGGTTATGATATTACAGTGACACTGATGATGATGATGATGATGTACCAGTACATGAGTAGGGGTATATAGGGCTGGTTATGCTATTACAGTGACACTGATGATGGTGATGATGATGATATACCAGTACATGAGTAGGGGTATATAAGGCTGGTTATGATATTACAGTGACACTGATGATGGTGGTGGTGATGATGTACCAGTACATGAGTAGGGGTATATAGGGCTGGTTATGATATTACAGTGACACTGATGATGGTGGTGGTGATGATGTACCAGTACATTAGTAGGGGTATATAGGGCTGGTTATGAAATTACAGTGACACTGATGATGGTGGTGGTGATGATGTACCAGTACATGAGTAGGGGTATATAGGGCTGGTTATGATATTACAGTTACACTGATGATGGTGGTGGTGATGATGTACCAGTACATGAGTAGGGGTATATAAGGCTGGTTATGTTATTACAGTGACACTGATGATGGTGGTGGTGATGATGTACCAGTACATGAGTAGGGGTATATTGGGCTGGTTATGATACTACAGTGACGCTGATGATGGTGATGATGATGTACCAGTACATGAGTAGGGGTATATAAGGCTGGTTATGATACTACAGTGACGCTGATGATGGTGATGATGATGTACCAGTACATGAGTAGGGGTATATAAGGCTGGTTATGATATTACAGTGACGATGATGATGGTGGTGGTGATGATGTACCAGTACATGAGTAGGGGTATATAGGGCTGGTTATGATATTACAGTGACACTGATGATGGTGGTGGTGATGATGTACCAGTACATGAGTAGGGGTATATAGGGCTGGTTATGATATTAGAGTGACACTGATGATGGTGATGATGATGTACCAGTACATGAGTAGGGGTATATAGGGCTGGTTATGTTATTACAGTGACACTGATGATGATGGTGATGATGATGTACCAGTACATGAGTAGGGGTATATAGGGCTGGTTATGATATTAGAGTGACACTGATGATGGTGATGATGATGTACCAGTACATGAGTAGGGGTATATTGGGCTGGTTATAATATTTCAGTGACGCTGATGATGGTGATGATGATGTACCAGTACATGAGTAGGGGTATATAGGGCTGGTTATGATATTACAGTGACACTGCTGATGGTGATGATGATGATGTACCAGTACATGAGTAGGGGTATATAAGGCTGGTTATGTTATTACAGTGACACTGATGATGGTGGTGGTGATGATGTACCAGTACATGAGTAGGGGTATATTGGGCTGGTTATGATACTACAGTGACGCTGATGATGGTGATGATGATGTACCAGTACATGAGTAGGGGTATATAAGGCTGGTTATGATATTACAGTGACGATGATGATGGTGGTGGTGATGATGTACCAGTACATGAGTAGGGGTATATAGGGCTGGTTATGATATTACAGTGACACTGATGATGGTGATGGTGATGATGTACCAGTACATGAGTAGGGGTATATAGGGCTGGTTATGATATTACCGTGACACTGATAATGGTGATGATGATGTACCAGTACATGAGTAGGGGTATATAGGGCTGGTTATGATATTAGAGTGACACTGATGATGGTGATGATGATGTACCAGTACATGAGTAGGGGTATATAGGGCTGGTTATGTTATTACAGTGACACTGATGATGATGGTGATGATGATGTACCAGTACATGAGTAGGGGTATATAGGGCTGGTTATGATATTAGAGTGACACTGATGATGGTGATGATGATGTACCAGTACATGAGTAGGGGTATATTGGGCTGGTTATAATATTACAGTGACGCTGATGATGGTGATGATGATGTACCAGTACATGAGTAGGGGTATATAGGGCTGGTTATGATATTACAGTGACACTGCTGATGGTGATGATGATGATGTACCAGTACATGAGTAGGGGTATATTGGGCTGGTTATGATATTACAGTGACGCTGATGATGGTGATGATGATGTACCAGTACATGAGTAGGGGTATGTAGGGCTGGTTATGATATTACAGTGACACTGATGATGATGATGATGATGTACCAGTACATGAGTAGGGGTATATAGGGCTGGTTATGATATTACAGTGACACTGATGATGGTGATGATGATGATATACCAGTACATGAGTAGGGGTATATAAGGCTGGTTATGATATTACAGTGACACTGATGATGGTGGTGGTGATGATGTACCAGTACATGAGTAGGGGTATATAGGGCTGGTTATGATAATACAGTGACACTGATGATGGTGGTGGTGATGATGTACCAGTACATTAGTAGGGGTATATAGGGCTGGTTATGAAATTACAGTGACACTGATGATGGTGGTGGTGATGATGTACCAGTACATGAGTAGGGGTATATAGGGCTGGTTATGATATTACAGTGACACTGATGATGGTGGTGGTGATGATGTACCAGTACATGAGTAGGGGTATATAAGGCTGGTTATGTTATTACAGTGACACTGATGATGGTGGTGGTGATGATGTACCAGTACATGAGTAGGGGTATATTGGGCTGGTTATGATACTACAGTGACGCTGATGATGGTAATGATGATGTACCAGTACATGAGTAGGGGTATATAAGGCTGGTTATGATATTACAGTGACGATGATGATGGTGGGGGTGATGATGTACCAGTACATGAGTAGGGGTATATAGGGCTGGTTATGATATTACAGTGACACTGATGATGGTGGTGGTGATGATGTACCAGTACATGAGTAGGGGTATATAGGGCTGGTAATGATATTACAGTGACACTGATGATGGTGGTGGTGATGATGTACCAGTACATGAGTAGGGGTATATAGGGCTGGTTATGTTATTACAGTGACACTTATGATGATGGTGATGGTGATGATGTACCAGTACATGAGTAGGGGTATATAGGGCTGGTTATGATATTACCGTGACACTGATAATGGTGATGATGATGTACCAGTACATGAGTAGGGGTTTATAGGGCTGGTTATGATATTAGAGTGACACTGATGATGGTGATGATGATGTACCAGTACATGAGTAGGGGTATATAGGGCTGGTTATGTTATTACAGTGACACTGATGATGATGGTGATGATGATGTACCAGTACATGAGTAGGGGTATTTAGGGCTGGTTATGTTATTACAGTGACACTGATGATGATGGTGATGATGATGTACCAGTACATGAGTAGGGGTATATAGGGCTGGTTATGTTATTACAGTGACACTGATGATGACGGTGATGATGATGTACCAGTACATGAGTAGGGGTATATAGGGCTGGTTATGTTATTACAGTGACACTGATGATGATGGTGATGATGATGTACCAGTACATGAGTAGGGGTATATAGGGCTGGTTATGATATTACCGTGACACTGATAATGGTGATGATGATGTACCAGTACATGAGTAGGGGTATATTGGGCTGGTTATAATATTACAGTGACGCTGATGATGGTGATGATGATGTACCAGTACATGAGTAGTGGTATATAGGGCTGGTTATGATATTACAGTGACGCTGATGATGGTGATGATGATGTACCAGTACATGAGTAGGGGTATATAGGGCTGGTTATGATATTACAGTGACGCTGATGATGGTGATGATGATATACCAGTACATGAGTAGGGGTATATAGGGCTGGTTATGATATTACAGTGACGCTGATGATGGTGATGATGATTTACCAGTACATGAGTAGGGGTATATAACGCTGGTTATGATATTACAGTGACACTGATGATTGTGATGATAATGTACCAGTACATGAGTAGGGGTATATAGGGCTGGTTATGATATTACAGTGACGCTGATGATGGTGATGATGATGATGTACCAGTACATGAGTAGGGGTCTATAGGGCTGGTTATGATATTACAATGACGCTGATGATGATGATGATGATGATGTACCAGTACATGAGTAGGGGTATATAGGGCTGGTTATGATATTACAGTGACGATGATGATGGTGATGATGATGATGTACCAGTATATGAGTAGGGGTATATAGGGCTGGTTATGATATTACAATGACGCTGATGATGATGATGATGATGATGTACCAGTACATGAGTATGGGTATATAGGGCTGGTTATGATATTACAGTGACGACGATGATGATGGTGATGATGATGATGTACCAGTATATGAGTAGGGGTTTATAGGGCTAGTTATGATATTACAGTGACGCTGATGATGGTGATGATGATGATGTACCAGTACATGAGTAGGGGTTTATAGGGCTGGTTATGATATTACAGTGACACTGATGATGGTGATGATGATGTACCAGCACATGAGTAGAGGTATATAGGGCTGGTTATGATATTACAGTGACGATGATGATGGTGATGATGATGTACCAGTACATGAGTAGGGGTATATAGGGCTGGTTATGATATTACAATGACGCTGATGATGATGATGATGATGATGTACCAGTACATGAGTAGGGGTATATAGGGCTGGTTATGATATTACAGTGACGACGATGATGATGGTGATGATGATGATGTACCAGTATATGAGTAGGGGTATATAGGGCTGGTTATGATATTACAATGACGCTGATGATGATGATGATGTACCAGTACATGAGTAGGGGTATATAGGGCTGGTTATGATATTACAGTGACGACGATGATGATGGTGATGATGATGATGTACCAGTATATGAGTAGGGGTTTATAGGGCTAGTTATGATATTACAGTGACGCTGATGATGGTGATGATGATGATGTACCAGTACATGAGTAGGGGTTTATAGGGCTGGTTATGATATTACAGTGACGACGATGATGATGGTGATGATGATGATGTACCAGTATATGAGTAGGGGTATATAGGGCTAGTTATGATATTACAGTGACGCTGATGATGATGATGATGATGTACCAGTACATGAGTAGGGGTATATAGGGCTAGTTATGATATTACAGTGACGACGATGATGATGGTGATGATGATGATGTACCAGTATATGAGTAGGGGTATATAGGGCTAGTTATGATATTACAGTGACGCTGATGATGGTGATGATGATAATGTACCAGTACATGAGTAGGGGTATATAGGGCTAGTTATGATATTACAGTGACGCTGATGATGGTGATGATGATGATGTACCAGTACATGAGTAGGGGTATATAGGGCTGGTTATGATTATACAGTGACACTGATGGTGGTGATGATGATGTACCAGTACATGAGTAGGGGTATATAGGGCTAGTTATGATATTATAGTGACGCTGATGATGGTGATGATGATGATGTACCAGTACATGAGTAGGGGTATATAGGGCTGGTTATGATATTACAGTGACACTGATGATGGTGATGATGATGATGTACCAGTACATGAGTAGGGGTATATAGGGCTAGTTATGATATTACAGTGACGCTGATGATGGTGATGATGATGATGTACCAGTACATGAGTAGGGGTATATAGGGCTGGTTATGATATTACAGTGACACTGATGATGGTGATGATGATGATGTACCAGTACATGAGTAGGGGTATATAGGGCTGGTTATGATATTACAGTGACGCTGATGATGGTGATGATGATGTACCAGTACATGAGTAGGGGTATATAGGGCTGGTTATGATATTACAGTGACGCTGATGATGGTGATGATGATATACCAGTACATGAGTAGGGGTATATAGGGCTGGTTATGATATTACAGTGACGCTGATGATGGTGATGATGATTTACCAGTACATGAGTAGGGGTATATAACGCTGGTTATGATATTACAGTGACACTGATGATGGTGATGATGATGTACCAGTACATGAGTAGGGGTATATAGGGCTGGTTATGATATTACAGTGACGCTGATGATGGTGATGATGATTTACCAGTACATGAGTAGGGGTATATAACGCTGGTTATGATATTACAGTGACACTGATGATGGTGATGATGATGTACCAGTACATGAGTAGGGGTATATAGGGCTGGTTATGTTGTTACAGTCACACTGATGATGATGATGATGATGTACCAGTACATGAGTAGGGGTATATAGGGCTGGTTATGCTATTACAGTGACGCTAATGATGGTGATGTACCAGTACATGAGTAGGGGTATATAGGGCTGGTTATGATATTACAGTGACGATGATAATGATGATGATGTACTAATACATGGGTAGGGGTATATAGGGCTGGTTATGATATTACAGTTATGCTGATGATGGTTATGGCGTTAACCACGATGAGGACGATACTCATGTCAGTAATTTTTATTGTTCATTGTTAATGATTATTATACCATAACAATGGTTTATGTGGAAGTTTAATGAAGATAAGCCTTATTGGACTTAATTAGATATTATTGAAACAAAATAAAAAAACAATACTGTAGCAGATATTTATTTTGTGATGGCTTATGTTTTCACTAACAAGATATGTTAATCAAGTGATCATTATGCCAGAGGCTATATATGATGCTGCTGCTGCTGCCGCTGCTAATGCTGCTGATGCTGCTGATGCTGATGATGATGATGATGATGATATCATTCAATCTTAGATGAGGCAATTCGATTTAAATTTCTAAAACTTAAATTATTATTTATTCAGGATAACACAGAATGTAATAAAAGCTTATGATTCAAAGAAGGCAACAGCCCTGTCATTATGTGATGAGGAGGGTTCTATGAAAACAGACGTATCTCAATACGAAATCAGGAATCAATTAAAAACAGAGAGGCCGAGCATGATATCACCTTCAATGGACATGTGATTCATATATAGCTTAAATGTGATCAGATTTCGAGGTTATTTTATTATAAATATGCCTAGCTTGTAGATCAAGTTAATTAGCAAATGATAGTTTTAAAAATGAAAATTGATGTGTTTGAGAGGTTATTTGGTAAGTTCACTTTTTAGCAGCATATATACATATATATATATATATATATATATATATATATATATATATATATATATATATATATATATTAGTAATTATATATGGATGTGACTCGTGGCTTTAACTATTATAAGAACATATCTAGAGCACATCTGTTCCAGCTATCAACGCCGTACGTTTATGTGTTGTTCACATGCATGTTAGGTATTAAATGCAATAGTAAAAATAGCGATGGCTAGATATATATGTAGTGCCCTGGACAGGCGGCTATTCTTTATTTCTTGAGAAATTTAACACGTTTGAGCAAATAGATAAGAATCTCATAAAACACACTTATATGCGATATTTAATATATAATATATCATTGGTTATACATAAATGTATACAAATGTGTATCTGTGCATGTGGGTGCGCAATTGTAGCTGCCTAAATGGCTTAGTTTGATTCGATCAGTTTGCATGCGTTTGTCCGTGTATGTGTGTGAAGAAAATGTTACTGACACTCCAAGTTAAACATAAGTTAAATTTTGTATATTTAATAATAAAATTCATTAGAAATAAATTGCTGATTTCAGGTTGTTAAAATGCCATACAGATACGTCAAAGGTTTGTGATTTCATTTAATCAATATCTAAATATATTCTTGTACTTTTGAAATATCCATATATTTGAAATATGCAATTTCATATAGTTAAAGCACCTCTTCCTTTGCAAATATCTTATGTGTCTTCAATGGGTGTGTGTGATGGTGTGTGTGTGTTTGGGTGTGTATACCTTTGCATGAAGACAATGCGGACTGCGAGGGACACTTGAGTAATACATTGCAACAGGTAATTAGTGTATAATTATGCAGAGCAGTACATTTTACAACAGTTGTGGCAGCAAATATTGTTATACTGGCATTTATGTATTTTTTAGTATTAAACATCAAGTGTACTTCTTCTAGTAGTAGTATATAGCAGAAGTAGTACCAACTTTAGTAGTATACTAGAAGTAGAGTTTAGTAGTTTAGGAGTATAGTGGTAATATAAAGTAAAAGTAGAAGTAGTAGTAGTAGGAATAGTAATAGCAGAAGAAGTAGGAGTATTAGTAGTTATAGAAGTAGTAGCAGTAGTAAAAGTAATAGTAGTCGAAGTATTATAAGTAGTACTATCAGTAGAAGTAGTTATAGTAGTAGTAGAAATAAAAGAAGTATTATTAGCAGTAGCAGTAGTAGAAGTAGAAGTAGTGGTAGCAGTGGTATAGCTGTAGCAGTAGAGGGGGTAGTTGTAGTAGTAGTAGTAGTAGTAGTAGTAGTAGTAGTAGTAGTAGTAGTAGTAGTAGTACTGTAGTAGTAGTACTATTACTGTAGTGGTAGTAGTGGTAGTAGCAGTAGTCGTAGTAGTAGTAGTAGTAGTAGTAGTAGTAGTAGTAGTAGTACTCTAGTAGTAGTAGTAGTAAAAGTAGTAGTAGTAGTAGTAGTAATAGTAGTAGTAATAGTAGTTTTCGTTATTGTACCAGCAGAAGTAATAACACTAGTATTCAGGAACACTGGTTTTGAAAATCTGCGGTCGTCTTCAGATTAATAAACATATTATAACAGTTACTATTACACAACAGTTTTATCGGTTAATTTATTAATCATAATTAATCTCGGACAGACAAAAAGGTACAAATAATTATTTCATTATTTCTTGTTTTATCTTCACAACGAATTCATTACCACCGCTTTGGCTTATCTCAGAGCGTAATCTCATGAACATTTGGCATGTCATTATGCAGAAATATAAATCTATATTACAAGTGTTTTTGGGTAAGTTATCATTCAAAAGAGACCACTTCTCTCCCGTGGTTATTTAATACTCTCGGCATAATTGCCAATATTACTGACAGTGTAACGGTTGCTCCTGTTATAATTAGAGCCACTTTTATTCCTGATTGAAAGCTCATGGCTCTAATGCACTGGGGCCGATGGCTGGCCGCTTACACGGTTTGTGAACAGTATATCACCCACGGGACAGGCAATGCAGTGGACGGGACCGAATAGTCCTTTGATCGGCGGACCAGTGCTAAGTTAAACCGGGGTGCATTCTTTTGAATCCGTCGCGAACTGATATATATGTGTGGGCCAGGTCATCCTTCAATGTAAATCAGACGAGGCCGGCCGGTGCGGGTCCTCGGTTACTTCTCTATATTAAGTATAAATACCAGCAAATCGTAGTACAATCCCCCGGGCTGTCTAAGGGCTAGAAACACCAGGTTGCCCGGCCAGTAAACATGTCAGTGGCCAAACTTTATGTTGCGCCCACCCCTTACATGGACAGGTGTGGAAAACACAGATTACAGTTTGTCCTCCGAATTTTTCTGTCACTTCAGGAAATGATCCTTCACGGATTTGCTGCTGTCTACCCTAAGGGCTTTTTATTCCCCGGTGGCCTGTATTTTTACGGCCTGTTTTTATCCCTACTATCTGGGTATTGCAGTGGTTCGCCTGAGATATAAACACAATGTCACTTGGTCTAGACGATCTGAGATTTACATTTAGATCATACAGGATACCGAAAAAGCCCCGGCCTTGTTTCGGAGGCCCTCAGGTTCACCTGAATGAGAGTCTGTCATTCTAATACGAGTCCCTATGACAGCAGTGCTATACTTAATTGTAAGGATATTCAGCCCTATACATCTAGAGAAAAGGCAATTCGCCGAGTACAAGAACATTACCTATGCACGGCGAGTGTCCACCAATATAATAATCTGATATTATTGGTAGATTTGTCTTGTGATGTGTGGATATGATTACAAAGATTTCAAAGAAATAAATATACATGTTTACCACAACAGGAAGTGGTATATACACCTATATATAGAGACTTTAGATACATACATGCTAAATATGGAATGTGTACGATTCGATAATTTTCACATAAAACTTTTCATTGTTATCTAAGATTTATATCTCCGCTTCGTACAAGTTGTCCAGTGCAATTTTATTATTATCATTAGAGAAGCGTTGATATCTATATAAAATTACCATATATATATATATATATATATATATATATATGAGACAACATACACACTCTTAATTATAAAATATTGAAAACGTACTAATTAAGTTAAAAGTTTAATCATGACAATAAAATCAGGTCTCTTATATAACTGAGTTAAATGAAGCTTTAACCCTCAATCAGAGCTTCACCATCTTTAGCTTCTTTAAAAAGAAATCTTTAAACTTACCTTTTTATATTAGCTTTTGGTAGTTCCTAGAAATTAGGGTTTTCTTTTTAGGAATCTTTGCTTTAGTAGGAATCTACATTTTATGTTTTAGTAAAACTGTGCTTTGTGTCTTGTAAAGCGCTTTTGATAACTATTTTGTTTAATTAGCGGTATAAAAATGAAATATATTATTATTATTATTATTATTATTATTATTATTATTATTATTATTATTATTATTATTATTTTTATTAACGTATTACAATATTTAAGAATATTACTAGCTCATTTATATGGTTATTGTGTCTCATATTACTTTTGACCTGGATTTATAACTGATATATATACCAAATGAAAAATATAAAATTTCATGGTACCATAATTTCATACAAATGTAATAACTAAATAAACTATCGAAACGGCTCCATATGTAACAAATCTTAAATGTGTAATATAACCCTATATATATAATAAATTGGAGTGGTATGCATGTAGTTGACCGAGAAAATGAACTCCAATACAAAAATATGTATTTTACAAAATAGGGTCATGGCACAAGCTTTGGTGCATATGAAATATACGTATAACAGATGGAAATGTTTGTAATAACAAAAGCGGTTCTCTTAATATATTTCTGATCTGTTTATGTGTTATGTTATAAATACAATGAGAAATAATTTTTATAATAAATACTTAATCGTTGAAGTGTTTTTGTGTGGGGAAATGAAACAGAGAGAAAAATGAAACTTATCGTTCATTGCTTTCGCGAATGAATTGCAATTGAACTCTTTATGAAAAAGTATACTAGTAATCTGAATTGATGAACATGCAAGTTCCAGATTTCTCATTCTCATTTTCATTGTCCAACTTTTCTTTTCTTCCTAGGCTTTCCTGGTGTTGAGGAAGTTAAATTCACTCTATGGATAAGTTAAACTTTTGCTGTGTATATATGTCGGTTAATGTTTTTCTTTATTCTGACTTTTAAATAATTCTTTCATATATCATTTTGCGAGTATCTCTTTTTGTTGATTTCTGTGTATCGCAAAAGTTGTCAATGAAATGCCTTGATATTAATAAGTTGAACCTATTTAATCGTGAATGGAATAAGCATGATTTTAACCTAACTGGCACTTTAACTTTGTCTATGTGACACACTAATTGGAACTACAATTATAGTTCATGGAAAAATAAGAAAATGCGATTGAATCGGCATTGTAATAATAAATACTTAAATGAGTATCACTCAATTCTCTTATGAATTGGAGTGCAGTATAATTATGTGCATGAACAGGTCAACCTTCACACAAATCTGATACAAAAATCTGTATTAACCTCATGAAGCTATAGCATTAGCACTTGATACTAGCACCTGTTTATGAGACAGCTAGATACCTCTTCTACCACTCACGCGGGTTTTCCCGCCATTTTTCAAATATACGTCTATACACAGTCAAAAAAAAAAAAAAAAAAAACAGATGTAAAAGCTCACGTTAATGAAGTGGTATAAAATGACCAATTATAAGTCTGAAAATCCCACTTCTACAGGCGTCGAAGTAGTATTTACTTTACAGCCTCGGACTTTGAGACCATGCAGAAATGTTGATTCAACAAACGCAGGTGTAGTGATTTCAGATTACCCCCGTTAAAGATTACCCCCATTTCAGAGTACCAGGGCTAATCAGGTTGGGGGGTGGGGGGGGGGGGTGGGGTGGGGTGGGTGTTACCTGAAATAGGGGTTCCGTGAATGAATTACACCGTCAAAAAGGGGTGCCCTTGTCACAAATTCATTAGCCTAAGACACCGTTTGTATATATAAGTTGGATCTGTCAATATTAGTCCTATTTTTGTACATCTTTTGTTATTCAAACATGACAAAAATAAAGGAAGGTACAGGAGTATTTCTTAAATATTATATAACAATATTGAAATGACTAAGTATTGACTATTGCCACACAATTATATTGTATAATATTGTTTAACAACACTGAGAATAAGGGGAACTTTACTATTAAATTTTCTTGAATCTCTGCATATACAGTATTTACGTGATTTATCGCCTAGTTTCATTAATGTACCGGTTGAGGTAAAATATATGTTATTTCGTTAATATATAGGAACCTGAAAAAGAGGGAGTTTTTTTAATTTAAACTTTATATACATCATATTACTTTTATATTTACCTATTTAATTTGGAATGTTGAAATTTAAATAAATTTTGATTTAATAAGTTTTCCAGGCAGAACTGAGTGTCATATATATTATTGGGTTGCATGCACTAGTGCTAGAAACAGAAATATAATTGTTCAAATCCAAGATACAAATACCAGAACTATAATAAAAATTATACAATAGAGAGTATATACCCTGGAAGTTTGGTTGGCAATGTGATATAAACTAACACTTTGCAAGCCAGTTGCCCAGTTAAGTAAAAGCGGATTGAGTTAAAGGTGAAATATTAAAAATAAAAAAAAATACAAGGGAACATCAGAGCGAAACAAAGCAGAACATAACCAAAGAAACATCAAATAGTATACATTGAATATATATATATATATATATATATATATATATGAACATTCATATTACCTGTATATATATATATATATATATATATATATATATATATATATATACAGGTATATATACAGGTATATATACAGGTATATATAAGTCATATATGCCATATACGGCTATGACCTTTGTGGACCTTTTTTAGAAAAAAAAATATATATAAATCTATGAAATATGATCACTTATATTAAATATCTTTCGGAGCACTCAATTATTTGTTTGGATCATAAAAATTTATAATACTACTGATATAGAGGATATATATGTGTATAGCCATGCAGTCGACATATATAGACAAACTGCGTCCAAAAGAAAATAACTGACACGATTATAATTAAGTTAAAAAAATCTTTTTCTGAAGAACATTTCTCTAAGGTAAATTAAAAGGCAGGTAGAAAAAAAGGAATTGTTAAAATAGATATGTGTGTGGTGTGATTTATATTAAGAAAATTGAAAGCCTTAAATTATTAAGTGTCAGACAAAAAGCGAGACATACATGAGACGAATTTAAATAACCAAGAGAAAAGGCAGCTTTATACGTGGTGAAGTGTAGAAATATACAGCTTAAACTGTATTGATTTAAAACAGGAAATAACACAAACTCATGAGTAGAATTTCTGAAACTTATAACAAATATCCTGTACTGATTATAATTTAATCCATTTGTATCGTATATTATATATTATAAAGTGATGTATTAATGATTCAAAACTCTCCTTTTGTGAATATTACCATGAGCAAATAGAATCCATGCTATACATTTATTTTAATCATCTGGTTTACATATCCAGTTTATGTTCGACAAATACATAAATATTATCCTATTTATCCATGCAGATTGGATGACAAATTGTAAGATCAACAGCATACACATTAATCAACTCATAATACAAACATAGGAAAACAATATATATGTAAGTTCTGTGATTATAAAATAGGAACATGTGGGTTTACTCTTGTATACTGTTATATATGATGCGTATACTATTTAACCCCTATGTGTCAACGTGACATTTATTATTTATTATTTGTTTGATATGATATCTATAATTCATGTTCCAACCTTATCTGAAGCAGAAATCACAAAAAGGTAGAACACAATTTACAATTTATTCGTGACACACAACCAACAAAACTGCAAGCGAGTCCGACACAGAGACAGTTTTTTAAAAGCAAGTAGATTTTATCCTTCGGCAAGGGTATTTTAGGCCCCGTTCTCCAGCCTAGTACCGTACTATCAGCGTCGCATGTCAGTCACAGACAGACCTCAACCTCACGCTGTTGTGAAAATAAGGCCAAAAGGTTGGCAGCGCTGGGCGAGATTACGCTAAGCAATGATATTTTGCCGTCACGACAACGCACTGCCGCCATCAAATACAGCTCTAAGTTTATTTTTCAGACTCTAGTACTGTTACTGACCTATAAAAGTGAAGGTGGGACTTTATTAAGGATATCCTTAAAGAAGCACAGGCTTGTTGTTTCACATTCCCGGCGTACGATTGCTTGTATAATGTTAGGTTATTTGTAACATCTCTGTAGTGGTCTTGACCTTTAACACTCAACGTCGATAATAATATGGAAACGTGTGTGTCTTAAATTGTATTTTAGGTTAGGTTATAGAACTGTTAGCATTATTTACTTACATATATACATACTCTATATAATATTAAGATAAACAGCAGTGTTTAAGCACACGTACATGTTCATATGTTATATAAATTAACCTTATATGCATGCACATATATGATTTCCGTTATATTTCACTTTATCTTATATTTCTCTCTTTTTTTATTCAGGAATAATCTTATTTAATATATATATATATATATATATATATATATATATATATATATATATATAGAGAGAGAGAGAGAGAGAGAGAGAGAGAGAATAACCAAACAGGGAAATTATTCATTTACAAAACATTCATAAGTTTCATTAGTTTTCTTACTTATGGGAATATATTATATTTAAATCCTAGAGATTTCACATATGTAATCGTATTTAGGTCTATATATTTTTTTTATATATTTTGAACTTCTACGTATAACCATTATAACAGGATTACCAGCATCATAATTTCGTTATAAATAAGATATATTAACTTAATATCCATACCACATACTGTTTTGTATATATATATATATATATATATATATATATATATATATATATATATATATAAGGTATAATTAAGGCATTATTATAACATAATATCTTTCATTATATATTAACATATAATTTATTTAGTGTCGAGGATATTCTTTTGTCACAAGAATATTAAAGCTTAAAGAATATACATTTAAACATTATATTATTATTATTATTATTATTATCATTATTATTATCATTATTATTATCATTATTATTATCATTATTATTATTATTATAGTATCAGTATACTGATACACTGCATGCATGCAAGACAATCATTCCTAATGAAATTCTCCCAGTGAGTAATATATTTGAGAAATATAGTTCACATATAGTAATGTCTAAACAAATACTCGTCGTATATTACTTTTGAATACAAATTCTAATAAAACTCATATTTACTCAAATAAATATTAGTCAAATATTGCATACACGAATACATGTATATGTCTCAGCCAATTGCATTTGCAGGCGGGTTTATAGATTAAAAAGACCAAAGTTTATATGTTAATATAACATCATTTAGCCCATTGTTCTATTCATTATTTGAATGTATAAACTTGATATGAGATTTCAGGTAAATCTCACATACTCAGGTAAAATAAGGAATTTATCTTAACAGAATTTAGAAAAAAAAATATTTATATATAAAAACATTATTATACAAAAAATATGATTAGACTAAAGCATTCCTGTGACTTTAAAGGCATGCATGCAGGGTATTTAGAGGTTATATTATGAAATAAATTAAGAGATCGTTCTGTTTTATTATTGAATATTCAAAATAAAATAAAAACCTTTATAAATTCAACCATCTTCGATCAAGACACAGTGTGTATTTACTAACAAACTAAAAATATTCTTAACAATCAGAAAGCGTATATACTTTAAGCAGAGCAAAGGAAAATCTGAAACAAAGTCAGGTCATGTTGATGGGCAGTACTGCCACCATAATGCATGCATGCATGGCATATGTGAAAGCAGACGCATTTGCATATTCACAGAAGCTCTGTATAGATGATCGACAACATTTCAATCATTCTTACATATGGAATATACACTGTTTATAAACCATTTCATCACCAAAGACAAAGAGCTTGAGAAAATGGAAGAAAAAGTCAGAACTACACTGATAAAAGTATAGACTTTACTGTTAACATCCGCATTCCCAAACAACAGCCTGTGAAAATTTTAAAGCACTGCCAGTATAAAAACCCTTCATGTACAAGACCATCTATAATAACCCTTTGGTAGAGTTATATATTTTGGGAAAACTAAAGAACGGATTCAGGGTAAGGGTAAAATGTAAACCCCGGACAAAAGGATTCCACTTGTAACCTAAAACCTATTCCTGAAGTCTTTACTCCAACGAACGATTAAGGGTTTCACTTGTAACCACTTTTTCTATGCGTTTAAACATATCCAGTGGGAATGACATTCTTATAAGAAGAGGTTGAATCATGCATTTCCTAAAATGATTTAAAAGATATTTTGAGAAATTGCATTATAAAATGAATGTTTCAAGTTTCATTGGTATATATGCGTAAATTTATATATATAAAATCAAATAAAAAAAATTTGAATGCTTTTAACTTCTCATATCACACCGTCTTCTGTGGCTCAGGTGTAGAGCATAGGACTCAATTGTGCATGAATTCGAATTCAAGCTGAGGCGGTGAGATTTTTCACGGTTGGACCCCCCCCCCCCACCCAGGTTGAGCGCTCTGCAGTTCTAATGGGAAGGCTGTTCCCCATGGCAGTTTTTCACGCACAAACGAGTGCGCCTTTCGGGGGTTTCTTAGTGTGGCCCAGCAATAAGGATGATTTCACACCCAGGGCACGCAGGTGCATAAGTCCCCGGGCCTGGTTAACACCAAGATATTTAACGAGAGGAAGCATATGATACTATACCCTGTCACGGAGTCCGAAACAGGAATGGAATTCTGCATGTATTTCCTTATTTATTGTTAAGCTAGCATTAAAAAAAGGAGGCCGTTACCCCCAACAAAAAAAAAACATTAAAAAAACTCTCATATCAAACAAATCCTAGGTATGTTTAATTCAGCGAAACACTCTGCTGATAATTGCTCCTATATATCTTTGGAGGTCTGAGAAGCATTTGTTCTTTGACAAGGCATTCATTCCAGTAAGATAGAAGATTGAATTTTTGATTTACAGGGAAGCGTTATGTAGGATTATCCGGATATTATCACTGCATTTGGTCAGCTTGCTTGCCTCATCTTGACAAAAATCCATCGTACATCATGTATTATTTATTGCAAACTTTTATAAAAAAAATCGCTTGTATCATGGGGATTTTTGTTCATTTTTTTAATATTTCATACAAATATCTGCTCTTTACCAGGGAGCTTTCTACAGATTAAAGGTTTAAAATTCGATGCAATACCATATAGGGCTAAAAGCCATGCATTGCTGCAGCATACTACAATACCATCATTGCGTAATGGCATAGGTTTAAGGAAGGCAAGGGCAATGCTTGACGCTGTAAATCTTTTTCGGGCCCTCGGTTCTGGGCGTCAAAGCTGGCTCTGGTAACAGTTACTGACAATCTCTAACCTGTCAGTTGTGTAGACACTGTCATGAAGATTGACCCTTTAATTCATTTTTGTCAAATAATCATAGGGACAATATTTCTAATCATCATAATGATACGTTAATTACTTTAAACATTATTGTAAAATACATTTAATTTTACATAATGCTGCAATATTTGACACAGATCCCCACCCCCTGTGCTTTCCAAAATTCCATTTGACATTCCAAAAGTTTGGCCAAAGTGTTCTGGAATCTCAAACTTGAAATTCCTGAATGTGTTCCAATTATACGGTATATGAAAGATCCTATATTTAGAAAATCACGAGGAAACGAGATTACAACTTCCATTTTGCTGATTACAAATGTAGGTCATTTTGCATTGTATTTTAACTGTGAACGATAATATATGTATATATGTGGGTTATATGTTTTTGCTGGTGTAATGTGCAATTATTAATTATGTCCTTTCATTCTGAAATGATAAGATATTAAACTTATTTGGTCTCTCATTCGTAAGACATGGATCATTTGTTATAAATCTGAAATCGTATAATATTAATATATCAATTTGCTGAAACTTTTGATGCAGGGGTATACTTTAAATGCAGCTAGGCATTTGTATAACTGAAGCTGTCAGTCAAAATGTGTGCATGATATTCCTCCAGTGGGCATTGGATGAATGCATGTTTGTGTATATATATATATATATATATATATATATATATATATATATATATATATATATGTATATATACAGGTCACGAGAGCTGGACAACAATTAGTCTAATATATACAAAACTATAAATGTATGTTACTCTAGATTTTTTTATATGACATTAAAGTAACACATTTGTTTATTATACAATGGCTTTTCAGTTTTGCTACCCTGAATATATATATATATATATATATATATATATATATATATATATATATATACATAAAAGAACAAGGAAAAAGTATGAACATTATGTTAAAAGATTATATTAAAAACGTATCTAAAAATCTCTCCTACTCAACTGGCCTTCCCCACGAGCATGCGCAGCGCACTGCATGTAACTATCGCCTACCATGTTTGGTTCCTGTGAGTTGTGGTTTTTGTCATATGAAACATTATAATTGCAAGATAGTGATACATATATACATTAGTCTCATTCTGAGGGATACAATTTGTTTATAATGTAACAGTATCGCTTCAGTTATGATAAATACGAAATTTGTTCGATTTATGATGGAAGCGAATACCTAGTGTATTGTTCAGATATATATGAAATTTGTAGTTTTGTGGGGAAAACAGGACATGAGTTCTGAGTATTTCGTGATCATATTAAAAATAATTGCATGATTCTGCATACCGAATATTGGCGAGATCGCAGCAAATATTTGTATGTTCAATAAAATGCAACTGTTATGAAACTTTGATGAAGCATATTACTCAACCAGTTCCAACCAAGTCCTCAATGTAATTTCCCAGTTTTGGATTAATATTGTATATCTTATCTTAAATATATATGTAAACAAACTGAAATGTCTTGAAGATGAAGATAAAGATAAATGTAAACAAAAAATATTTACACAACATTAAAAAACGTCGTTAAAAGTATAAATTTGTAGTTCCTGAAAACAATATTTTATATATACATATATACAGAGAGAGAGAGAGAGAGCGAGAGAGAGAGAGAGATAGCGAGAGAGCAATACCTTTATATCCTATAGAGTGACACCTTAACTTGACAGTGTAAAATGAAGTTTTCAATTGATTCCTTAATAACAATAGAGTATCTTAGAATACTTTGTTTGTACATGCGTGGTAACCATGCATACATACATATATTTCCTCTTCTATATACATGCAGATACCCCATTCCAGCTTAATGTTTTGATCCATATACTGCCATTAGGAGAAAACAGGCAACTTTCCACCTCTAATTTGTGCTCATTTCAGGCATATATATATATGTAGTATCCTACACATATGTCATTTTTGTATATGATAATAGTACTTTTATATAAACCTTAACATACTTACCTATACATATACTTTGATATGTTTCTTGCTTATCAGTCATTTCAAAATTGTGATTTTGTTTCAGATTTCACACACAAGTATTTCAGATTTGTGGTAACATGCTATGTCATCTTATGTTGTGTTATATTTGAAAATTATTTGCATATTGTGATGATATCTAAAAATAATGTTATTTCCTGAAGATTATAGCATTTGGAAGCATATTTCTCATATTCTGGTAAATACATAATTGTGGTTTGTTAAAATGTTTGAGTATATCTCTGTAAAGAGCAAAACATATATTTTTTTTTGCATTAGCGCTACAGAATCATCTAAGACTGTTATACAACATATAGAGAACAAATATTTGTTTTTGACACAAATCATATTGTGTAAATTAAAATGGGAGAGATGTCATCTTAAACTTGTCATTGATACAGTTCAAATTTGGATTATAAATAGACAGTTATATGTATTCTGTATTATATCTGAGGGGGGGGGATTTACCTTTTAGCAGTTATTCCCCTATCGATGCATACACTCGATGGCACATGTTATTTTAGGTTATTAAAATCACCTTTAATAAACATGAAAATGCCATTATACAATATTAAATTTTTGCCACTGTAGTTATGAGATAAAATATATAATACCTATTTTAATTTTACATTTCTAGCAAATGAATAACAAGCAACAAAGACTGGCCACTGTTGAATTATATAAAAGACATTGCACGTTAAGAAAATGTGAAAATTGTTTGATTTTTTTTCTCAACAGAAAACACTTGACCTATATATGCCCTCAATGCTTGAAATTGTAATTAATACTGGTGTACCCAGTGTTATGTATCAGAATATATCTCAATGCAATAATACTGTATAGATGTTTACAAATAAACACTCAGTTCATCCTGTTTCCCCATTGTCTCATGATATAAATTCACTTGATTCCAATAATGTATGTAGGGGTAAAATAAGGTTCATTTTGGCGCAGTTATCGAAATAACTGTATTTCCATGCATTAAAAATATTTAGTACCTACTGTAGCCGATGTCGAATGGTAACTTAGATTATTTCACTTGTTAATAGACTAAACTGATGACAGTTAATAACAAGTCTCTTATTTCACGTTATATCGCTCAGACCATGTCCCCGCCGTTGCCAGACGTTTCAATGTCTGCAGTGCATATTGCCCCACTTTTTGTCCAGGAAACCATTTGTTCCTGACATACCAATATACATGCAAAAATACAAGGAGGACACAGCGATAATTATGGGCATTTTAGAAATAAACAACATACATAAGGAAAAAAGCTTACCTTCAAGAGGTCCCGTCTTCAACAACAGATGGCGCCACCGTCAGCCATCAAGGGTATTTATAAATTTCAAATGCTTCATCTTCTCGAGGGCCGCGTTCCCCTGTAGAAAGATAAAAAATCAAAATAAGTCGAGAAAAGGGACTCACTTCTCTTGCCAAGATGTTTGTTTTTTGGCTTAGGGCAGAGGGAAGCATCCTCTAAGAGCTAGTAGTTTCCTTCACGAAACCGTTACAATTATAAATCCGTGATAATAAAAGCATCCATGGTAAAGTAAAGCTGTGTACTTTAGGAGGGTACGCAAATCTAGCACTCCAAAGATAAACTCTGTCACCTTGTACCATGGTAAACAAGAAGCAAATAAATAAACCAACACATTTGTGGATTCGATAGCATGCAGACTTCCTCAAGGGCCCACACAGGTAGAATATTCACTCAGAATAGCTTGTACTCGACGCAAAGTCTGACATGAGAACGGAGAATGTGGTCCGTGTACTTGTAGTAAGTGTGGATGCAAAGCGTGAATATGATGCTAAGACTTGAAACGGGTAAAGACAGCCTGTGCCCCCCTGGGCGATAAGGCAACCCTTGTGGTAACGTGCTTAGGAGGGCAATAAACGTCAAACTGCCACCGTTAACCCTCCTACCCCACCAGTTACCCCGTCTCTAGGGAGCCCTGGCTTTTAGTGGTCCAGGTGTATGGCCTTTGTTCTCATAGTACCAATAAACCAGTTACCATATTGGTAATACTCCATAAACTAGCTGTCAAACCCCCCGGATGTCTAAATCAACCCACGACGCGCTCTGGTTCAATTTGCGCTAGAGCATAAGAGAACTTTGGTATTAAATTACTCAAGAACCCTGCTATGCCGGAGAAAATTGAGAAAAATACACCTGTACCGCTTCTCGCTTGAATTTATGTTATTGTTCTTACTGGCAACTTAACGTTATGGGTTATTATATGTACAAGTATTGAGTGGAAATAGCATTTACCGAATAATAATACATTTTAAAAATAATTGACAGCACTCAAGAAAATATATTTTGTGCTTTATTTTAAATTTTCCGTGGTTATTCATACAAGGCAAACCTAAAGGAACGACTACAAATTTCAAAATAATTAAATGTACATGATCTCTCTCTCTTTCTCTCTCTCTTTCTCTCTCTCTCTCTCTCTCTCTCTCTCTATATATATATATATATATGTGTGTGTATGTGTGTGTGTGCGTATGTATATATTCACTTCACAAATGTTCATATCTGAATTCATATCTGCATTTACCAATATTCGGTCTGTTTACATATTATAACACTGTTATATAATATATGTTTATTTCGGCATTTAAGAAATAAATTTTCGATCCTTTAATTAAATATATCTTTGAAATATATATATTTACATACATATATAAGTATATATATATATATATATATATATATATATATATGAGTTATATAAAATATGAACAGAGATCTATGCCTCGGTTCTAATTAATACAGTCATAAATAAAACGTAAGTATGTATTCATGAACCCCAAAGTGATGTGTGTCAAACAGGGCAGAGGATGATAAATTCTTAAACTCTGCATCCTTAAAGTGTGACAGCGGGCCACTATATAGCGGCGGATCCATCGCGTTAGTAAAAGTAACGCTGAGGCGGGTATCAGCTATAGGCCTTCCGATGAAAATGATGCGCATGGGCTGATGGGACGTTGGGAAGAGGGTCGGCGACCCAAAGCGTAATGCTCGCTTTAGCATTCCGCTGTTTCAGAGACCCCTTGCTGTAAATCCCCGCCTTGCCTGGCTTGTTTTTGGCTGCTCTTTCCAGTATCAGGGATTTATCATAACTCCACGTTGTCATGACAACCGCTGCCTTGGCTGCATTTGGCAGCGCGTTCAGCCACGGCGTCCTTAGGAAAACAGCACTGATCGACTTTAAAATCTGGTAGATCTACGGCGCGGCAAGGATTCCTACACACGTCAGGCCTCTAGCACACCACATCGACTCTTATAAAGCGATGTATAAATTTTTGTTTGTTTAAAATTTATAATTATTTGGAATTATAAGATTTATAGGGATTGATTTTATTTTAAGAAATATATTTAAATTCATCGCGAATACTATTTTACTTATTCCCTACTTACAATTTATTTTATTATTAAATTTATGTGATAACATTTTTAGCAAATAATATTATATTTTTTATGGTGTATGTTATTTTTCTTACATGACATTGCTTCATATAAACTATATCATTATCATAGTGCAAGCATACATACTGTATAATTTTACATGGTACTGTTTTATAAATATTTTATATACACTATATTACAGTAAATTATATTTTTTATATTTAATATAAAATATATTTTAACTGACTAAAAGTATTAATATGAAAAATATAAGAATATCTTTGCAAACAAGATTACAATTATAGGTTATAATCATAGGTTCGGATTGATATTGAAACGCCGGTGGTTTAAATGATATCTTACTTGTCATGTACATATTTATAAATCATTATGAATTAATTTATATAATAATGGTAAAACTCAGACATATATATTTGTCCACAAAAGAAGCCACTATGTCACACATACTTGAACACACGCATTCACATTGCAGTATATGTTGCATGCATGGATGTATCACACTTTATTTTCATTGAATTACGCATGCAAAAAAAAAATGCCGCTGTCATGTTATTTAATGAATATACTGTGTTGACAGAAATAATAAAATAAATTTCTCTCTTCGTTAGTATCCCGAGACTGATATAGATACAAGTCTCTGTGTGGTCTGTCAAATCATGACACAGAGGTGTTTATGTTACTGAGGACCATAAGCGAAAATTATAGGAAATATATAATAGTCGTGATTACATGAAAACATGCATGGCGAACTGTTGGCTATATATCATACAAAGATATTATATTATATCATATTATATCACATTATATTATATTGTATTATATTATATTATATTATATTATATTATATTATATTATATTATATTATATTATATTATATTATATTATTTTATATTATATTATATTATATTATATAAATAATATTATATTTCAATAACATATTTCATTAAGAATAAATGAGTTTATTCTCTGTAACAACACTCTGATGAATTGGAATGATGAATTCTAGTGTATTATTAAAAGAAGAAACCTCTTGTTTATATTTTAAACAAATATATACTTAATATAAATAATAATTTAAATAACAAATACGCATCCATGCACATTTAAATGAATAATTTCATTTATATCGATTCATAGTTAAAAGAACGAGGATATATGCACAAGCTGTTGTGATGCTGGAATTTATTCATGAATGAAATCTAATGGAAAAATATAATGGATGTTACGAAAAACAAAACAAAAAAAAAAAACAAAGTACAGTAATACAAATATACCATGCATGCACAGTACTAGCACAGATACCTATAAATTATACATTACTAGGTCTAAGGTTGTGAGTTCAAACCTCAGCTGAGGCGATGAGATTTTCACGGTCGGCCCCAAGTTCCCCACCCAGGGTGAGCGCTCTGCAGGCTTAATGGGAAGAATGTGCCCCACAGCCTTGTATCACTCACATTCGAGGGCGTCTTTGGCGGGTTATTCTGTGTTAAAAAACCCAGCATGGGGATAAGTACACACCCAGGACCTGCAGGTGCGGTAGACACCGGGCCTTGGTAACACCAGGATACAAAAATAATATGATAGGAAGCGAGTGCAACCGCCCTGTCACGTGGTCCCAAGCAGAAATGGAA
This sequence comes from Sipunculus nudus, assembly GCA_026874595.1. Lineage (NCBI taxonomy): Eukaryota > Metazoa > Annelida > Sipuncula > Golfingiida > Sipunculidae > Sipunculus > Sipunculus nudus. The sequence goes on from CM049317.1 coordinate 57,461,519, forward strand.
CTCTGCAGATGAAATCTGCATATTAGAATTGGATAAGAGAGCATAAAAATGGAGGCGGTTACCTAAACTAAAAAAAAAAAAATAAAAAAAAACTTAGTCTTAGATATAGCCAAAGAATGTTACCCTAAGGAATAGTTGGTATTATAATTTATTATGTCATCTATTATGTAGTTAATATAAAGTAATGATTGTAAAATGGTAGTTTTATGGTCCACAGTATGTACCTGTATAACCGGTGCAATCTACTAGTAATGGCAATTGTCCTAACTGAAATATATATGTGTGTATATATATATATATATATATATAAAGTAGACGCACCTTTCAGTCGGGGAGAGGTCAATATATGGAACGGCAACCCCCTGAATTCAAGAAAATAGGTTCGATAACACGCGATTTGTTTCTCAATGTATGTAGGAAGAAGCAGCAGAAAAATAATTGAACATAGAGTCGCGGGCTTCCAATTAGCCTCAGTAACCCGTCCTGCCATATTGACCGGATATTGAGCTACTTCCGTCTGTATGTCTCAGATAAGCGCCGGTAGTTCTGTTGCTATAGTGTCATGACCTATACTGCTATGGCAGCAGTGACTTAGTGAGGCCAGTTTCAGCATCAACGTACAACATGCCCTTGTCTCGTTTCTGATGAGTCTTAAGTACACGCAAATGTCATACATTCCCTACTCACTTGTGATTTCTCCACATTTAAATTCCACTTGCTTCCGTTCGGGTATCAGTCGGATTTAACGTTACTCGGAAAGTAAATATTCGCACTGACATTGCAGCTGTATATGATGTCACAGTGATGTTGTTTGGTGAAAGGAATAAAGATCCTTATGTACATTATGTACAAGGTTTCATACATGCCCCGCCGAATGTTAGGGCCGCGGGTGGGTTATGGCCCCCCAGTGCCTCGTGTGTTAGCACTTGTTCGCCCATATCGCACAAGTTGTAAACCAGACACGCCTTAGCGGCGACAAACGTCGGGTCGGCGGTACAATAAAGAGAAAGATTTGAGGCCACTCGTATATTTCTCCGTCCAACAGGTGCACAAAGCGGGGGTAACACGCGGGGTGACGTTTGGCGGGACCACCATACCTCCAAACCAGTCGGCCATTTCTCCTATCTTATACAGAGGCATCCCCTATGACAAAACGCCATGCACTTTTGCTGTTCGCTAGAATAACAAATTGTTATAAATCCTAAATAATGGCCAATAACGCGAGGCGTTTTCAGACACCAAAACAGATGCCTAGGTTGAGCTGGCCTGTCGCACCTAGTATGGCGTCATAAAAATGACACCAGTGACAGTTTTAGTACACGTTTAAGCGAGGCAAAGACCAAACCAGTCCGTGTGAAGGGCCCCCTTTTTCTGAATATATGCGACCATACAGCTAACTTATGCCCGCCGTTTACGGCAGTATGCCCAAGTTTATGTGAATTTTACACCATGTAGCATGAACGAATGTAATTCTGTTTGCATATAACTGCCTGTAAAAGCCCGATACTTGCCGACAAGACCACACATTCTTCCCCGCCTTCTAATATTGGATAACTAGCATATGCACACACACGGCGAAATTTGGCAAATACCTACTTGAACAGTAACTATTTTTGCAATCATTGCAATTGGCTACTAAAAACAATGGGCAAATTAAACCTTTCACTATGGATATTTACTGGTTGCTATAGAAGCCACATGATGTCTGCAGTATCGTATTTTGCACAGGTATGTTACTCATATATACGTATATAATATATTTGCATAATACAGTATATGCTAGCATACCTTTAAAATACAACTTGGATTAATTGATATCTTAGGGGAAAGATCACGAGCTCTTTATAGGTATGAAATATATGCATTAGATCACAGCTTAATTGATTGTGGTGTAGCTTCAGTCAAGCAAACTGATAAATCTATTACCAGATATTATGATAAAAACAAAACAATTTATTTGATAGTCAAATAAAAAAAAAGAAAAAAAAGGATGATATTGCATCAATAATCTTATCAATCTAACGAAGAGTAGTGTAAATAAATAAATAAAAATTAAGATGCGAAATAAAATTGAATAAAAATAACAGATTAAGTTCATTAGTGTTTGAATGCTTGTATTATGGGAACACTTTATATTGATGTCATGTGACATACCCAAGGTTATTAGCTATACAGTACATTTCCTCAGATCTCTCTCAACATAACTTTCGAAAAAAAAAATTCTCTCCAGCTCTTTAGAAGCCGGTCCTGCCGGCAGGTTATGTATATGGTAGTCCCTGGAGACAGACGGACTGAGAAGCATCACTTTGCGTGTGTGACAAGAACAAGGCTCCTCTTCGTAAAGTTAACAGCAATGGCTATTTTTACCCCGTCGCCCAGAGCCACGATATGATAGACGACAGGTTCTTTTAATACACGCATATTCTGCACGCTAGGCCCGCATATCTTCTTGCTGTGACCAATCCTCGTCGCTTAACTTTTCGACGATTGTTGTTTTTACTATATTTATTGATTGAAAACATTTGTTCCATGTTTTCTCTGCAAGAAGCTATATCATGTTCGGTTTTTTTTTCTGTAGCCGTAAACTTAAGTATAACGCTCCCAAAAAAAATCACACACACACACACACACACATATATATATACACCATTTATATATAATTCAATTCAATTTAATTCGATTTATTTATATAAAATTAAGATCTTTCAACAATCAATTGGCAACTCAGTGTCCATATTATATATATATATATATATATATATATATATATATATATATATATATATATATATAGAGAGAGAGAGAGAGAGAGAGAGGGGGGGCATATATCCACAATCCATAGGATTTCATGATATATAAGAGTGTTCTTGCGCCATATTAAAGTATTTTTGTTGAAAATAAGGGTCTGGATGATAGGCCAATCTGAGGTCAAAGGCTGAAGGATTCTAACTTGCACTCATTTCACCTGTTATATTAATTGCCCAATATACACATGATATGCTTTAAAGGTAAGTGAATATTTCATAATTAAATATACATACCTGTATTAAATAAGTATATTATTGTAGATAAAAATTCAAAATAATCTAATTTATATAAATATATATATATATATATTTATATATTATATGCACTATTTTTTTTAAATAAGGCTTTGTTTATATGAAGTACTTTTGTGATTTTATCGTATGTATATATATATATTTATATATATAAGTATATATATATATATATATATATATATATATATGAGTGTAAAAGCCTACATATTCATAAAGTGTATGTAAGTTTAAGCAAATGTGTAATATTTTTTTAGCTAATTAATATATTACACAGGAATATAAAACAAAGCACACTTGAGGGAGATTTTTTTTATATTTAATTTAATTCAATTAACTAATCTAATCATATGAAATCTTTACGTAGATCAAAACGGTTATACAATACAATTGTCTCAGTTTCTTAAACTGAGATATAGGATATCCAGACCAGTTTAAAGTCACTTCCCATTTAGAAACTAGACATAATATCAGAGAATGGTCCTGTGGGATGACTTTATTTAGGTAGGGCAGTGATATTAGTATATAAGTTGACAGTTCCTGATCAATTGCTTGATAGACCACATGCAATGAAGTCATTCGCTTTGCGTGACCATTTCTAGCTTGTTTGGGTAATTGCAGTTAGCTTTCCTCTGGTGAGAGGCCATCTGGTTCTGTATAGTGACCACCCGCGTCAGCTCTCCTCGCTCGGTCACAAGAGCTCTCGACAAAGCTTGAGCGTGAAAATTTACCAGCATAGGCGGTCTAGATATGCAATTTATGAGGGGCAATTTTCTTCACTGAGTGCCATTTTGTGCATTTATATGTAACGGGCGAATTTAGCTAACTCTAGCCGTCCCTCCGGTATTCCTGACTTCATTCAGAGGTTTCCGAGAGGAAAACATGTTTATATGCTACGTATATATATCATATACACGGATAGGAGCCCGGCAGTTGACATGTCCGTCTGTCAGTGTGTCTCCGACAGTCAACGATATCGGTAAGTTCACCAGTTAAGAATTCTACCGATTATTAATGGTCCTGAATATAGCTGAAAATTGATTCGGCTCAAAACCTGCAGCCAAGTAAGCCTGCAACATGTCGACCAGCAATACAAATATACTCAAGCGCCAGAGTTTACTTTTATTTATCATCTTGAAATATGATATGTTGAACGGTTGGTTTGCTCTTCAAGAAATTGTATATCATGTGTATGTACACTTTAGATCAGTCATTAGATAGTGTAGGAATTTCAATTTGAAATGTGACTTGTGCATAGTGATATGTTGGTATAGTTTATACCAAACCTGTGAAACCAGCCCCTTTCGTCACGCAGGGCAATTATAAATACACACATAGCCGGCAAAGTGTTCCGAGCCGGTCCTTAAGTGCCATTTATCAAGACGCCCCAGTGAAACCCCATGGGGCGAAAGAAAAGGTTGGACATGAAACTAACACTAAGAGTACAAATTGGCCGAGCAACCCGAGGGACCTCGAGTCACTGATCAACTCTGTTTAATATACACTTAAAAACTGAACGAATTCTGCGGTGGTCCGCTATACTGACACCACATGCAAAAGTAATACAAGAGTCACGAGACCACATAGTTTAAGTTACGTGTGGTACCCGCACAGCGTACATGCTAATAGATTAAATGGCCACAAGTGGGAAATTGTTCCACCTACTTTATTTTCGAGCGTGGGGTACCCTTATGCTGAGTTTTATAACATATTGATAATGTGTTTTCAGTTTATTGCAATTAGAATGCACTAGTGTTAACTGATTTAGAATATCTTGGCCCATTGACGCCTGGCTATGGTGTCATTTTTTGTTCCTTCAGGATAACATGTGACCCTCCATGGACATGTTACGATTTTACCATTAACTGAAATATATGAATTTCTGCTATATATATTTGCATGTAAGGAAGGAAAATTAAGTGCATTCACTGAATTAGTATTAACATTAATGTGCATGTGCGTCCATTATTTCCCTTAGTCCGTATTGGTCCCTTATTATATACATGTACTTCTCTTATATATATATATATATATATATATATATATATATATATATATATATATAAAAGGTTAGGTTCTCAGGCACCACGCGCGTCAATTTTAACCCCCCGCATAAAAATTATTTTGATTTTCAACAGAAACGGCTCCGGCCGCTCGGACATTTCTTTAAAGAAGATTAAATGATACAATTTTTTTTAATAGGATTTCCTTTGTACTGTAGTGCTTTTACCTGTTAAGCAAAACAATTATGTTTTTATCATGCTTTTTCCCTGATCATTTGATATTTTTATCGAAATATACAAAAAAGGTAAAAAAAAAAATATCGCCCTCGCGCATTGGTTTCTGAAAAAAATTCCTGAGAACCCAACATTTTTTTTGGCCTATATGAACCTTTGATTATTCAGGATTATTTCCCTGATGTTATATTAGATTATTTGCCACAGTAAACATAAAAAGATCAAACAAACACGAGGCACGAACAGTACATTCATCAGGCCGGGGGGATTTATTACGGATGTTCAAACATATATTTGGTTTCAGCGGGCAAATACGTAAAAGGGCACAAAAACGCTCGACGCCGGGAAATAACGACCCTTACCGTTTGAGGTCACGTGATGGCAAAGAAGATTTATACAGGTGTCAGTGGCAAGAGGGGAGCGGTGATGGTATTATTGACATAAACGTCAAGTTGACGAGCTCCACTCTCAATTTTACTCTCTCTATAGATACCGCTGTGCAAAGACAAAACGCCGCCTCGGTTTATCAACGGCAAAATCAACGTACCGAGTTAATCTAGGCCTTATGCTTAAGCATCGGACTCACCGATTGGTTCAAACCTTAAACTGGACCATCATCTTAGTTTGATTTATTGCTTTACTAGGCCACTACGCCTCCCCAAGTGGATACTTAATCCGATCCGGTATCACACAGACATTTGTTTCCACGTTTATACAAACGGAGGAATCTGTCACTGTCAGCTAGAAATGTGCTTCACAAGCCACTGAATGGTCATTTAGCGGGCTTATATACAAGGCATTAGATACCATGTATGATTTCCCCCTTGTGTGACTTCCGACTGAATGCTATAGTTCAAAAGTGTATGAAACCGTGCCAGTTTCGAATGTACTGCATCTGTACACACACATGCATGCATGTGTGTGTATATATATATATACTTATACATTTATATGAAAGCATATATATATATATATATTTGCACAACACTTAGCTACATAAATATAAATATATATATTCACAAAAATGCAAATATATGTATATATATTTATTTATATATACTGTACAAACACACACAAATACGCACACACACAAATATTTAATTAAATATGTACATACAAACACAATGTAATAAACAGGTATACATATATACATATATACACAAACCCATGCAGCCATGCACATATTAATATATCTATATACACAAACTGAGTTCGTGTGTGCTTGCACGTATATAGCACGTATCATATAACTGAGTTACATGTAATTAATACTTTTTCTTGAAGAAAATTACAAGCATGTGGTATAATTCAGGCGTCTGTCATATGTACTAACAATCACATAATCAAAAATATTCTTAAACACATAATAAGGTACAGCGAGAGGTCTGTGGGTATAAATAGGGTATTGGACATGGAAAACATCACGTAGCTCGCATGTATTCCGCTGTGTTTGTATATATAAATATATAAATATAGGCTTGATGACTCCAGTTATAGCCAGGTGGGAGTCTCCCCGTGCCAGTGCGCAAGGTGCTCGCATCACGGGTATCACCTTACAGTATGGGAGGGAATAAAATCACTCTTATATCATCACACAATTCACCCTAATTCATACGAACCGTCAGAGTGGCGAGAAATTTACGTCCGTGGTAGTTGCTTGAGGTTGTAAGTTAACTACCCGCCCGGATATATACCCCTTTGTGGGGTGGTCGCTACGCCTTTGATCTTCTAAGCGTGAAGCAGCCATCCCCCTGCCCGTCTGTCTAAATGTCTGTGGGAATGACCGAATAAAAAACATTTATAGCAGATTAACCTGTCTCGAGGAAGATTTATAAAAGACTAGCAAACGTTTTTATAACTGTGCTCCCACAACATATCTATTCTATCACTGTCCTTGTTAGAAACGGTTTCAGTATGGACCCCATGCAATCACGGATATACATGTATGCACATCGGGTGTTCAAGTTTCAACACTGTTTTTCATTTGTTCGTTTGTTTATTACAAAATTATTGCTAGGATTGGAGCCTATACCATTGTGTGTTTACCTGACCTAATGGATTTAATCTAAATACCTCCTGTGTATTTTGGATTAAAACATTCGTATAGCTTTCCTGCATTGTGGATATCTCTTATATAACTGCTATGCGGAAGTTTCTTTTGGCTGACTTGTGGAAAGTTCTTATCGAAGTTATGTGGCGTTGTGCAAACTTGGTGAGTAATCTACAAGTTCTTTAGGCAATAGCGCTTTAGTATAAGGGCTGCTTTTAAAAACATTCATACAGCCTGTGCCACAAGTAGAATATAAGCGTGGATATACAGGTATAAACGCTAGTGTGGAGCTTTTAGGAGTGGTATGTAGGTATGCATGTGATCGTGGAAAGTGAGAATACGATTTGCTATTTGCTTCGAACACATATACACATCTGCACTTTATCATGCAAACACCAAAAAATTCATAGATAGATATGTAATAGAAATACATCATGAAGAAGATAATAATATGCATGTTATGATGTATAGCAAACTTTTTATATACTAGTATACTTGTAAATAAACAAATAAGAACGTTACTTTTTGGTAGTGGAAGTTAAATTATGCTTTAAATTCAAAATAAAATTTAAAATAAAACCAAAGAAAGGAGACGACATATACAGGAATTCCCTTAGATTCATGAGGATTCCCAAATATTACTAAAAGCGTGGTGTAAAAACCTCAAAATGTAAAATATCGTCGGAAAGTCTCAACATCTGTTAACGTTTGCTTAATATGAGCTATGTACACTTTCTGCCGTAAAAGAAAACGCACTTAATGACCCGAGGTCGTTATCGATCGAACAGTCTTGCCGGTGTAAAGACTTCAGGTTACCCCCTTTCAGGACCCCCCCCCCCCCCCCCAGTTATCTGAAATAACGTAGCCTGAACTTAATCTCAGGTTACCTGCACTCTGCAGCTTTCCCCTTGCTGATTTATTCAAATGATAAATTCTTCTTTAAAATGAGGACATATCAATTCAATTTATCACGTGTAAGATACGAAATTTAAATGCTAAATAAACCTATGAAAAATTATGTTGTTGCAAACTGTTAATAATTTTTAAAATTTTATTTATAAGGACACATACTCTTGACCCAAGCACTTGAAAATATCATTTATACCAAGAACCAACCTGATATGGGAAGCTCAGAGAAAGAAATTATATATATAAGAATTTTAAGAAAATGATAATCTGAAATCGTGGGGGTATTCTGAAATCAATTTCAAGTTACCGGGGGTAATCTTAAATTGCTACTCCTTGGATAATTTTCTGATTCCAAAGTCAGGCTACCACGCTTGTGTGCGGACTTCGATTTATCATGAAAGAGATATTGACATTCCGGCTGCGTCGTCCCACGTCCGCATCATCAAAGTTCAAAGGTCAGGTGGCGATAGAGACAAGGTGAGGGAGAAAGAGAGGGACAGAGAGAAAGAGAGGGAGAGAGAGGTATAATTAATCAAAGCATACTTACCAGCTTACATGGCAAAAATATTAACATTTCGGTAGTCAAGGTAGGTGTGCACGCGACACAATGGTGACAGAGGGGTTTCCATGGTGATATTAATTATTATCATGAGGTGGCGGGATGAGAGTAACATATGTTCATGGATATGAACCAAATTGATCCAACATTGTCAATAAATACGAAAAACATCTGGTTATAATAAAGTAACTGACTGATGACGATGATATATATAATAATGAAAACGAATGAATATTGCATAATAAGTTACATGTTTTATGTGCGAAAACAATCATATTTAATTGTTCACAGGTCTGTATAGGAAACAATAAACACAGTGAGAATAAAATACATATATTGAGTGATAAAAGCGCTGATATATATCTATATATCTATATATATTTATATGAGTGTGTGTATATGATATATTTATGTATGAGAATAGCGCCAAATTGACTACATATGATAACATACATAGATAATAAATAATAAATAATAAAACCGAACATATAAAACACTATTCGAAATAGAAACAGTTACCAAATAAATACATATTGTTTTTACAGAAAAATATTATATTATATAATTTTTGAGCCTTCATGTATATAGTGCATAAAATACCGCCAGAATGAAAACGATCAGAGGAAGCTCTATCTCGTGTATAGAAGACTTTAATTAACGTGTCCCTTTACTAGGTCGGACATATAAAGGCGGAGAAGGAAGGCTAGTTAGAATAAAAAATAGACAACATGATAGAGGTATTCGGACGCCCATGTTCATCCCTTATAAAAACAACGTACTCTAAAAGCATGGGATTGTCAAATTAATTTTAAACTGCATTAAGTATTTATGTCATATTTAACCGCTAATGCCCAAGCGTGCATTAATTTCACAAAGCTGTGATAACTGCTACTTTTTCATGGATATTTATCAATGTTGAACTTGCAGGGAAAAAAAGCCTATGTAAAGCATGCATGTGAACTTTAATACACACATTATATATAATTACAGTGCAGAAATAATAGTGTATCAGGCAGTTGGACAAAGTCTATGTAATCATTAAAAATAGGAACATGTTTTTGGGCACATTCGAGTGACACACACACACAGCTCCTTTTTTTGTATGTTTAAATCAAAAGCTAATATTAAATAATCATATGCTGTGAAATGACCAAAATCATTTTCGTATGATCAAATTATATGCTTTAGAATGTATGTTGGTAGTGAAAAATTATTATATACTGGTTAAAGGATTTTGTCCTGTTTATCTTAAGAGGGGGGGGGGGGTTCCGGTACTCCTGTATATTGTCACCCTCACAGTTACTCAGTAAGCTGGACCTTTGACAATACACTAATAAACACAATATCTAAATTTGATTTACAAATAAAGTTTTATATATATATACATATATATATATATATATATATATATATATATATATATATATATATATATATATATACAACTGCAATGTATATTATTGTTCAAAATAGCAGTATTTATGATATATTATAATTTAACATTGACTAAAATTACTTTCTCTTTCATATTATTCAAACACTGACATGTTACCGTTCATGTGTCGATGAGGAAAATTAAGTGTTCTAGCGCTGACGTCAGGGGGGGGGTAAAGGTCGAATGCATGGAAAAGGAAGTATACATCACTTTCAGTTTTAATAAATATATACATGTATATACATACAAATTCGACGTATATACAGGTGAGAAGACTTATTGCAAGCTGAAGCGGGGATATCGGAAATCGTTAAACCGATGAGAAAATATGTCACAGTGAACGAGTTTTTCCGCAGTATATTTAAGGATATATTTTTGGGTGATGCTGGTAAATCAAAAACGATTAACGTCAAGTGTGTTGATGAAAGAAAAACATTCTTTTAATGCGCCATTTCTAGGTAAAATATCACATCTCTTGTATATCCCACGATCATGGTATATATATATATATATATATATATATATATATATATATATGGTGGTGATGAACCGTAATTTTAGTTGGGTATTTATAAAGACAAAGTTTTGTTTAAGCCTTCATTAGCACTAGATGTCGTGAGATTGGCACTCAGAATGTCTTCGATGGGTGAGATTGAGGTCTCAGGCTAAATTCATCAAAATTTGTGTTTTTGTGAAAAAAATGTACTTTTGGTTGAATATTGGCAAAATTGAGTGCAAAAGGGGAGTTGTGGGTTCGCTTTTTCATGTCGGGAAATAGAGTATGACCCCGTTTTTTTCGCCAGCACCTTACACATGGAAAATTATTGTCGGTTGGTATAAGGGTAGCGAAAGATAAAAGCTCCTGTTATACATCAATAGAGATACAACCGTCAGGTATAGAGTATAATCTTTTATAGTAATAGATAACACTGGGTGGTTTGAGAACAGTTCGGGGATTAGCGAATAGTTAGGCGAATAATTTTGCCTGGAATTTGGATAATTCTTGCTTAAAGTTTGGCGAATGGATGTTGAGAAGATGAAGGTTAATTACTTCGGGGCTACATAATTAGCTCCTGATAGTTAAGGTAGATCGGCTGTGTTTGTGTGTGTGTGGGGGGGGGGATAAATGGAGGAGTTTAAGCTTTATGCTTATGACAAATTTGTCCATGTTTAAACTGAGGCTCGATCCCGATGTTATTCAGTATTTTAGTGAAATGGTGTGGCACAATCGAAATATTTGCTCATGCTCTCTCTTCTGTATACATTTATAAGTGTACATGCATTTGTTGCTGAAATGCAGTACATTTGTTGTACAGTGAACACGAGCTGATAAGTATATATATAATAAGTATAATAATTAATACAACATCATGATAGCATGATATCAACGTATGTGATAATTTATAGAATTTGTTTGAATAAATTAAACTGAAATATATGTTTGAATTACAGGTATAATTAATTAATAATAGATAAATTGAAAAAGGATGATATTGTAATATAATAATAATAATAATGATAATAATGAAAATAATGATAATAATAATAATAAATAAATTGACTAAATTAAATTATAATATGATAATAGCAATAATAACATATATTTTCTTCCTGTTATAATTATTCTCGTTATTATAAGTTTAATATCTCTACCACCAATACACCTTCATAGATATACCTAACATACATGCACATATACTTACATACAAACATGCGGACAATGTTACACACGCTCATTATATCACACACACACATACAAAAAAAAATGTTTCGTAGTATAAACATGCTATAAACAAGTCTCTACAAATACGAGACACCGCTAAAAGATCATCAAACAGAGATAATCACTATATAGGAATGTATAGCTTCACAGGAATTAGAAATATGATAATCAGTGAGGTGGCCTGGAAGCCATTCTGTACTGCATGGAGCCTAAGAACATCAGATACCGATGTTGTTTCAGAGGATTCTGTTCCTTACCTCATAGTTGCGGGACGCCATGACCCACACCTGGTTCCTGCGATGGCCGCCATATACATGCATGAGTTGACATGGGCAGGGAGGCGGGCTGCGTGTTTGTAAATGCGCGCGAATGTGCTCGCGTTAACGCTATTATGAGTTAAACAAAACAGTTCCTACTTTCAACAAGCTCATTAAATCGTGCAGGGAATTTTACTGGCGGCTTATGACGCCAAGCTTGCTGCCCGGGTCCTGTGTTCGAGTAAGAAAAAATTACACCAGGAGGAAAATACATATGGCAGAAGAAGCTGATTAGCATATGTAAACGGGGAACGTGGACCGGGCAGGGTAGATGGATGTGTTTTAAGAAGAATGACGGCCTGAGCCAAAACGTGAAACACGCGTTGAGCGGCATCAACACTCATTGCGCACGGATTCTAGGTAAACGCGTGATATGGTGGGCGTTTATGGAAAGTATAGAAGAAATACTAGGTCAAATATCGATCAGAGAAAGGAATGGAGTCATTCCTTGACGGCAATGGCTGTTATTACAGAAGGGGCTGCTTGGAGATCAGCTTTTTGATATATGAGCTCATCGCCGCCTCCATCTCAAATTGCCTTGGTCGCGTTGGTCTTTACACTGTGACCGCTCACTATTGGTCCATATCGGAGGCCGATGCGTCACGTGCTGTCTATCTTAAGCCATTATTGGGTTCTTATGACTGGGGGCGTGGCTTAATCACGCGTGGTGACGTATTCATACGCTCGCGACCCTTGGTACCATAACAACAACGCGGCCTGAAGGCAATTAACCCGGTAAGCCCCAGGGCAGCATCAAATTAAATATAATTAAAAGTCACCAAAACAAACCACCCATTCCGTTGCAAGGATAAGTGAATCTGTTGGTTCTCATGAGGACCCACACTGTCTCTCTAAAACACATCCCAAAGCTCTGCTTTATGGGATTTAAACCTACACGGTCTGTTTATGCGACTAATTTTACTTAAACATGATAAAATAAGTAAATTAAATAATAAATGCTTGATCTTAATATGTCTATCCTTCTTATTTACATCCATCCATCCAGGGACCCTGTATCGTTTTCTGATAATTACATACAGAAATTGTCAGCCTGTTGTGAACCTTTTTATTGTTTCTCCAAAATACTCCAACGGACACAATTCTCTAACTTCGGCCAAAATTTATTATGATTATTATGTTGATAAAGCTGAACATGTCATTGTAAAAAGTTACAAAGAGAGTCCTATACAATATGGAATACGTAAATGGCCCAGTGAAAGCACACACAAGATATAAATTATAGAAAATAATGCTTCTTGGTTTTTAATAAATATGTGCTATAAAATAAAAGTAGCTTTCAGTTGATTCATTATTAACAATTGATCTACCAAAAACTGATAAAGTTTAAATAATTCAGACATTTATATACGTTTATGTCAAAGAAAACGGTGAAACAAGTGAAGCTTATGTCGAGGGAAGTTCCGAATTGCAAGAACATGGCGACAAGACCGGATGCATTGAATAATTTATAGTTAGGCAAGTAGTGATATTTCCGTTAATTATACTTAGATTCAACACCACTAGACCAAGGGCTGATTGATCATAACTGTGCGATTTATAGACCGCCTATCTTTTCAGTCGAGTCTGCTGACAAACTGAATGTAGAGAGCTTCGGCAATTCTTAACGGCTGCTGTCGCGGCAGCAATTCAATTAGCCGTGACAGCACCCTAATTGCCAGCGCTGAAGAATATTTCGTGGAAATTCATCATACTTTGCGTACCCCCATTAGTGCTAGTAAGGTACCCCCTCGTAAATCTCCCCCAAATCATGAACAAACGTCGCATATTTGTACAGCTTCCCATATATTTATCTCAAAGAGCTTACGGCAATTATGGTGCACGCATATGTGTGATAATCACCTAACACTTAGTAGCCCGCAGTCGTTCCTGATTGGCAGTGCCCGATGTCACATATAATTTTGCTGCTCATTAACATTAATGACAATATCGGCACTTTATAAAACATCCAACAACTCTCTAACCATAGACATTATTACCAAGGGCTTCTGTTATGAGCGTTTTATAGTTTATGAGTCTATGTGCAAGCGTAACTGTTATCATTTCGAGGGCCCCAATATGGCCGTTTTATAGTTTACGATGCAAAGTTGATTTGAAACTAGCACTATTATTTGACCCCCCTCACCGCCCCTCTAGTTATTTCAACTTTAACCAGACTGTCAGGAAAACTGACGAGGCGGATTAGCACCTGATAGGCTTTCTCCAGCTCATCTGCTTCGTCACTACGTTGCCGGCCCCCCTTGTGAATCTATAGAAGCTGCAGTTTTGGATCCACGCTATCTGTTGCGATGCCTCCGACCCCGGCAAACACAGCCATGGTATTGATTTTCACCCTCTTAGTTTCAAATGAGCTGCTTGGTTACATGTCAGGAAATCTCACACGAGATGGAATTTACCCGCGTCTGAGCTGTAGCAATTTAAGACCAACGCGCAGGGCATTTTGTCTCTGGTATTACTGAAAACAAATATTCGTTTCTTGTTGTAGGAAATATTTTTCGTACTCAATCCGCTGTTCTTTGCTATAGAAGGATCAAGTTAAAATCAGCTGATATAACTTTAAATATGATTGGAGTGAATCGGGCATGAGGGTAGGGCTTTACTTCAAAATGTTGCAATGAATAAATAATAAATACATGTTCCACTGTATTTTTTTATATAAAATAATTTATGACCACGGTTAACTTTTACAATACGCCTATTTATATATGTATGCTAATTATAAACGTAAATGACGCAGTCACGAACGACTTTATTTGCAAATACTTCTTGATAAAAGTATATTGACTAAACATTTGAACATGTAAGCATCATCCTTATATATATTTATATACAGTTAATGAATAAATTGAACAATAAAAAATTAGAAAATATATAATTTCCTTTTGCTAAACTATATATTGGTATAGTTTGTGAAAAGCTATGCATGATAGCAATGAACATCCACATCGAGATTATCTAGATAATATATACATGATATATAATATATGCTTTTATTTGTAGCATATATTTAAAAAAGGCAAATCCCTGTTATTTCTTATTTATATTTTCAATTTACTTTTACTTGGCCATATTCGTATTTCACTATTTGTTGAAATTTTCTTGTAAGTTTTTGAATATTAATCCTCTTTATTTTAATTGTGATTTAGCCGGGTACGGGGAAATCGTGGACTACCGACCTCTCTTATTTATATATCTAGCCTGCTTGCCTGCAGTCTTATACATTAATTTATGACATTGTTGCATCCATTGCTAAATTCAAATCTCTCTATATATCCATGAGCACAGTTGGGAAGATTTGATTGAAGTCCTTTTTTTGCATGCTGTATAGTTATAACATTCATGGACTTCCAAACAATTGTCCGCTGAGAGGAATAAAATATATATCCTCTAACACAAACACTGTAACAATATAGGGTTAATATTGGAATTCCAATTGGAAAATAAGAAAGGGAGCCAGATAGTGAGCCAGATAAGACTAGGTCACAGACGTGAGCGAAGAAGCGTGCACTTACAGGGGCCGTATAAATACTTGTTCTTCCGTCCCAAGTGACTCCAAACCAGCACCGGTTTGCTATACAGATTGATTAAAGAACACAGCGACCTGGCACCTATAGCTCAGAACAACACACGCGGAATTTTTAAGACCAATCATGTCTAGATTATCTGTCTTTAATATACATATACTGGGTTAACCCGACGTGACATGCACACGGATTTATAAAAAGAATGGGCACTATGTCCTTATAATCGAACACTAGTTTGATTTTTTTTACAGTAGTCTTCTTCTGTAAAGAACATAAAAAATCAATTCCTACTTTATTTCATAATTCATATATATGGGACTGAGAATGATCCAGATTATCTACGAAGCTTATCCTAGAACTAGAGCAAATGGCTGATGATTGAAATACACTGCGGCTATTGGCCCATGGTCAATACTTTGGATTTGAACCCCTTTAATTCTGAAATTTAAACTCTTACATGCATGGTTGCTCCCACAACTACGATTCTATATGTATATATTTCATAAATCGTCATTATATATATATATATATATATATATATATATATA
Organism: Sipunculus nudus; assembly: GCA_026874595.1. Classification (NCBI taxonomy): domain Eukaryota; kingdom Metazoa; phylum Annelida; class Sipuncula; order Golfingiida; family Sipunculidae; genus Sipunculus; species Sipunculus nudus. The sequence goes on from CM049317.1 coordinate 57,477,898, forward strand.
TATATTTATATATATACTCTGAGTGTATATCGGAATCCACTGAGCAATATTAAAGAAAATTGCTTTCGTAATGGTTCAAAAAAATATTTTCCAGAAATGCTACAGTGTAAAATGTATGTAAATATTAAATGCATTCAATAATATTTCCAGAAGACCTATTAGGAAGGCTGTATTTATTCCATTCATACAGGGATTTCAGGGATAAATGTTCAGACAAACAATATATATATATATATATATAAACAACAGTTTTTGATAAAATGAAACTTTAAGAAATGAGAAGAAAAGAAATAATTGGTGGGATTTGGTGCAAAGTAATTTTTTTACTATGATCTGCCATTAGTGACTTCTATATTCCATAAAGGACTCCTACATCTATAAAAAGACATATTGAGATATGTTCTTCATATCTTATATTTTTCATAAAATGAAATACAATGGACCTAAATATATCCAAGTTTCAAATACATTGTTGTATCAGTAATGCAATTTTCTTCCGCCAGGAGGCACTTATTCAAACACGTGCTGGTATTCTATAGTGCATGTGTATGTTCATTGTTCAGTAAGTATGTATTATCTGTTTGAATTGTTGAATTAAGAATCTCGAGAAATACGCATTACATTAGAATAATCTGACCTAATTTAATCTAAACATTTTATGAATATAGATGAATATAAAATTTCATTTTTAGTTCCAATATTATGACACTGATAGATACAGGTTGTATATATCCAAATGGGAATGAATCATATATAACTAGATCTAAATATATTAAATGTGACAATTTTTCGGTGGTATATATGTTGCACGCCATCTGCCATCTGGCCCATCTTATGATGGTCTGACCCAACAACCGACATCGGATATTAGGTCACCCATCTTAAGAAGCGGCAGACCCAAAAAACGATCTTAAGGGGGGTTAGATATGGCCGGATGGATCAGACCCAAAAATCAATATTGGTTATTGGTCCAGAGCCATCTTAAGATGGGTCAGAGCCGTTAACCGATCCCTTATGTATGTTGATAGGCTTCAGCTTGGCACATATGCTGATATTGATAATAGTTACACATTTATATATTAATATATTTGAGATATTACAAGATTATATACTTATATATTGTATAATTTTATTTTATCAATGATAAAACAATAAAAAATTTAATGTATTTATTTTATTAAAAAAATAAAGAATAAAATCAATGTAAAAGGTATAAAATCATTTCAGACTTTCCATCCATAAACTAATTTCTATGTATAATACAACATCTAACAATTTATAATAACTTCAACAACAAAAGAAATAAATTAACACTCTAGAAAGCCAAAGAAACTGTAGGTGTTAAACGGTATATAAGGGACTCAATAAAATATACAATTGGTAGGATATGGGGATCATATATAGGGGAGCATTTACTTCATCTTTTCCTTCCTCTTTTTTTTTTATTCAAAGCTGTATGTATGCAAAAGTAGATCATGATCTGATATTGGGTCTCACCCATCATAATATGGGTTGACCATCTTAAGATGTACGACCAAATATTCGATCGGTTATTGGGTCAGACCCATCATAAATTGGGTCAGATCGGAAGATGGGGCGCATGCAATCTATATAATTGTCATGAGTATGCACTGCAAATGTAATGGTTATTTATAATTTTACGGAAAATGAGGACTAACTTTTCAAGAAATTGGTCAGTATAACATACAAGGACAGGTATTCGCAATTTTTCCTGTCGGACAAAAGTTGCAGTGTTTCAGGTACCATATACATATATATGATTATTTAGCAACCCCTCTAAAACTCATATTTGTAATATTGGGTTCCATATGTTTCCTTAATATAGAAATACGGTCTTAAGAATACTAAATAAGAACCAGAATAAAACCCCTGTATATAACAACTGTATACCAAAAACGTATACCTTCTTTATACAATAATTCCATGGAAAATGAAATTTACGGCCATGATTAAAATTAATAAAGTGTATAATATAATTGTTATGACAGATCAGTAATCATCACCACTTAATCATGCAGTTAGCCAGAGAGATATATACATAATTACACACACACATATGTATATATATATATATAACATATATTTAACATTGCCATAATTCAAATATTATATATGTTCTCAAGACTTGATAATCCTTTACTACCTTTCTGTCGCTATATATAACAAGATTTAACATGTGATGCAAAATACATTGCTATCTTTAATCCATATTTGCATTTTTTTACATAAAAAAGTATAATTTATTATCCTTTTATCTCGCACATGAGGTATAATCTGCACTTGTCTACAGGGATTTTTTTTTTCATTCTAGGTGTACTTAATGTCTGGCCTCAGAAGAAAAATCAATCATGCATGGCGTTATATATAATATATCTATCTTAAACATTCCTGAATCTATAAACGAGGGGATCCTTGTCTTATCTAGTCTGCTATCTTGCAAGATAATGTTTATACCAACTTAAACATGGGTATGGATTTAAAAAATAAATAAACGTGCACAACAATTTTATTTAACCTAAGAAAATACTCGCAATCTTAAATATATAATCCGAAACGAAATTAGAAAGTTTATAGAAATAAGAAGGTTTGTAAGACCTAATAGTGTATGTGTTTAAATAGAGACGAAATAAAAAGGGTTTTATATATAAGATGTATCTTATAATGCACTTAATTTAAGTTGTTAGACTTAATTAAGTTGTTAGACTAATTTTCGAATGTATTCGGTTTGAAACCGGCGATTGCATGAAAGGTAAAATTCGATAGAACTACAGAGATTCCCTATATATTCTATATTGGCTATGGCTTCTGCATGATGCCTAGTCTATATAGTGTCTGTAAAACCTGAAATTCGATAGCCTTTTTCATGACATATCATTCTTATTGTATTTTCGTACCTGAATCCATCCTCATTCAATAGGGAAAATGCCAACAATATGCCAAGGAAACATCCTACAGAAGAAGTGACGTAAATTGCAGATTTGACCGTACATTGAAGGTATAATACGCACAACGTGAGCAGCGCCGGGATACTTTTAATACTGACATTTAATAATTAGCATTGGATTATGAAAATGAGAAAAAAATAGGTAATTAGGGAAATTGGTTTTGAAATTGAATGCTGAAGGCGCATTGAGTTTTCTCTCTCAACCGCGTGATACATGTATGGACTGCCTGATGTTTGGCCTTACGGGCCATGGTTTTAGCAGGAATGTATTGATTTCGGATTTTTGGTCTGGTATGCTTGGCTACAGAGGAAACGCCGAGTGTCATGCATCCTTTCATCTAGCTGAAAATTAATGTCTTTCCGTGTTAACAAGTCGACCTTCTTAGAACAGAGGATTTTTATTGGCGCATTCGCCAGTCTGTGACCTCGTGTGACAAATCACGTGACATGAAATAGACGTGAGCTGTCATTTTGTTAATCCTTCCTTGAGAAGACGTGTCGGCCCACATGAATCTAAAGAGGGCACGGGGAAAAAAGGAGACACCGGTAAAAAATATAGACGCAAAAGTAACCGGCCCTCTATGTATGGGGACATTTCACCCCGTTCTGAAGGAGAAGGGACGATTTATCTGGGACTTAAAATATTTGTGCTTTTGATCCAGAAAATATATTTACCGTGACTTGGCACAAAATACAAGTAAATCAGATTTTAAGCAAAGTTTAAGACCAGAGATAAATAACGCTTGCTAATTCGGTATGGTCGGCGGCAGACAGCCCCTGTCCATAATTATAATCTTTTATCATTAGATATATATTCCCCCACAAGTGTTCGTTAAGATGGTGAAAGAGGCGGAACCTTGTCATAACAATAATTGGCTCATAGCTAAGATCATTTTAATATGCAAATGCATGTGTCCCCAGTGCTGTTTTCCCTCGATCCAGAATTCAAAACTGAAATGATCGAGAATGCTATAACCTGTTATCAGAGAATCAATGCATTCTGTTCCTTGCCATGCGATCAAACACGCAGTTTCGCAATTGCATTGCTATTCCTCAATATATTGGTTATTAATATAGCGTTCTTCGACCGAAGGCAATGTATGTTTATGCAATTGTATATATAGAAGGGATGGCCATGTAGAAAGTAGTGCAAGCATTTAATTTAAATTGTATCCGTAATTCTGTATACAGACCATGCATGCACTTAAAATTCCACTAACCTATATTCGTTTGTTTAGACAAAATAAGATTGAATAAAAATGTTATGGGATATATACCATTATATTTTATAATCGGATACAATAAAGTAGGAAAGAATATTAATTGAATACGTTATTAAACGAATGAGATATTTCTAACTACTCAGTACATTTGTATATATATATATATATGTGTGTGTGTGTGTGTGTGTGGTTTTAATATATATGTATACATATATAAAAGAGAGAAAATAAATCAAAGCGACGGAGCTTGTTCTCACAAGATCCGAAAAATTCTCAAAGCCATTTCACCCACGGTATAGAAAATGCCTTCGTGTTGGTAGTGGAATTTATTGAAGGCAAGGAGAAGGCTGAAATGCCCCAGACAATACAAGATTGTGGGTGATAGACAAGAGAAAGCGAAAGTTGTGTCGTGTACCGCAAGAGCGTTGCACATAAATCGTACGAGTAAACCATACAAGTGGCTGGGCCGGCGAAGATCAAAGAAGGGCAATACATCAATTTGTAAAATGTACGTCAAGCCAAGCTCGCAGCAAGTTGAATACAGGGTTGGGATGGCAGGGTCTGAGACAAGCCTCAACAGCTGCCCGACCTTCAGTTACGTAGCGTTTATCGTGAAGGCAGGCCAGAGCCCGGGGGGGCACGGGACTTTAGTCGTACCAGGTGGTAAAAATGGCACTAAATACTACCAGTGATGAAAGGCTGGATATATTTAGTGACCGTTTTGGTCTGAATGTGCGGACATCGCACCGTGTATATAGCAAGTGGCTACAAGTGGCCAAAGCCACCCACGTCCATGCAGGGGAATAACCCCTGAGACCAACCGTTCAGCGACCATATATATTTTAACACTCTTACTTTAACCTTAATATAAAATTAAATATTTGACCATGACATACCTGTGTTGTCATATACGTCCAAAGTCTTCTTACAGGTTAAAGGATGGTGCCCCCCCCCCCCTCTCTCTATTGACCCAAGAAATCTGTGAAATAATATAAAATCCGTAAAAACGGCTAAAACTATACCCCCAACTAGCACCATTACAGCCTATTCTGTTAAAGTATTTACACATTGGAAGAGGTATCCCCCTCCCCTTACCCTCTCCGGATATACCGATATTCTAAACTCCTGTACCCGCCCTTGCCAATCAGAAACTTTTTTTCAGCTGTGGTAACTGTTTGCCTGTTTGCATTATCGTTGGCAGTTTGTCTGTCTGTCCTTTATTTTGGCAATGATGAAACACGAATTCCGGGCTCAATTTATAATGCCACAATATGTTGTAATAATATTAATATTACATTATAATTGTTGCATTTTACGTATTACAGTTCCAGACACGAACATGCAAACAGATATAATTTTCGTTTACAAACAATGAAAAAATATATATTATCCATATAGATACATACTATATATAACAAGAATGGGTGTGTATGTGTGTGTGTGTGTGTGTGTGTGAGAGAGAGAGAGAGAGAGAGAGAGAGAGAGATTCCTCCACATATTAATTTCATGTGCGTGGCGGAAATATTTTCTATAAAAGCTGTACCTGGATACCATAAAAATTCAACTCATACACGCTAGCCAAATATCATAACTGAGTAGGGAAATTCTCACATATCTGTTCTTGCCAATTCGCAAAATGCGTATACACATGGTCAAGCTGCTTCATTTACTGTTTATCATATTGATGGACTTCGCACTTGGCCATGATTTAAAATCAGTCTTAAAATCAGTAAAAAATACTTCTGCTAACGAAAAAAAACTTATCGTCATCACACATTGATAAAGTAGAATAAAAAAATACGCATTGGTGGAAATTTACATTGTAACCGTACATGCATGTATCCTGGGTATATATGTGGATTTGTGTGCATTTACTTATTTTTATACACATGTGTACAACATGTACACATATGCTAACATATATCAAACTCTTAGTATGTAACATGATCGTACTACACAATTTTTTCATGCATGTCTTTAATTGAGAAAGTGATATTGGTAAATATATGCGTTTACTCTCTCTCTCCTCTTTTCTCTCCTTCTCTCTCTGTCTTTCTTTTCTCTCCCGATCTCAAATACAAATATAAGTATCATAATTGTCCCATTGATATTTTGAAACATGTGAACATATATGTGAAAGTGACATTGATAAAATATGCGTTACTTTTTGGCCCTCTCTCTCCTTCCCGCTCTCTCTTTCTCTCTCTCTCTCTCTCTCTCTCTCTCTCTCTCTCTCTCTCTCTCTCTCTCTCTCTCTCTCTCTCTCTCTCTCTCTCTCTCTCTCTCTCCTTACTCTATCCCTCTCTCTTAAATGCAAATGTATGTAACATATTTGTCATTCATGTGTTTAAATGAGTAGGTGACATTGATAAAATATGCGATAAATTTTCTTTCTCTCTATATAAACCCCCTTCCTCCCCCGCCCCCTCCCCCTCCCTTCTCTCTCCTTCCCTCTCTCTCTCTCTCTCTCTCTCTCTCTCTCTCTCTCTCTCTCTTTCTCTCTCCCCAGAACTCTCCTGGAACTCTCTCCTAGAAGTCTGTATCATAATAACGTGATCGGCAGTGCTTGTTGAATGGGCTCGATGTTATCACAATACTTTACACCTATCCGTCATACAGTAACACAGATTTAATAGAGCACGCACGATTTATCACGGCAGGTCTGTAACATCAGTGCTAGCGGACACGCCTCACTTCTCGCGAATCCATGGCAGCAGTTTTTGTTTCAACTTATTTGCATAAAGGGGCGGGGCCAAAATGGATGATTGACAATTGTACTAAGAATTCTGAAGTTTTCATGTAGACCCACTGCTTCCACTCACATATTATGTAGCTAATAACGATTTTAAGATGAATTTTTGAGAAAATTTACATATGGCAAGTTAAAGATCTGCAGCATTATTTATATACATGAATGGTATATATGTTATAGGTGTATATCTGCCTGATCTATAAGGAAATGTATTTTATTGTTTACATTTGAGATCCTAAATTTGTATTATTATGTTTTATTGCATCTGCTGCAACGTGAATGTTTAACATATAAACAATATATTTGAGATGTGGTGTAGTGGAATAGATATGTACACATATGATTTGTATAGAAAATATAGAGAAATATCTAAGATATTCATTCATATATATATATATATATATATATATATATATATATATATAGGTAAATAACACGTCAGCAAATCACTTTAAAATGAAATATATATGCAGTGTGTGTGCATGTATGTGTATGTATAAGTGCGTATGATATTCTATCCTATTTTATTTAACCTTGGTGTGCATGAAGTTTTATAGTTAAATGAACTATGATGTATATCAAAACATCTGCTTTACTACATCTATTATATAATCCTGTATTGTTTTACAATGAAGTACCAAATTGTTTATCAATATAAAGATTATGATAAATCTCATTATAATACCTTGATACTGAACGCAGTTCAAAAACTATATATAATAGCATATATACAAAGCTGAAATTAGTTTTATCTATATACTAAAAGACACTCCTATGCAGTATCGTAAAAAAATGCGCATTTCTATGAATATGCATATATGCAAATTACCATTTGCCGTGAAGCATATCGTCTCACCGAGGCGAAAATACAGTGTTATGTGTGTCTTTTTTTCACATAAAACATTTTGTTTAATTTACAGCCAGCGGGCCCTCTACTCTCACTTACTGGTTGAGATTTATTAGTCCCCATAAATAAAGAAAGAAAAGGATTACATTTGTGTTGCACTCGGCGAGATGTAATTTGACGGGCGCTGGGATTTTTCATTTTGACAAACCTACTAACGTCGACATCATTTTAATGATTTTAAAACCTGAAATGATGAAATAAAGCTTAAGGGCATATAAATGCTTTAATTTTGTACCGTATTTCATATGCATGTACGTGGTTGCAATGCATTGCATGTATATATTATTTATAGTACATGTTTGAGAAAAATTCTACATTAAATGCTGCATGATATAAATTGACCAACCTTATAATGACGCATATATATATATATATATATATATATATATATATATATATATGTAAATACTCATTTACAATTGCTTTTTACCTATGTCAATCTAAGCTATCATAAAAATATGTCATGGTCGATTTTTACATTGGCTTCAAAGATATGACTGTAATGTTGGTAAATTCAGATTACACGACGGAAATATTATAAGGAGGTTTGAATATTTAGCCTAAATGTATATAGACTGACATGAATATTTCAGGTATATGTTTAAACCTAATGTTCACCATGAGAATTAAGAAGTAGGTTTGTAGCCTTAGCACGCCAGATGTATAAACTAACCCATGTCTTGTACATCACTTTTATACACCCTTAGGGATAGTGTGGGTTTTGTATACTCTGGCATTTCACTATAGAAATCACTTCTGCATGTATAGCTTCTGTATATAAGCTTGCAATCGGGGTAAAACATAAGTCAACGTGCAATATATCAAAATGGTCGTAAACCGTTTAAGGTACACCATTAAGGCAAATTATGATTACGACACGGTAGCATTAAACTAAAAGATATGCTAATTTTTTAATGCATTACAACGGATAATCATATAATGTGCACGTTTGCATATATAGGTACATTCAGATACATACATACACACACATATGTGTGTGTGTGTGATTACGGTGTGTATTTGAATATGCATGCAAGTATACAGCGGACGGTTAAAATTAATATAGGTTTGTTATACATGGAGAAACAGGCATGCACAAATTTGTACGAGATATATATTCAATTGTTTATTTACAATATAACTATACTGCATTATATATAGTTGTACCTTTTTCATAACAGACCTTACTTTGCAGTTACAGACGTTTCTGTAAAACCCGTGCTAGCCGAGTCTATATATAATATCATGTATATATTATTTACATGGGGCATGGTCGGATATATAGTGTGTTTAGTTCTTGAAAAAAAATATTGACGTATGTTTACTTAATTTATTATCCAGGATACCATGCATGCAGAGACAAAATGACAAGAGCCAAAATAGAAGTTATGTTTGACAAGGCCTCATTGTGAACACAAATCCATTTTCCAATATCTAAGAATTAACTGTGCCTGCCTCCTGTATATAAAGCCATGCTTTTTGTGAAAACACTCATGTCAATGGAATCGCTTCCTCATGAGGTCACGACCACTCATGCTTTTGTTACTGTCACATCTATACATTTGTACATAGACTTGAATGTATATGTTTCACTCCTATTCCTAACTATTTAACATTCTAAAGCGTAAGACCCTTTCGATTCAGTACATTGACTGTTATAGCAATGTGACGAGAATTATCTTTTACAATACATCCTGATTGTGTGTTATCTGGTACAGCAGGCCAGATAAGCAATTTTCAGTTTATGCCCGGGTATTATCTGGCCCATAGCCCAAACTCTACCCGCGGGGTATATAAAATGAGCTAGCCATTTGATTTAAAACGGACTATGCATTTCTATTATATATATATATTTATATATATATGTATATATATGTATAGATAGATAGATAGATAGATAGATAGATAGATAGATAGATAGAGAGATAGACAGATAGATAGATAGATAGACAGATAGATAGATATATATACTGGAACCAGGTTCTTTATCTACTTGCATAGGTGTGAGGGGGCAAAAAAGGCATGCATGATATTAAACAACCTAGCCAAGAATAAACTCTTTGGCATATTCCGGTTATGGCTATAAAATATAGGTGGCCTTTCACACCGAACAAATTTTAATTTATTAACATTAAAAGATAACAAAGTTGATATAAACATTTTATAAGTAAACGGGAAGCTTAAAATATTATGAGAAATTATGACAGAATAAAACAAAATGCTTCAAATATATATGTTTCATTTTATACAATATCTGTGTAAGCATATACACCATGAGACGATATTTATGTATTATTTGATGGTTGTCTGCTAACTATAACAATTAACCTGACTTGAGCGGAAGATGCGGATCTTGTATAAAGGACACGTCCACACGTACAGGTGCACATTGAAAAAGTGCGTACCATGGAAGTTTTATGACCTAGAACAAATTTGATGCAGCCCACAAAAATGATTAAATATGTGACAATACGTGTGTATGGAATTGGATAAAATCTCTGTTGTTGGAAAAATATTTCTACCACGGCTGATGACTGAATATACATGTACACGTGAAAACGGCAATAACATGCAATTTTCTGAAACCCTGTATAGCAGGCCATAATAGCCCCCCCCCCCTTGATTACATAACGGGGTATAATCTGGCCTAGCCCAAACTATAAACCGGGGGTATATATATAAAAAGGGCTACGCCTGATTATACCCCGGGGTATATTCTAGCCAAGTTATTTTAACCCCATAGGCTATGTAATACCCCCCTGTTGTTTTCAATAGCTGTGCTTTATATCTTAAAAAAAAGTGTATTAAACTTACATAGAAAATCACACATTGCATATGTAATGTTTATACTATTTTTCGTATCTTTTCTTATATTGTATATTTTTTGTCATGAAAGGGCTAAATTAAACTTACACTTAACTTCACACATTTCTCTTATATCATGGATATAAAAATGGATGAATGTCCCATGGTTTTGAGTAGCTCTTGATCCTATTACTCTGATATTTAACACGTGTCGATAGAAAACAAGGATTATATATTATTTATAAGATTAGGTATGTTTTAAATACTATCAATTAAATGGATCTCTGCATCTGGCATGATGTGTTTATACCCATGATGTATGTATGGTGTCAATCCCCTCTATATTGATTCCTTGCTCTCAATATTATAAAAAAAAAACAACATTATAAAAGTCAGCATAAAGTAATCATCTACGTCTATATACTGAATGGCTTAATATTTGCGAGGTTAAATATACATGAATTTCACTACTTCAATGATTCGCGAGAGTTTCATTTTCGCGATTTTCTAGATAGTGACTTACCCCACAATGAATATACATAATCAATATGATACCAGTCATCCAATATGCACGCAGAATCCTAATTATTGTATGAGGAGCTATCAGGGTTCAGATGGAAATTCCTCCAGCAGTGGGTCATATATAAAATAGTGATATTTTTAAATTATCGGTCTTGGAAATACGGTTAACATAAAATGTATATGTTACTATTTAAACTACATATAATATGCCATTGAAACTACATAATTAATTAATTTTCACCTGTGCACTAATGGTGTCTTATTAAAGAAAGCTTTATTTTTTCGATAATTTCTCCTCCGCGAGTATCCCGAATTTGAAATTAAATCGCCATTTTTACAAATTTTACAATGTACACAAGAAGTAAATATATAAGCTCACTATGTACACCGATTCATCTGCGTATACTTTAAACGCTTTGTATCAACATGCAAGGGTTTATGATTCCAATACTAGTAACCTTGTACACCATGATAATTGCATCGGCAGTATATGTATATGCATATATATATATATATATATATATATATATATATATATACATACATATACATACAGCATACATGTATGTACCATATATATATCTCTCTAACTATATATACATCTATATATAAATTATATATATTATATATATGTGTGTATGGGTGTATATGAAATCCATTCGAAAAACAACAGTATAATTAGAGAAATAATACACAATTTTAACGTGAATATTTCATGATACAAACAATTTTTTTAAATGCATATAAGTAGAACTGGTGTTTTTTTTTATTAATTAAGACAAGTAATTTAGCACCGAAATCATTTATATACATATACGTGGTAATAACTGCTTACAAAATTATACTGTGTGCTTATTGTACAGGCGTAAACCGAAACGTGTCAGCATGAACCGGAGATCTGTCAATACAAAGTTACATGACACTTGCTGACACCTCGGTGACGTCACACGTAAAACCGTCGGCAAAATCCCTTGTTGCCCAGTGTCTTATAAGAGGGTTGCTGTTGGCAGAAATAGTAGTGCCATGGCGCCCTGGTCACGTGGTGTAGCAGCACCCCACGTGGAGCTGAAACTTACAAGCTGTTTACATTCCCGTTAAAAAGACAGGTCATGCAATGAACAAGGGTTAACCGATACATCCTGGGGCCAAGGTACAGCGCGGAAACAATGCGACTAAAGAGTAATCAAATGCATATGTTTCATAGCTGACTATTCCAAATGTTATGATAAGATACAAACTCCTTGATGCAGACCCGATGGTATTGTTTGCATGAAGGATGTTGATGATGACAATGTTGTTAATGATGATGATGATGATGATGATGATGAACATTCAAGGAAACTGAAGCTAATCAAGCACACATATGGCAAATAATGTACCTTGTTATGATACCATATAACATATTGACACCCACATAAGTATAAGAAGGCGACTAGATGATGATGATGATGATGACGACAGTGACGATGTTGATGTGGTTTACGATGATGGGAAAACCACACCAGAAGTTAACTTCTGCAGGGATTAGGGTGAATTATATATATGATCGAGTTTTAGCATTGAATAAATAATATTTAAATTTTCGTTTGGATATATTCTTTGAGAAGACGAGTCCATTTTTACTGTTATACACTTAAATATTTTCCAGCTATATATATAGTTTTCTTTAATTTTCTAGTTTACCGTATATTTGCATTTATATATAGCACATAAGCTGTTTTGCGGTAAGGACCCAGATACATGTAAAATATATATATATATATATATATATATATTCTGCATTATATCATATAAGGCCAGAGTTATATATGTACAGACTGCGTTTTTTCTCGATGTTAAAATGGAAACACACTACCGTTTTCTTATAGAGACCATTTATAATGACTTAAAGGCGACTACTGATATGAGGGATATCCGTGTAATACCTTAATTTCTCTACTCTTAATAAAAAAGATATTTAAAATACATTTTATATTTTAAGCTTCAAATTCACCCTCATTTTCTGTATTCAGCTACAGGCAATACGTTTCACACCACAAAGTAAAGCTGATGTCGCACAATACATTGAAAGTATTAAATTTGAAATATTGAAAATATTCCGGATTTGAATGACTGAGCTATCATGATATCACAGGTGTTCCATACAGGTAATTACATTAAGTGAAAGTGTTAACCAAACATCACAGCAGGATACCATGGGCTATCAGGAGGGACTCAAAATAGCTCAAAACAATATAAAAACATACAATTAGCGTAAAGCATAAAGCAAGTCCCCGTGGAAATTAACACACGTAGACGTATATGGTGACGACATGATTTAATTCCCTCACTCTACAGCAATAAACGACTTTTTATCACCCAAGCACACTCATACCAGATTTATCAGTGGCCTTTATATGAATATTGCTTTTGCCGTGAACACGTCATAAATTACAAGGGTATAGTGTATGCATGCACGGCAAGTGTATTCATATACGCAATTGTGTAGTTAGAATGAAGCGATGTCTGTGTATATTCTAATTTCATCTCTATTTACAATGAACCAGCATGGCTATTCATACATCTCTCTCTATATTAAATATATATATATATATGTGTGTGTGTGTGTGTGTGTAGAAAGTATACATATATATATATATATATATATATATATATATATATATATATATATGTGTGTGTGTAGAAAGTATATATATATATATATATATATATATATACATATATATGTGTGTGTATGTTGGCATGTCCGTGTATTGTCTTTCAAGATTTATGTAAATCTTCTTTACAGTCCGTGTCTCCGTCTCGTCCAACATATTTTACAACCCGAGGTAGTTGGGCAATATACATGTTTAGCCTCAGAAATTTTAGAATATTTGCATAAGTTGTCATTCATTTGTATCTGTATAAATTCTTATAATTGACCTTTATGTTCCGTTTCAACCATCTATATATAATGTACCATATATATCAAACTGAACTAGTGTTGTATAATTTTAACAAAGTATATATGGGCACTCTATATATATATATATATATATATATATATATATATATATATATATATATATATATATATATATATAACCTTCCAGGTTTAGAAGATTTGTATCATTTGACGTTCAAGTATGTACAAAATCACCTATATGGTCCATGTCTTCCGTCTAGTGCATATTTCTTCCAGGTAAACCCCATAATTGATATCAAGCAATTAACTTTAAAGACTTTTAGGATATATATATATATATATATACATATATATATATACATATATATATATATATATATATATATATATCGCGATATAGCGTTTATCTTGTTTATTTATCTGTATTATCAAGTAAATGGACGTAAACCCATATTTATATTGTGTACGTCAAACATTTAAATAAAATATTAGACCAGATCAAGAAGATCCCTACTATATCTTAGATTTGGCATTTTCGAAGTGCCTGTGTTTATATATATATATATATATATATATATATATATATACATATATCGGAAGATCATGGGTTCGATTACCATCGACAGTGAACCGACTTTTCTGTGCACATGCATTCTAATTCTATCTCTATACATTATAATGCATGTATAGAATTTAAAAATATTAAAATCATAACAGTAAAGCTGAAATATCAAAAGCCAACATGCATGAAATAGAAGGAGAAAGTAAATCGAATATAATAAGATCAGTCTATAGTTTATAAAGTCTATATATATATGTATGTTTGTATAGAAAGTGTGTTTGTATGTTGGCTATATGTATACATTTTATTTGTTGAAAAGGCTCATAATGACACACAAGAACACAAAGAAGGATAACATGCAAAATGAGTAAAAGACATATGTATAATATTTTCATGTGTATATTTATGTGATTGAACAGTATATAAAGTATCCTTTACAAGCTGCTTGAAAGGAAACCATTTTTCTCCTTGATAAACCGTGTGATTCCATTTTGGAAGGATGCACCTATAGCTATAGAAGCTCACGAACCAAAGAAATAAGAAATATGTTAATAAAGGGGGTAACAGTACACAGACGCCAATCAAACGCTGTATTTATATGCAAAACCAATACATTGACTCTTTGCATATCGACCCATATATAAAGCCTCTTTGAAAAATACGAGGCTTTCAGGTGATTTTCTAATTTTTAGAAACACCCTTTGAGAGTAGTGTTATTATGCAAAAATAAATTGTCGTGTCTGCCCAGAAAATAAACAGGGATTATTTGTATTCCCGACGCACTATATTTTGTATGACGCAACCGCCCTATCTGCGTTCATCAATTATTTCGGCGTGTGCTGGGATTGATACGTTACGGTTACAACAGCCATATAGTTACTGAAACTCGGAGGCTGACATATATACATATACATACCAGTATCTTCATGTCGGCGGGGAGATTACTGCTTGGAAGCTTCTATAAGGTCAATTTGTATTGACATATATCCCAGGTAATGTCGTAATGTGCATTTTAAAGTGCCTTCCGCCCATTGACTCTGTGCGATTTGGCTTTCGCTGGCGCGGATGAATACTAAACAAAGCCTTCAGAGAAAATAGTTTCACTGACAGACGTTAATAATTTTATATTTTATTATGTGATTTGCTTATGAATTTATTTATATTTTATATACATCCCGATTTTGATAAACTAATATTTTGAGTCACTTTGCAGTTTCGTATATAAATATAATACTACATATCTTTTTGGTAATTATAAATATCTTATCATGGAGGTAAAGATTCACTGGGATAACTATAATTCAAAATTATTAAAATGTAAATACGTTTATATAGATATGTCTGAGTGCACACATCAAAACTTTTTAAACATAAGAGCAATTACCATAAACACATATATTATTCCCTAAATAGAATGAATAATTAAATATTAAATATTAAATATTAAAGAAATAAAAAAGGCATTTAATTGCTCATGTAGAAGTCGCTGGATACAGTGATCCGAAGATGATAAATCTATAAAATATTTTAATTATTTAATTTGTTCATAAATATATAAATCATATATGTTTATGTCTGTTTATATATACAACATATTTAAAATGTTGAATTTTATCACTGCCTAAACCATTCTCCATATCTAAACAGTACCATGTCGCCGTTTTATCATACTGACATTTCACCACAAATGAAGATAGCAATCCTGTTGCATCCGGTCCACTCATGCATATACAGTTCCAAAGTCTAAAGAAAAATCCATTGTTCCTGATTCTTATGATAAACTTCCAACAGCGTCCCAAGGTCAAATACACATATTTAAATGTGGAATGGCTCAGTTTGAAACATTATAAGTCAATTGTGACACGCGCATTTCATCTGACAGAACCTTTATTAAATTTGTAAAGACCTGAGATATTTGAAAGAAATCAATGGGAAGCCTATACTGCAGATTTTCCGGAACGTTGCAAAAGCATGTTTATTACATATATACATATTTATATGTACACAGAAATATGTTTTAAAAAGCAGCTGTGAATGAGCAAGCGTGGGATGCGGAATAATAATATATGAAGTAAATCGATTGATCATATCAATGTGAATGTATGCTTGTTTCTTTTCTAAAAACACATCCTAATAACATTTCACCCTCTTTGTCCACATTTACCATTTTCTTTTAAACTGTGGTGAAAAGTTTGTGTCCTGGAAACCACTATATATATATATAGGATCACGACCACATATATTTAGCGGCTGTTCTTTTTATATACAGACAACAGAAATAACTCTTATAGTTTAAAGCTTTAAATCATGCCTAAACTTTTGGAACTGTTGTTCAAAGTAAGCGCAGTTGAATTTTATTTTTAAAAATGTCAATTTTACAAACAACACAATGCATAATACTTCTATACTTATCCGTTTTATTCCCTTGCAGAGCATGAATTATAATACTTAATATTTCATATATACAAATGATAAAAAATCACTCCTTCCTGCTCATGTTGTTTAACTTTTTTTTAAAATGAAAATGTATAAACGCAAATACGACACCCCATACATAAATGCATTCCTGTAGCATTTATCTATAACTGACAACACAACTTTCTAGAGGCAATTTGATCCAAAAGGGCTGATCCAAAATATTGGAACTCCAGCATTTGTTCATCGGTTATTATTTTATGCCTTTCATTCAAAATGAATAAGAAATTATGTTTTCTCTATTTTAATCTGATTAGCAACATGTGTTTATTTAATTATTTGCAATACGAATCAAACTTTCAAAGTAAAATATACAAACATTCAGACTTATATTATATAGATATACATATATATATATATATATATATATATATGCACGCACACACACACACCCTCACACACACACACATATATATATATATATATATATATGAACTTCAGTCACCTGATGAGCCGGTGAGGCGTAACCGACGTTAGTGATTTAGATTCATCACATACCTTAACATTTATATACATGTATGTATATGGATATGGATATGGATATGTAGGCATGTGTTTTCGGATTCATCTGTTAATAACAATTAATTATTTTGTTATCAACAAGGGAGTTTTTATAAAAATTTGAAGCCAGCAAATATTTACATGCATTAAATGAGTTCATTATATGTGCATTATATGGCTGTCAACCTAGCGAATAAACTTTCCTCTAACTAAAATTCACTCAATATTTCACTTTGCTGTGAAACTAAAACCAGTTAAATGCCATATTTTTTAACAATGATTTCATATATAATGAAAACAATTATATAATTCCTAATAATCTAACAGTTACTTTAAAAATGGTCGAGTGGTAAAGCGCTCGGCTTTCTCCGCTAGCGACAAGGGTTCCAATCCCGGAGATGCCATGCATGAGAGTGGGTTGTAGTGTCCCGTCCATGGATAGGGGTTTTTCTCCGAATCCTCCGGTTTTCTCCACCTCTATACAGACTTTATATATATATATATATATATATATATATATATATATATATATATATACCGAACGCCATCATCCGAGCCATAAAGGTAACTCGTATTAATTATTACAGCTATAGTTGTACAATTTATGTAAAATAAATATAGTTTCTCGTTTTAATATAGTTAATGCATTGTATTATATTCCTTATGTTTATTCCACTTGCAACTGCTTTTACTCACTCATGCATATGTTGGTATATTTATATGAGGGCAAATGTTCCCCTTGCAGAAATCACTCTCTTCATTTTATTTTGTTGATTGCATGAATTGTCCTCCTGTTGAATGAAATTATTTGTCAATGTATATTCAAACCGATAAAATTGATTGAACTGGAGTGCATTATATCGTGAAAATCACCACTAATTTCTATTCTTTATCAATTGGCTTTAGAAGAATCGACAGTTTATATAAACCACTATATATATCCCAAATTATATATAATTGAAAAATAAAACCTCAAAACAAATGGAAATGATAAGAACTGTGCGTTTGATCAATTAACTATTGAACATACGTTGTTTAGGGAGAATTAATCTAAAAAATTCAAAAGTAAAACAGGTTTACTAAATATCCAAAGTATATACGGGTCTCTGTAGAAAACAGACTTTTGGTGTTATCGTAGAACAGGCCTTGCCTGTAAAATTGTGTATGCAACATGCTTGTGTGTAATAAAATACCTCTTTTTAAGAAAATATCGTCATAAAATATAATAAAAGTAAATAAAAGCTCCTCTTTAATCCCCGTGTGTCATACCGATTGTGGCTTTGTTGGATCGACTGTGGCTTTCAATCTGTAGCCCCCCCCCCCCCTTTACAAAGGGCCTGTAAGTTGAAGGCAAATGAAAATGAAAATTTCTTTCTATTCTTAAATCAATCTGCAATTAACCTGTCCTAATTTTGACCTAGACTAGCATGTTAATGTTCTTCTTTCGTCGTTAATTTTTGCATTATATGTAGAAAGTATAGTTGATGGGTGGAAAGTCTAAAACCTTAAATGGGTTTTTACCTTAATTTTACATTTATTTAATGTTTAGTTAGATTAATACAATCAAAACTGTTGTCTGTTTTTACTGTAGATCTAATATAATGATTTCGTATATATAAATAAATAATATAGTATTATGTATTATAGTGAGACTTTATTTGTGTATAACTATTATAAATATCAGTTTATGAACAACCGCAAAGGGGCGGAAAACCTAATCCTTAGACACTGCATGGGGATCAGGAAATGGTCCAGACCTGTCTTAAGTTGGGTCTGAAACAATAACATACATCTGTTATTTCATTTCGCCGTATCGAAAACCTTACACCCCGATAACGGGGATGAGAAAATTGGTCAGACCCACTTTCAGATCGGTTATTGGAAAAAAAAGAGTCTAATCTGTTTTTTCAATCCTCTTATTTACTGATTATTGCTGTTTCGGTTACTCATGTAAAACATATTTCTTCCAGAATTCAGAATAAAATATCTTGGTTCAGAACAAAAATTATTTCACACACACACACATATAAATATATATCAGTATTATATATTCTTTATTTGTTTCAAAGACTTAATTGTTCAGTAAAACAAGTCGTTCTTTCACACGTGCTCTTGAGTTTGCTTTTGAATCCAGACAAATGAGTCCCATGCATCTCAAGTTATCTTTATGTAATTTTCGTCTTTAAATCTTTTAATGAAATTTATATTTCTATTATTTTCCTTTGCCATAGTTCCCCATCCTCTATCTGATATACATTTTTCTGCTTTACGTTTATAATACTTAACCTATATGTAAGTATTTTTTATCTCCATTTGCAGTTTACTTGTTTTATCTTGTATACTCAAAGAAGTATACCACCTGTTTCAAGATCCTATACAAATCTATATTCAGGTGGAAATTGGAATCCTTAACCTGGAATCTTTATGTGTATTTTAATTCAATAAGTTTGTCCCTGATTACCAGTCAAATGGGTAAACAGCAGGCAATATAAATGCAAATTCTAAGCCTTGATCGCCAAAGAAAATAAGTTTTACATGAGAGAAAAGTTAAAATACAGTGATGCTAATCAGAGCAATTAAGTAAGCTTTTATTACGGTCCTCCAAAATATTCCTCACTGCTACCTTACAATATCTGACACACACACACACACACACACACACACACACACACATATATATATATATATATATATATATATATATATCAAACCGGTCACAACTTTTTATTGGTAACTAATTTTTTGAAATCATTTTTTTTAGCTTCAAAAATGTACAGCCAGTATGAAACATTAAATGATGAATTTAACTGGTAATCTAAGTATCATTTCATCATCTATAATATTTATCAAACATTTTTTTCCATCAAAAGAGGCAAGCGTTTCAACTCTTCGATATTTCCGCTCTGTGTTGCAAATGCCAGTTACGACGACGACACTGTTGCGACCTGCGTTGGTCCTTTGTCGCCGAGTATATAGACGACTCGCTGACCCCTTAATTCAATTACAGCCGTGTCTTTCACACTTTCATACACTATCCGTATACACCTGATTCATAAATCACCCCCACATAGTAACGCACAGAGATCGACTCCAGATTGTGCATATAAATTTAGGTGACTATGATGTTGTTTATGCACATTTCACCCAAATACTGTGTAAATAAGCAAATATGTAAATATTGGTTTAAATGCGTTTTTATATGAAAATTAGTTTAATTAAATTAAGTTAAAAGTTACGACTCCCCTTACGATTCTCATAACAGTAACTAATACACAGTGCACGGGAACAAGCTGCATGGAGTACACAGTTCGAGGCCTGGTATAGTTGAGCGCGCTAAGCTACCTGCGTATAGGTTAGGTAATATAGGCGATTTTGTAAATTCATATAAAATTATAAAATGCACGAATTTATTACATTATGGTCGAATAACACACGATTTTTTCAACTACATCAGCACATGTATATAAGAACATTTTTTTCGTATTTGTGTATGTTTTGGATTGAGAAAACTATTATCTACTGCAGTAGGAATGCATATATATTTGATTGGATTTCTCATATACAGTTTACTTTTATTGTTATGGACATCAATTATGATACAACACCTTGGTCAACTAAAAATTTATTTTGTGGAGAGTTCATAATCATGATGATCATGTTGACAACAATGATGATGAGAAATGTAGGATGATGGTGATGATAATGATGATTGATGATGATGATTATTGTTTCTGTTTTTGTTATTATTTATTAAATAATAATAATAATAATAATAATAATAATAATAATAATAATAATAATAATAATAATAATAATAATAATAAAATTATTTGCATTAATAATACTTGCATTACTATTTGCATTTTATTTCACGAAACATTGGTATTATTTATACTTTTGACAAGTCCGACGTGACAACATCGTACGCCATCTCAGAAAAGATAAAAGTTGTCCTCCCTACATCCCCAAAACATATAATGTGGCAACACTAAATGATCATATAAATATGTTAAAACTTCCGAAAATTAAATGATTTGTTCAGTTAATGAAACCAAGGAAAAAAAACAAGTTTGTTTTAAGGAAAAGTCGACTTCAGATGTTTATAATAAGCCAAAGCTAAGGACTATGAAATTGATTAAATATAATATAGAAACAGAATCATATTTAAAAATCAACCGGTCTAAGGAAAGAGGTCTCTAGTGGCTCAATTACGATGTGGTATATTAATTGCCTTTAAGAGTAGAAACTGGTCGCTCCCAGAACATTTATGATTCTACCACTGGTAAATAACGAAAACTTAAAGCTAACGAAACAATTTTTCAATATTTTTATGACAGCGAGTTCGAAGATGAGATTCATTTTGTATGCCAGTGTCCATTATGTTATATGCTTCGAACATTACTCTATAACAGTCTTTGCCCGAGGATAAAGATTTAAATAAAATGGCTGTGCAGGAAAAAAGATGTATATTTGTTAAACAGATATTGTGTGAATATTTAGTCACAGCATGGGATGTTAGACGGTCACACTTATTAAATCCAACTTAAGTTTCATTTAATTTGTGGTTATCGAGTGTCCTATAAACCCCGCTGAAGGTTGAGTTCCATATGATTTGTAATGTTTCGTGTTTTGAAAATATTGTACAAGACATTATAATAAATAAACCATCTAATTATCTATAAATCTGTCCAAGCAACATTTAGAAACCACGGGGCAATGTCAGAATGAATCAGACTTCGATATATATTTCTACGTCTTCCACCAGCACTCACTGGCTGTTTTTATTGAACTGAAATCTAGTATACATCACTGTTCTCATATAAATGATGATGATGCACGCAATATTCTTCGCTTAATGTTCAGCAGAATATTATTGAAAATTTAGATTCGAATTAAACATTTAATAACATCATTTAACATTTTTGGCGATTCAAGGGGCCAATTGCACAAATGCAAGGTCCTAAATTTTCTCAAGATGAATTGTGCAAGGAAAATGTATCACAATTCTATTGATTGACCAAATACTGAAGTAAGAAAAAAAAATGTTTTATTCCGTAAGTAAAAGTGAGGGGGGCAAAAGATTCTCCGCCCCCACAAACCTTTCATCCCCACCATTAAACGAGAGGGCAAATGTCCCCCTGCCCCCCCCCCCCGCCTGAAACGAGGCCTATGAAACCTCCACTACATCATGATCAGCTCTTGGGACTGACATCTAATGGCTACTCATTTATCATTCCTATCTAGTTACACAGGTTTTAAGCTTATCGGTATATATCCAAATATTTAACCCTTCATCCCGAGACATCATTATTTAATTATAATCATAATTATCGTTAAATATTATCATTAATTTCATTATAAAATTTATTACTGAAATGTTTTTCTTTTAAAGTCAACAACATTGAAAACAAATCTGCTCAAAAACGAAAAGATCACCTGGGTAAACATTAAAACCGAGGAAAGTTACAAAGTTTTAATTTGAGAATTAAAAGTTTAATGTGCAAATTCTGCAAAGTCCCACATTATTAAATTTGGTGGTGAAGACTATAAAACTGTCTCCGAATTAAAGTTTATTTATATAAATGACCTTAAAATCGTGGCATTAAATTTATAATTTGGCTGCTTTTTAATCTATGATAGCAGGTATTGTAAAATTAACTTTATAATGCTATTTAGCTATACTTTATATAAAGATTTATTGGAATATATAATTCTTGTAAGAACATAATAAGAGTATTCTTTGAAACATTTATCATTATACATTGGATTCTATACATGGAACGCCATCCCTTTATATATCTAAATATATATTTGTATTTATATATATATATATAATCGCTGGACAGCTTGTGAACTGACGACATATTTTTATATGTCAATATAAATATGAAAATGGTCATTTTGATATACCTATATATCCGTACTACGGTTTTCTAAAGACAAAAAATTAAATGTATATTGATAACATATCAATAATAATACATATACATACATATATGTGAACCTACATGCGTGTGGGTGTACATAATTTGTAAATAACATGCTTTTTAATGGCAAGTCACGTTATCAAGAATACAATAGATTCTATACACGCATGCGCACTTATGCAAACGACTGTGTGGGTCATACATGTTCAAAGTATATAATATATAGTAAACAGCTAAATATATATAGGTTCCTGTATATCTTCTTAATATTTAAATTTGCTCAGGAGATGTTTTAATCAAACACGTTATACTTATAACAAAAGCAGCACCATTTGTTAGTCTAAACTGAAGTTTGTATTTTTTTAAAAACAGGAGTATATGTCCAGGATAAACGTAAATTTAAATGTTTATTACGGGAATGTACACCTATACGTTTATATATAGTTTTACAAAGCGTTCATACTCGAAACGTTATAACTTCAATGTACCTATTATATATATATATATATATATATATATATATATATATATTTGCATGTGTGTTTGTGTGTGTATTAGTCAATGCTTTTGTCCCAACCGCATAGGAAGTTGGTATATTTGCCTAGCATGCTTAATATATGCGAAATATGAGATTCGGGGAGAAGGGGTGAAATTCATGTAATGAAAGGCCTTTCTCACGCGCCGTCGGTCGATCTGGCCCATGGGTTTGCGCCAACGGTAGATCGACCGATGTGTCAACCGATGGGCTCACCCGTCGGCCGATAGGTCTTGTCCATCGGCCGATGGGTCAACCCATCGATCGATATTGAACTTCACACTGAACATTTACTATATCATGTATTATTTCTTGTTTTTTTAATAATAAAATAGATAAAAGATAATAAAATGATGATGTAACCTATGAAATTAAATACATGTAACTGTTAACTAACCACTAACAAGTGGCTGATGAATCATACCTTGGGATGATACAGAGTTCAGCTAAACTTAATTTTCCGTTTGTTATGTTTATATGTCATTCCTTACATGTGCATCTTTAATCTCTCTGAGGTCTAACTAGAAAATCGTTTTCCTATGCGGTTCTGTTGAAATGCATTTTTCTACAAACTCTTTTTATACGTCAAGCTCTCTATATTATCCCAGTAGCTGCTTGCTGTCCACATATATATATAGGTAGCACATGGACACATGTTTCCTTGTTATAAACATATTAAGTATTCACCACAGATAACGTGTTTCAAGTCGTCTTATTTATACATTTTTTAATGAAATGCTCTTATCAGATGAATAAGCAGCGAGTCAAATGCCAATTTAAATACTTAAAAAAAAAGTGCCCTTCCCCACCCCCTTCCATCCCCATTATAATGACCATTATACTCCCCCCATGAAATTCATATATTAGGTCAATTAAATGTTTAAGAAACCAACTAGCACTCAAATATAGACTGAAATGTTTATTGAACTCTAAAATTTTATCTTAATATAGGTAATGGATAGATATATATGTATACAAAAGATGCATATAAATATCCCTTCCCGATAAAAACTTATGATCAGCAGTGTTTCCAATAGGTATTTTTTGTATAGGAGTTGTCTGACTTTACCTTTATGCTTTTTTAGAATGCGTTTTATGCCTTTAAACTATAAATGATATGCAAGATCAGCATTGAAACCCCTAAATATTGAATGAAACCCCTTTGCGCTTTTAGCTCTATATACTCACCTTATAGTGCATGTCACTTTATGTAGAGGCAATACCACGGCGGGAAGGTTCAGGGGAAATAAACCCTTAACAATCACACGGTTAGTAGGTTTGCACTTAAAAATTAAAATATTTTAATTGAATTTTTTACAGTATATTGTTATTAAATATGAAATCCACCGATGGCGTAAGCCCATCGGCCGATAGGTAAGACCGACTGATGGCGCGTGACACCAACTGGAATTACATAACATACGATATTCAATACGGTGTTTTGCTGTTGGGGAAAATTATGTAAAAACTATATGCATGTGGTGTCCGATGATTTTTGCTTTGGTGCTGAAAAACATAAATTGAATATTTTTTCGACACAAAATTAACATTTTATATGTTTGGACAGTTCAATAATTAATAACAGGAGTATTTGTAAATCAGCTCCTTTGAATTATATATATAGATGTTAAACTTGACCAATATCGAATATATGCAGTCCCCATGAGCGCCGTGCAACCTTTTAACTTAAATTTAAAATCTTCGTTTTTTAATCACGCTTCTCATGTTCCTTCTCATGATTTATATGGAATCTTGTTTGAAATTATAATAAAAATAATAAATATGTTTTTTTCCTAAATTGTTAAATTAAAAAAAGTGTATGGAGAAAATAAAACCCATTGAAGTACGGAGTGAATCGAATTGAAAAAAAATGACATGTCACATGGGACAAAGGTTTTTAAAAGTAATTAACGAATACTTTAGGAGCACGAAAATTATTTCAGATATTAATATAATATTCCCCGGAATTGACAAAATTCCATTGATCATTTTCCTCAAATTTTCGTATCCTTAAATGAATCCTTACGTGTAGTTTTTTTCCGCAAAGACCCATATTCATATATATATATATATATATATATATATATATATATATATATATATATATATATATATATATATATATATATATAGTTAAAATAGACAAATACATATATATATATTATATATGTATATATATATATATATATATATATATATATATATATATATATGTATTCAGAATTACTCCATTGAAGCGACTTTCCTTAATTAGATGTAAATTATCCCAGAACATTAAATTGTGCATTAGGGCCTTTTGAAATGCAAATCAGGTATAAGACAAGTCACCGTACTGTTGATGAAAATTCAAAGAAATTAAGATATATAATTAAAGAATTTTCCGTATGACTATATTTGTTTTGATTAAGTTCTCAACACTTTTTAGTTAACGTTTATTTTTCGACTGAGGGTTGATAAATTATTTGTACAGCTTTTCTATTCGTTTTCATGCATGCATCCTATTTTCATGCATAATCTAAAAATGATGCCGACAAAAATCCTGAAGTTATCACAAAAATGAAAGGTTTGTAAGAAAAATCAGATGCATATATGAGTTGTAAATGGTAATGTATATTAACAAATCGTGAAAAAAATACGCTATTTTGCATTTTGGTTAAAAACTTTTTTTCATTTCAAATACAAACAAATAAAAAAAGCGTACAGTTTACCTATATGTTGCATGGTGTAACAAAAAATAACAAAATCTAGAATTTTCTTAATATATTTTAATGGGTTAGTTGGAAGTTCATTTGAATTTGAACATATATTTTGTTCAAAATGAAACGTAACAGCAACACGTATTAAAAACTGAAAAATAAAGAAACGTTAACACACAGTTAATACATAAATCATACTTTATAAGCGTAGTTGTTTTCATTCATATATATATATATATATATATATATATATATATATATATATATATATATATATATATAGCTCCATTACAATATGTTTAGAAAAAAATAATGACTTATACGTAAATAGAAATACTTCAAATGAGTGCAAATGCGATCATATATTGCCAAAAGTGGCATTTGCCAGCTTGTTAAAATTGTATATTATATTGTTGTGTGAATATTATAATGAATATTAAAACCTTGAGCTGACGAATCCAATTATTTTAGAATATATTATGATAAATATATCTCACGGAACTTATTGAAATTTGTTTTAGACTATATTATTCTAATTCAGTATATTTTTCCTGTAGCTCTATAAATGAATGAAAATATTAATGCAAAAGTAAAATTACCAATACTGGCAAGTTTCAGATTACCTTCGTAATAATATGTAATAAAAAAATGAAGAAAATGTTGAACTTACATCGATATACCCCTCATTTATTACGAATATAACTCAAATAAACATGGAAAAATGAATGTAAAAATATGCAGTTACATATATCTAAACTTCTAAATAAATAGGTATAGACTATGTTTTTTTCGTCCTTCTTAAAATGATTATAGAGTAAAGCAGTTAAATATATTTATAACGTTTTCTGCCAATTTTTTTTTTCTGCATTTTCGCAATTATCAGGTATCACATCTACTTAATAAACTTGAAAATTAATACAGACCCCTATAAGTAAATAAAAGGCACAAATACGTATATATATATATATATATATATATATATATATATATATATATATATATATATATGCGGAATTTCTCCGTTGAGGCCCCTTACCTGAAATCGATGTGAATTATGTGTGATGCATATATGTATTCATTATGTATTTATATAAATATAACAATTATATAACTGAAAAGAGTAAAAAGGTACTTATTACAAAATATGAAACATATTAACGCTATTCCTACCTTAATACCAGTTAAAACTAAATAACGGTTGACCTATTATATTCCCAATACATTTTGCTATTTTTTGTTTGTTATTTATTTATGAAACATCGAAATATCATATCAAACTTTTGTACAATATGTGGGCGTTTTCACAAGTGTGCATATATACATGCAGAATCGTCAAGAATAATAGTCTTCGTAAACAAATTATGCATTCATTCAGGTATGTATATTTTATGTGGTTATAAAAAGTACAGAGAACACAATTATAAAGACTCCCCTAGGAAGCAGGCGGCGAGAAAGACATGTTTATCACTGTATAAACATGTACTATTAATATTAAAGCACAATTAATAACAGCAATTTCCGACTTCTCATATACACGTGTTTCCTAAAATTCTGTTTTCAGCAAAGCAGGGTCAACCATCTACAGGTAAACAACAACACCTTCATTCATTTATTTTATTTTATTTTATTTTATTTTATTTTATTTTATTTTATTTTATTTTATTTTATTTTATTTTATTTTATTTTATTTTATTTATATAAATATTCTATATATTCATATATATATATATATATATATATATATATATATATATATATATATATATATATTTACATATGTATATATAGACTGAAAATATATTTAGCGCAAATACAAATAAAATTTAATTGCGAGAGATTAGATTTGATAGATTGGAAACTTAAATTATAAGTCATCATGAACTTTTTTAAATCATACATTAATATATATTTAAGTGTGTGTTTTCATTGAAACATATCCAATTCGGTTCCTGTAATTTGCACTTTCTCAAAAACGACCAGTCTTAAAAGACTCAAACCATATTGTATACCTATAATTTTTAGGTAACACTTTGTCAACTTTCCCATTGTTGTCTGAATATGAGTTCAGACCTTTTGGTTATGCTATAGGACTGAGCTGTTTAACATCATATTTTATAGTCTATTTAAAAAAATATGAAATTTCTTATATATTTCACAACTGATAAAATTGTGTCTTGCAAAGAAAGGGATATTATGCTGTTACTATGGCAACGGAAATATCTGATATTAACATCATCCATGCGTATTTGCTAATTCTTTTTACGAGTAAAGCATTGAAGATATTTTTTTAATAAGCTCGGCTTATAAAATATACAATTAATCTAAACTGAAATCATTGGCCAATATTTGGCTTTTTTAAGTAGCTGGTTGATTAAGCATATTTTCTATTTCTTTATTTCTATTTTATTTTTGTTGTTCAAAGCGTACAAGTATAATGGTTTTATCTTTCGTGTGGGGTTTCAACTCATTGTATGCCCGCTCCTGCAGTATATAGGTTGTCCAAAGCCCTGCCTGAGTATTATTTGGTTGTCCTGTATCTATTGCAGACAATGTCTTTAGATTCCGGGTCTGGCTTCCTGCATGCTTGCCGTCTGTAGCTGGCTGGTGATGGTGATGTGCTCTTTCGATCTTGACTTGCGCTCGTGATTGGTGTCTACTGCAGGATTCTTGCCCATTTGTTAATCTCCGGGTTTTGCTCTTCTGTTGGTGGCTGCCTGACTGAATCTAAGCTATCCTGGCAGCCTTGGTTCAGCTTGTGGCTGTTGCTACGTGGGCTGTTGTTCCAAGCTATATATAGTCTTACTCTTGTTGTGTATTGGGATTCAATCATTGGCGAAGGGCAAAATGAATCTTCATCAGGGTTTACACTCATTTACATGGTGTATTTTTTTTTTGTTTTTGTTTTTCTATAAACTCTATATCCTGTAAGAAGTAATGTAATAAGAACATGTTAATTTCATTTATGCACGTAATATATATATATATATATATATATATATATATATATATATATATATATAGAGAGAGAGAGAGAGAGAGAGAGCAGGTTTACAGTGCAGGAGTTTGGTATTTTACTCCCAAAACTAAAATGACCAGAGACATATCTAGCAAATACAATGGAACCTGTCTGAAAGACCACCTGTCTTATTAGACCACCAGTATATTAAGACCTCCCTTATAAATAGGAGAACCGAAAACATTAACATCAGATCACTGACATGTCTAATAAGATCACCCATGCAGGTTAGGTCTTATCTCACACGTTTCACTGTACATATTTCGGTATAGGTTCATATATTATATAGGTATGTGCGGCCATGCAGGAACTTGCACCGTGCTTTGAATCATTATTCAAATTCCCTCCTCATATATTAAATTGCTGCCCACTATAACCAGTCTTTATACCCAAAGCTTTACTGCTAAACGATATATATATATATATATATATAGAAGGTAGTGTTACCCTCCGATGTAAAGTGCTCTATGGCCTACAAGCTAGGCCAGAGCGGTATAACTCTGAAGAAAAACAACACTGTTAATTCACAACAGACTGTTTCACGGGATGCGACCCGATCATCAGGTGAATGTGGTTAGAATGAAGCTAACGTCGTGGTTTGAAAAGCCGAGACTTTACGAGATTACGAGATATGCTTTGTGCGATTCGGGTGGGGGGGGGGGGGGCATGTGAAAGACTGACACTGATCCTATTGTTCTCGGGTGCACAATAGGATTGGTCGGGGTACACGTGCGATACTGGAACATAACAGGGCAGGGCAAAGAGGTTATATAATGTAGTAAATAGTAAATATAATACAATACAAAGATATAACCAGGATGTTCAATCAGCATATTGAAATGATTTCTAATAGGGCCTTGGAAGCAGTGAACATATCAGTAGTATACATATGATAAGATAAAAATACACATATACTGTGAAAATACACAATATACAAGGCAAATATACAATATAAAAGGCAAAAATACTATACCCATACCAAGAGGTGCAAGTCTCCTAGCTGAAGGTCGTAAAGCCCATTAGACCAGGATAAAGTAGAACTTTCCTGTCATCCAATGGACTCCACGAGCCAGCAGTGAGAGAACAACTACCTGAACAAATGAGTCTGCCCAGCGGATCCTCGTAGGGGGGGGGGGGGGGGTTAAGGGGGCACGCTGAATATTAGTACGAATGCTAGGTTTTAAAATATTTCAGGGTGAATTTGTTTTGATGGCGGCACTTGGAGAGAATTTCAGCTCTTGAGTTCAACAATGATCCAGGGGGGGCTACTTATAGCTACGGCCCCCCCCTGGATCATTGTTGAACTCAAGAGCTGAAATTCTCTCCAAGTGCCGCCATCAAAACAAATTCACCCTGAAATATTTTAAAACCTAGCATTCGTACTAATATTCAGCGTGCCCCCTTAACCCCCCCCCCCCTACGAGGATCCGCTGGGCAGACTCATTTGTTCAGGTAGTTGTTCTCTCACTGCTGGCTCGTGGAGTCCATTGGATGACAGGAAAGTTCTACTTTATCCTGGTCTAATGGGCTTTACGACCTTCAGCTAGGAGACTTGCACCACTTGGTATGGGTATAGTATTTTTGCCTTTTATATTGTATATTTGCCTTGTATATTGTGTATTTTCACAGTATATGTGTATTTTTATCTTATCATATGTATACTACTGATATGTTCACTGCTTCCAAGGCCCTATTAGAAATCATTTCAATATGCTGATTGAACATCCTGGTTATATCTTTGTATTGTATTATATTTACTATTTACTACATTATATAACCTCTTTGCCCTGCCCTGTTATGTTCCAGTATCGCACGTGTACCCCGACCAATCCTATTGTGCACCCGAGAACAATAGGATCAGTGTCAGTCTTTCACATGCCCCCCCCCCCCCACCCGAATCGCACAAAGCATATCTCGTAATCTCGTAAAGTCTCGGCTTTTCAAACCACGACGTTAGCTTCATTCTAACCACATTCACCTGATGATCGGGTCGCATCCCGTGAAACAGTCTGTTGTGAATTAACAGTGTTGTTTTTCTTCAGAGTTATATATATATATATATATATATATATATATATATATATATATATATATATATATATATATATATATATATATATATATATAAGATGGATTTACTAATATTAAACAGAAAAGGACTATGCATTATATGTATTAAAATGCACAAGAGAACTCCGAAGAAAACCAGACAATATTATTAATACATTTATCCCCCCTTCTACATTTTTGCTTGCGTATGGAATATATCGGAAACTTAAATTGAAAATGCACTGAGAACTAAATGTGTCCTGTATATGATCAAGGATAACTGCATGTCTATTTAAGAAAAACAAACATATATTTATCGTTTTGACATCGAAACTATATTTCATACCAATATATACATGAACTTGTCTTCCAAAATGTAAGTTATTTAAAATATTAAATTCTTGACATTTAAGCTGGAATGTAAAAAGTCAACATTCATGAAATAGAAATAGAAAATAAATCCAGTATTAGAAGATCAGTCTATTATATATATATATATATATATATATATATATATATGTATATATATATATATATATATATTTATATATCATACATTCTCATAAATAAAAAGATTTTAGGCGTTATTTTATGCATTTTACTCTCTTTAAATAGGATCTGTTTCAGTATTTGATTAACGTGCTAACTGGAACAGGTTCATTATATGCTAAAGAATTTCTTCATAACTCAACAGCTTATTATTTGTATTAAACCATTCCCCGTTGATTCATACATGTTCATAGAATATTCACACATATTTGAGATAATTAAATTAGCAGAGCCCGTTACACGGAATGTGTTTGTTGTATATTAGATTAATATTTATTTTACTACATTGCATACTAGTATTATAGCTTATTACATTTAGTTCTATATATAATTAAGTACATTTTGCGAGAATATTCGTATTAAAATCTTAAGAACAAGGACTTGTCGTATAAATACACCCATTTACTTGTAACAAGATATAATATATCTACCGATTATTAACGAGTGAACTGTATAAATCCCTTCTCTATAGACCAATGATCTATATTGTCTGTGAACAAGTCCCTATATGGACCTCAGATACGCCTTGTCTATAGTCAGTTACCTGACCGGAATAAGAACAGTCACATTACTGTCACGTGATGAGCCAGCGAGACAAGGAAACCCGACTTCTTGTTCAATTCTGGGTAGAAGTCACTTATTCTGGTGAATGTGCTTTTTTTCCAAGCACAACATTCTTTTGTGTGTAATTCATTTAGATTTGTTTTCACATGGTAAAAATACAACTGAAATAGGTATGATTATAAAAAAAATTGTTTTGCATTTTGTATATCCTGACAAAGAAATAATTGACGTCATATTATCAAGGGTTTTATATTAGCTTTTACCCATGCATTAATTTTATTTTTAGGTCTGCTGTTATGTCAAATAAATTGTGATGGCGAAAAGCTCTCACAGAGTGGATGCAATGAAACAATTTTATCTGTTAGTTATTCATGTTTAATTTACCAACCCATCCCATGCGAAATGTCAAAGCTTTCATGCACACTTCATAAATATATATGAATATGATTCCAATATTAATTTTTGTGTGTGGTTTATATTTTGTAAATTCGGGCAAAATATAAAGCAAAGATTAAACAGATAAAAGTATCTTTCCCACGTAATTGATTGGTTATTTTTCAACAAACAGTCAGGTGTATATATATTATATATATGTATATATATATATATATATATATATATATATATATATATATATATATATATTAGTGTTGAAATGTTTCACCAACAGACTACTCTCAGTCAAAACAATACGTGAAACGACTGCAACCAAAATATAGTACATGATAAGATAAAATACAAGATCAGATAAGTCAAATTACTCTTTTTATAGCAAGGATAACATGTTTTGTCTTTCTACCTTGAAGGCTTATGATTTGACGGCTTTAGAATAGTATGGTCCTTTAATAATATTTACAAAGCTGGGTACTCTTTTTTTCAGTGGGAATACCTAAAGCGGATATTTAAAGGATTTTTGGTATTTCTTCAACTTGTTTGGACGAATATTATGGTTAATACAAAATACATCATGTGAACAACATTCTTACTAAAATAAGAAAACAATAGGAATATGTTAAATACCTTGAAATATATACTCTCAGAAAATCTAAATATATATATATATATATATATATATATATATATATTATTAATATATATATAAAACAAAACAAATACAAATGTCATTTTTATTTTTCAATCACCAACGATCCCATGCAGGAACCTTTATAATTTAATTTCCTGAGATTATCCACATAGTTATAAATTTTTTAGACTTTGGGTATATTATAGCATGCAGTATTATAAAGTGAATATTATAACATAAACATGAAGATTTTCGTTACAGCAATTTTCTATCGTTAATACCAAACTTTCGAGGTTTGAGATATATATGCAGCATCTTTTGGACTGAAAAAGGGAAAATATTTTTAAGGAATTTAATGTTTGATGACATGAAAAAACGAAAGTGGATAACTGCAAGGGTGGGTATTAATAATTCGATTTACCAGCTTTGTTTTTTGAGTGACAGACGATATAACCATTTAGAAAAGTCTAAGTTGTTGATTACACGTGTACCACCATATACGCAATGTACAGAAATATTATTTAAGCCAGGGAATCTCAAATACCGGGGGGGGGGGGGGGTTATAACCATCATCCAAGACTGTAGCAGAATGGGAAATACTTGAAACTATGTATATTACAGTCGAACCTCTATATGGTATGGGCACCCTTGGGACTGGTTCAAACTGCCCACTTTGTAGATGTACCCACTTTATTTATATATATATATATATATATATATATATATATATATATAACAGTTATTCTGATGGCTAATAATTACAAATTCACAATTAATAAAACTCAGAAAAGTTTCACTAATATAACTTCTTCAGCTAGGAAAATCGATAAGGTGCCCAAATCAGCCGGGGAAAAGTGCCCAATTTACAGAATATAGAGGTGCCCACATTAGCTGAACAAAATAAAGAGAAGAAAAAATGGGACTGCCAAAAAGCGCCCATGCACTTTATAGAGGTGCCCACTTTATGGGCGTGCCCACTAGAGATTTTCTACTGTAATTGGGGTGGACATGGTATAGTTCATCCAAAGGTACAGAAAAATTATGGGATTGCCACACATTCATCATAATGACATCATTTTGCGACTTTGAGCTCACTTATTTATTTCAAGAATTTTATTTTATTTACAAAATCAACCTAGTCGAATTTCAATAAAACCTACCTGTTCTCAATGCTTTATATATCATTTTTAAGATTGTACCTATTACAGTATAGTTTGCAGAACACATTCATTAAGTTCTAAACACACTAGAAAACAGCTATTAGTCTTAATGATTAATAGTTTATCACATTTGAATATTACATTTTAAATTAATTGATAATGATAAATTTGCAATATGTTGAGCTTGAGAAATTCATTTTGCTATAAAAAAATTCAGAAGCTTATATCAACACTATGAAATTATTAGATTCATCTTGTTTATGAAACGTGACAGTTGGAGGAGCGGAGAGAGAGAGAGAGAGAGAGAGAGAGAGAGAGAGAGAGAGAGAGAGAGAGAGAGAGAGAGAGAGAGAGAGAGAGAGAGAGAGAGAGAGAGAGAGAGAGAGAGAGAGAGAGAGAGAGAGAGAGAGAGAGAGAGAGAGGTCAAGTTGATGTAAACAATTTTTAGTAATTTATATGACATGATCTTATATTTTGCTTTCAAATATTCTATACCTTAAAAGCTTACAGTCATATGCGTGCATCATATAAAAATTCAACAGTGCTTATATGTATACCTGCAGGGGGAATTGTGCCATTTTCAAAATCGGGCAAATGCATGTTATGGTAGATTCAGTTATATTTACAGTTAAGCCAATAACATTAAAAATGTAAATATCCTGATATAATTTCTTGTGTAACTGTACATATAAATCAAACATAGTTATACTCTAAACGTTATTTCCAGCTTCAACAGTTAACATATTATGTGAGTAAGAATCTTTCCTGCTATTCTGACTAACTACATCATGTCCCCGCCTGTAACTTCTACAAATTATACAGTATTAAATTGACCTAATTCAATGCATACACAAAGGAAATGAACCTTTATGCAATCACAAAGGAAATGATAAATGTGGTTCTGATAGCATAGGCCATCTTGAAGTGTATAACAATACGTTTTCAATGGGATACAAGGTTTTCAGAGGAATTAGGTCACATTGACCTAGTTTCGGGGACGATAATTGTTTGCTCCTTAACGACTATGTAAAATTTCAGGTCAAAGTATAAAGGTTTTGATTTGTGCCCTGTTAACGGACGGCCTGCCGGGCGACGGACAAAGGCCCGTCACTTATAGTCAGCTGAGCTAAAAAGATTATCCCTAGGATATATCCAGAACCTAATTCTCGGTTACCCACGCACTGCTCATGCAATTATCATCCTCGAAAATTTAGCTAAATAAATACGCTTTAACTCGTGATATGTTAATTCAATAAAACAAGTGAAAAATTGCTGGAATCATTATATGAATAATAGAAATATCACTAATGATAATTATCTATTTTAATCACGTTCGGAAAAAAAGGAAAAACTGGTTTGAGAGGTATACAATCTGAAATCTATGTCAAGTTACATCCCCCCTCCCCCGCTGTATAATCTGAAGCGGGGGGTATAACTTGAATTATACCGGACAGGGGATATATATAAGATGGAACCCCACTATTGCGACCCTCCACAACAGCGACCACCTCGCAATTGCGATCTCTTTTCATGGTCCTGAATATTTTAGGTGTTATTTCTATGATAAACGACTCAGAATTAGGACATTCCTGAATTAAGCATTACGTGCATATTTTCTTGTCCTAAAATTAATGTAGTCTCGCAAATGGAACTACTTTAAGTACTGTAAGCAGAACACAAAGTACGGCAGGAAGAACAAGAACGTACCATAATAAATATAAATTGATATCAAGATAGCTCGTTTTCATTATTTAATCTACAAACCACACGTATTAGGACTATCGTAAACACTCACACATGCACACACACACACAGACACACACACATATATATATATACATCAACAATGCAAGCCTGTAGCATGGAAATATGGCCAATACATGCAGGTAAACCCCTAAATTACGACCTCTTTGATCAGTCACAAAGGTGGTCGTAAATGTGGGTTTCATCTTTAATCTTTTCAAACCGGTTGAAATACGGTATTCAATAAGGCTTTGTACATCTGACTAGCTGAAATGTCGTTCTACTTGGCTTTCTGCGTCGCGCCTCGGTTCAGCCGATGTATATATGATGAGCTGACAACCTTTCTGATGCCTCGAGTAATGATAAATATAGTCCTAGCGCGGGTACGTGCGTCACAGGCCAAAGATACCTGTGTGTTCATTGCCCTGACCGAAATAAATATATACTGCTGAATATTGATATAAAGGAAAAGAGCCCAGAATTATTTATATTCCCTTAGTATACTATAGTTTTGTTATAGTTATGATTTATCCAACAGATGCCATTATTTAATTATATTTCCATATATGGTAGGCAAGTCTATGTTTTAATATGAATGGGTTAGTAGTAAGTGCATATAAGATGAACCCTAAGCCCTTTCTTTCTACGTTATACTGTTTAATATATATATATATATATATATATATATATATATATATATATATATATACATATTGCTTTGTTGTAGCTTTGTATATAGTGGATATAAAGCGGCTATATTATAGCTTTGTTATGGCGCCATCTGCGTTTGGTAATACGTACAGGTTTTTAACCCATTTGGTAATTTATTAATAAATGAATACTGACACAATATGAGACAACACCCACATTTTGTTGAGCAAATATTTGTTGTTGTTTTTTTATCTCGCGTAACTGTATATCTGTAGAGCTATGTAATCTTTTGACGAAATAGACATTAACCATATTTTAAAACTGTCGAGACAATATATTTATTTAAATAAAAATTTTAGTAACATGTTTGTTGTTGTGTCATATTCAATGCACATATAGGTTTATATAAAGAAGAAATTTTAGTTAACAAAAAAAAAATTAACCCCAAAAATTAAATTTAACCTGTTGATTGCACACTGCATGTTTATCTAGATCTCCATTTATATGTTCCTACATTGAGTGAATAAAATATCACTTAAATAATTATTTAATAAACTTGTTATGTGCGATAATAAATTTCAAGTATATTACGTAAGACCTGTTGCAGCAAGATTGAATATTATCATATATTGTTTCCGTGAAACCCTCAAACCTGATATTAAGTCTTTCCTAATACATACATATTTATTTATATATATGGCCCATGGACATATGAATATTATATTTTATAACATAGGTTGGCTTATTGCATATATTACTTAATATTGTTTAAAGGTTTAATTGGTCATTTTTCAAATTATATGTTTCATAAACACCCACAAAGCCATAATTTACACAACATGGATATGGGTTTGACCACGATGCTTAGGTGAATGCTTCAGCAGGTTATTGACATGAAAATCTTGAAAATGAACACTAAAATATGACTAAGTGACTATTATCATTATCATACCTGTACATCTGACTATATACAAAATACAATATAGTTAGAACTAGCCAGTCAAATTTAATTTGCGACCATTTGTTAAAAGGCAGCAAAGATATCTTACATATAAAGATGCGTGTGGAGGTAATAAGAATGAATATATAATATATAAATAATATGTAGGTAAAAATATATATTATATATGGTGCCATGTACTTTGGTTAACTATTTATTTATGTATACATGCTGTGGCTACACCTGGGAGTAACGGCATTCATACTGTATAATAGAAATGATTATGAAAAATGTATAAGTTTTAAAATTGGTTAGCAAACTTTTGTTATGCCGCGGACACATGAAATAAACAGTACAGAACCATTACAAAAAGTCATTCATTGAACTGCATGTGGTCCTTATATTCTGTCGGTTGTGAGTAAATTATTAATTAATATTTTAAACCATATGTAAACAGGTAAATGTTATTTAACTTTCCTGAGGCAACTTCTTAAATGAATGATTGTTTTCAAACCTTAAGTAATGCACACTCTTTCGAGCTTCCGGTATAACGAACATTCTGAAAAGTTATTGGTGAAAATTCATATCTAAGAATTTTAAGTTTATTGAATAAATCTTCTATGACTTTGCATTGACAGGTATATTTACTATATATATATATATATATATATACATATATATTTATTTATTTATTATATATACCCCAATTGTCACCTATTCGATTAATTAAGAAAAGAACATGTTAAATGTAAGCTTTTTAAAGGCGTTCCATCCATTATAATGTGATGCTGCTTATATATATATATTTATATTTATTATATATACCCCAATGGTCACCTAATCGATTAATTAAGAAAAGAACATGTTAAATGTAAGCTTATGTAAGCTTTTTTAAAGGCGTTCCATCCATTATAATTTGATGCTGCATTTATATATATATATATATATATATATATATATATATATATATATATACTGTGCATGGTTGCCTTTTTGTTCGCGAGGGTTTTAATTTCGAAATGCGAATGCGAAATAGTAACGAAAATGAAACCCTCGGGAATAATTGGCCAATTGAGTATGTCCTTTTGTTTAGTGTAACAAATGCTTGTATGTAAATAGATTATAACAGTGAGAAATTTTATAAATAAATTACATCCATGCAGGTATCGGGAATACGTTCTCTTAAATTTGAACTTGACTACCTGTGGTGTATGTCCGGGCCCATCGTTATATGAGTAGAATATAACAAACTCGTGAATTATTCTTATTTTTAATACACACAGGTATATGGCTTTACCAAAGATTTTACTTATAATCTAGTGAGATCGCGAAAATGAAACCCCCGCGAAACATTCAAAATGGAGAAATCGCGAAATTTAAGACTTGCGAATATTAATCCAACCACATATATATACGTTTATATACTTATTATAAATAGTAATATCTTCATATGATTAAATATATGACATCCGTTTATGCATGTTTGTAAATTAATATGTTTATAACAATTAGAATGCGTCAGGACATCTTTATACCCAGAGTATTATTTGACAAGACGAAGAATCTATACATATATACCAAAGTACCAATATTATTAATAATATTTAGCTCATTTAAAGATAATAATATCCGGAAATTGGCAAGAAACTCAGCCTGCAATCTTGCAGACTATAATTAGGCCAACTAACGAAACACAGACAGCATATATCATACACCTAAATTTGGCCCCCTGGATATCGGTCATATAGGAAAAACAGTTTCGTCGCACCAATCACGAAAGCGGAAAGAAGTCATGTGACCTTTTTCCTCATGTATCACACTTTGTTCTATGTCGCACTTATATGTAGTTGTAGACCACGTTAACTAAGAGAAAGGGTAAAGATTATTAATAAAAAGAGCAATCCAGGACAATATACACTTAATTATCAGTCTGCAGATTAATATTTCAGGTTATGTTTACTAAGTGTCTACTGCAGGCTTGCATATATGTGTCACTAAGACACTGTGTAATTGAAAATGTCCATTCTAACATGTTTACGTATGTAGTTTCCAAATATACGATCATTGAGGCTAAAGTAATTGTCACTTAATTTTCTTTATAAAGAACTAAAATTAAATTGATTGATGAAAAAAACGAAGACAGGAAAGGAACAAATAAAAATCAGTATTTTTGCTAACATTCTGAATGAAAATATTTTTGGAAAAGGTTATATGTTTAAGTTACCAATATTTCAATATCATCATATAACAGTAATATATAGAATTAAATCACACGTACATGCATGAACTCATCACTACAGCTGTCAATTTTCTATGTCTGTCACCATGTCACTTATCGTGATTGTACATTGAATTTTAGGAAACGAGGCAAATATTAAAATTGCATGCATGTCTAAACCTGAAAGGTTCATTTGCTATCAGTCTGAGGCAAAAGAATTCTCAAGTGATTTATGACCGTTTTGGGTTTACTTTTATTTTGAATCTGTTACTATTCGCAGCAGACGTTAAATACATTGGCATATATAGAATACTTATTCTGATCACAATTTAATGATCCCGCATTGACCTATATTAGAGAAAGAAAGTGTATACTAATATCTTATAAGATAAACATTTGAACATTAACAATTGTTCAGGTTCTAGAAATTTCTGAATAAGTTGAAAAAACGATGTTAGTAAAGGAGACTTACAAGTTTAAAAAATGGATATAAACAATGATTAAATAGAGAAACAATGAGATAACAGTGTAAAAGTCACTGTTTATACCCGGGTATAATTAAGCTCAGACCAAAATATAGAATACCCATCAAGGAAACTCCTATATATATATGTGACGATGTGCGATATATCCATTTCAGAGAGAGTAGTTGGTAATATTTACCTGTCATAGCTTATTATCTGATTGGAAAGATTCAGAGCTATACACCGCGGAACATCCATAAGTATATTTCTATGATATCTAAGAAATGTGCGCATTTACATATATATTTTCCGGATTCTTTGTGACAAAATACGTACAAAGTCAACATCCGCATTTTTCCTGATACATATGCATTTCGAATTTATTTATGTATTTTAATATTATATAAGCATTCTTTCATCATTTGGTCATGTTGCATTTAGAAAAATTAATATAGCTTATTTATAAAATATTTACATTATATATTTTAGAATAATACATAAAGAAAATATTAGGAAAGAAAGTGTTTAAATAACGCAGTATTTGTTCAAAGTACTGTCATAGAGTGCTGGTGATACATTACCAATTCTTGCGGATAAACTTTATAAAAAGAAATATTTAATCAGCAATTAATTATCCGGGCATTTGATTCTCTCCCCAATATCTCTCCGGTAATTTACAGAGGCAATGCTACAAAAAATAGATAAAATCTATTATTATTATTATTATTATTATTATTATTATTATTATTATTATTATTATTATTATTATTATTATTATTATTATTAACAGGAATGATATGAATAATAAATAATGTACCGATTAATTAGACACTATGTAAAGTATAGGAAAGTTTAATCTCCAATATATGGAATAAATGAATACCTTTATATACGCATGTGTACACACGTGTGCGTGTGTCTTGTGGCATAGACTTTGGGGGAGGAAGGGAGACAGAGAGACAAACAGATATATACAGAGAGAGACAGCTAGGGTATATGACAATACAAAATCAGGATAAATGTTTCCAAAACTGTTTTAGTGGTGGAGGGGATTATGGTGATGATAATGATGATGATGGTGGTGGTCGTGATGCTGGCGTAGGATGCTGCATGGATGATGATCATGTTAACTGTGACACTACTAATGGTAATGATGATGCTGA
Organism: Sipunculus nudus; assembly: GCA_026874595.1. Lineage (NCBI taxonomy): Eukaryota > Metazoa > Annelida > Sipuncula > Golfingiida > Sipunculidae > Sipunculus > Sipunculus nudus. The sequence goes on from CM049317.1 coordinate 57,520,214, forward strand.
TGCTTAGATGATAATAAAGATAACAGACGATGATTTTGATAATTTTTTTGTTGCTGATGATGATAGTGAAGTTGACGGTGATTTTACCTTTGACAACAAGTCGGTATAGACAGCTACTATATATAGTAAGCATGATGACGAAAACGACTATAGTTATAATGATGGTGATGATGAGGGTGATGATGATGATGATGATAATGCAACCATGATAACCCGACTCAGGCAAACCTAGCCGTAGACCCTCTAATGTAAGAGGGGGTAACGGCGCTAATGAATATGATGATGTTTATGTTAGTAATGCTCGTGGTATTAGTTGTAATGATGGTGATGGTGATGATGATGGTGATGACATTACGGATATGATGACGACGACGACGACGACGGCGACGACGACGATGATGGTGGTGGTGGTGATGATGATGGTGGTGGTGGTGGTGGTGGTGGTGATGATGATGATGATGATGATGATGATACTGAGATGAGAATAATGACGACGACCACGCTTATGATGATGTTGATGACGACGACAATGATATCATAACCCCGACGATCATATAAAAAACGGAAGTGGACGAACCTGATTGAAACAGATGAGATCTGGAGGGTAGTTGAGGGCAGAAAGGAGCCGACAATAAAGAAGGCGCTCGTTTGATAAGATGACGTAGATCCAAATAACAATAAAATGATAGACGACCTAATGGAGCATTAAAATTTCAGCCATTAATACCATCTTCAATACAAAACAAGCGGCCGTCAATGGCGAACAACTGTATGGGCACCGCGGCCCTACAACTGTGACCCGCATGTCAAGAACTTATTGAATTTTACACATATGGCTCTGACAATGTTCTTTATTAAGGTCTGTTTTTCGCCCTTTGATTCCCGAGGCCGCGCGACATTATTTTCTCTACATACGGTTGTACCGATTTATGGCCGCAGTTCGCGAGTAAAGATCAAATAAAATGGAGAGGACCGTAAAGCATGGATGTGCAGAAAAAACAAGCCATTTACGGCTGATGTATTGGTATTTGGCGTCAGTACAAACGAATCTGCTTGATGTACACGTGTCAGTCTGAACATTCCGCATGAAACCCAAGAAAGATGAGGCTTAAGGATTATGTACACTACTGTACTGGACATCAATGTTAATTTCTGAAGAAAATTCTTAAAATTGACATCCCGCTGAAAGTGGGCGTGGTCACATCAAATCTTTGAATGACACGAGTGTATACCTTTAATATTAAGTTATCTGTCTTTAAGATTATTTGGGAAATATCTATCAACATCATTATCTAGATATTGAAATAATGAAATATATATCAACATATATATATATATATATATATATATATATATATATATATAACAATATAAAAATATTTATGGTTATTATTAATAATGCCTGAGAAATGAACTGAAGAAAAAATAGAAAATTCAATATACACATCTATTTTGTAGATATTAAACGTGTAAATGCATACCCCGACTCTGGTCATTAGCGGACTAATTAAGCTAATAATATAATGTTTATATATTAATAACAACGGGGTTTGAGAACACATGCGTACAGACGCACGTGGGTGTCCTGGGTTCAATGCTCTTAAATAATACATTTAGTACAGTCAGCCATCTATCATTATCTATATTTAGATCTTCTCGGCACATCATGTAAGTAAGTGCAGAAAAATATTCATTAATAAATCATATTTAATATTCTTCTGAATGTGTATATTTAAATTCTTATGTACGTGTTCATAGGCAAAAGAAAAAGGCAACAAATATACACATATATATAGATATATATATAGTGTATAAACAAGTGCTTCTCGTGAGACAGTTACTTAGTTTTTCCGTCGTAAATGTAGACCGGGTTAATTGATTTAACTTCATTAAGCGCCATACTGTAATTACAATTAGTATTATACCAGGCATTTACACCTCGTGGTGCTTGCACAATGTATATAGCATTTATTTCACGCTCCTGAGCAATAAAACAAAACTCAAATAATTCTCATGCCATTCGTTTTTCTCCAGGTGTAACTTAATTGCTGCACTATATGACGCCTCTTTCATCCATGGGTCCTCATTCATTAAAATAAAACGATAGATGGCGCTGGGTATTTGTAAGCATGGGATATATGTAATATACACTTTAAAATATGTTTCTTACAAACAGTTCGTTTAGGAATGTTGGGAGCACAATTTAACTAATAAATCTACTACAAATATATTAAAACACCCTAAATCTACGGATGTTTAATATATTTATAGTTATTACATCTTACTAACGGAAACGATTATGATAAATAAAAGAAAAAAAAATGTGATATAAATTGTACAGAGCAAAACATGAAAACTATTATTTAAATATATAGTAACCTGAGGCCTTAAACCCCAACTACTCATTTAAAGGAACAACTTTTCAAATTAAATGAAGACAACTTGCCATTATTATTGTGAAACTTATCATTATTATTACCCATTATGCCAAACATAATCTGCACCATCCGCACCGTCCATTATTTTTATTATCATTATCAACTTTATAGTAACATCAACTTTGGCATCAACACCTTCATTATCCCTGACGTCATCATCATCATCATCGTCATGATGACAATAATCAACATTTGAATCATCATCACCGTTACCGTTATTATCATCATTTTCACCCCTTCACTGCCATCACCATTATCACCACCACCACCGACGTCATAGTCATCAACATCAACAACAACGACAACATCATCACCATAGCCGTCGTCTTCATTATCATCAGAATTATCACCATAAACGTTATCAATATCCCCGTCATTATCCCCACCAATATCATCATTGTCATCATCGTCGTCTTATCATCATCATCATCAGCATTACCACCACCGCCATCATCTTCATCATTATCACTACTACCAGCACCACCATCATCATCACTACCACTACCACTACCACAAACACCACCATCATCATCACTGCCACCACCACCACCATCATCATCACTACCACCGACACCACCATCATCATCACTGCCACCACCACCACCATCATCATCACTACCACCACAACCACCATCATCATCACTACCACTACCACTACCACCAACACCACTATCATCATCACTGCCACCACCACCACCATCATCATCACTACCACCGACACCACCATCATCATCACTACCACCACCACCGACACCACCATCATCATCACTACCACCACCACCAACACCACCATCATCATCACTACCACCACCACCACCATCATCATCACTACCACTACCACCACCACCGGCACCACCGTCATCATCACTACCACCACCATCATCATCATCGCTGCCACTACCACTACCACCACCATTATCATCTTCACTACCACTACCATCACCACCAACACCACCATCATTATCACTACCACCACCATCATCATCATCGCTACCACTACCACCTCCATCATCATCTTCACTACCACTACCGCCACCGCAATCTTCATCACTACCACTACCACCACCACCACCATCATCATCACTACCACTACCACTTCCATTACAACCACCAACACACCATCATCATCATCACTACCACCACCATCATCATCATCGCTGCCACTACCAATACTACCACCATTATCATCTTCACTACCACTACCATCACCACCAACACCACCATCATTATCACTACCACCACCATCATCATCATCGCTACCACTACCACCTCCATCATCATCTTCACTACCACTACCACCACCGCAATCTTCATCACTACCACTACCACCACCTCCACCATCATCATCACTACCACTATCACCACCATCATCATCATCATCACTAACCACTACCACCAACACCACCATCATCATCACTACCACTACCACCACCATCATAATCATCACAACCACTACCTCCACCACCAGCAGCACCACCATCATCACTATCACTACCACCAACACCACCATCATCATCACTAACCACTACTACCACCACTGGCCATTCACGTCAGTGTCAGTAATTGTTTTAAAAAAGACAATATTAAATAATTTTTAAAGAGGGAAGAGCAGGGAAGAGTTTTTAGGAGAATGGAGCTGGTTTGTAGAGCTAAATGTCCAGGCAAGCATTTAGACTCTGGGTGTTCCGCAAAAGATTCAATCCATGTTATTTCCCAAGTGTATATAGTAAACATGAACCAATATACATTGAAGAATTTTTTTTTATCTGAGAACATGGGAAATATTCACAATAATCTCACTTGAACCTGCTTCAATACCAGTACCGAGTGTATGTTAGGAGAAGAAACTCAAAATTATAAAAAAATCAACACCATCTGGTACTTGCCAAAATGAGGCTTCACTTGACCTGGTAGGTGTATCATAAGAAAATATGAAGATGCATAACGGGACAGAAATAAACAAAAGAAATCCCCAATGTGTAACTCGCAAATTTGTTACACGTTCGTATCTTTCTGTCTGTCTGTCAGTCTGCATGATGACTGGCTGGCTGTCTCTCTTTATTTGTATCAGTCTGTCTCTGTCTTTTTTATAACGTTTGATGTCATGATATTGTTGTATATATTATACATGCACCTGAGACATTCATTTCATATAATTTTGCGTGTTTTTTTTTTCTCCCGTCAAATGGTTAAAAAAATGAACCGCTATCGTATATATATGCTTCAGCAACATTTAGGCATTTATCTTAAATATTTAATGCAGGTATTCATGTGTAGTTAAGAAGTGTCGCATGCGTATATCTCCGATCACAAGTAAAATGTCAAATGTAGCTTTCATTCCCTATAAATGTATAAATATTATTTCGGAATTCTGGTGACTTGTTAAGCAAATTTATACATATAAATTACAATAGAACTGAATAAGTAAAAGGGATTCAACCAGCGCAGCCGTATGTTTTTGCGAGAGAGAGAAATAAAAAACAATATCAGGGCAACTAGAAGCACGAGAGAGATCGAGAGTCTAGCTGGGGTCATTTGAATATGCTAATGAGATGAATATCAAAAGCCAAGCTTCGGGAATAAGGAATAAGCTGCCATGGCGCTCATGAGGCTGACTGTGACAATTAAGCCTGCGTCAAGAACTCAGATCTGCCTCATGTTATAAGGTCTGGTTTGAAGTAAACAACATTTGGGTTAGTGTATATTATGTCTGTGTATAGTGCACCTGTATTTGATGACTTTTATCGCTAATGATCAGCGTACAAGCCTTGTAATTACGCCTGGTGTCAGAGTATTTAAATCGACTGCCGGAAGATTCAGACACTACAGATTGGAATCAGGCCATCGCATTGTAAACAGTGTCCCCAGTACACAGTGTCTGTGCGAAATTTTTAAGCAAATTTTAGTTTAACCATCAACAGATACGGTTAAAGAAACTGCTGGGGGGAGGGGGGGGGGGGTAATTATTTATTAGTATTGCCATGATGAAGAAGTTGTTGGCTTTTGCCGTCCCCTATACATTATATTTTCAAAACGTCAGAGAATATGTCTATACGTGCTTCTTACATAAGGTTGGTCAGAAATCATGTCAAGATCGTTAATACATATATGTATGACAAATTTCTTATCACCCCAAGGGCATATCTGTACAAATAGGAAAATAGGTTGATCTTAGTTCCATAGCTTATGTATATATATCGCTGGCCCCGTCAACAGTATTGGGTCTGTTTAAAAGAATGTTAAATCAGTCTCGGGAGCCAATCATCAATAGTTTAGAAGGCAAAAGGTATATAGTGGTAACGTATATCCGTGCTTTTATTTTCAGTTTATTTGAACATAATAATGATGAAACGTATAAAGTTGTTTATTTAGGTGAATGTTATATCATTTACGTTGTTTATCATATTAGATCTGTTACATTTATAAAATCCAACTTTAGAAATGCAAATATCCAAGAAGAAAAATGTATGATCGACATGATCATGTATTAAAGAATACCATTGACTTTGATGTGACCTAACTTACACAGTGACTTTTACTTATTTACACACACATATACACAAGCATACATAGACAGTATACAATCACTTAATCGATTTCATAAATCAATAAATTTTACACATGCTCATTATACATACACGACTTTTTGTCTGCTTTCTCTTCCATCATACCATCATACCTATCATAGCTGTGTATATAAAATAAACAAAAAAAAACAGGAAAATGAAAATAAAATCCATATTATAGGTGATTTTTCTTTCATCAATAGCAAATATCCCATTATGGGAGCAGCGAAAGGATATATGACAATTTGTAAGGCAGTAAATCTTACCTTTGAAAGCTCATAAACTTTTCTTTCTTCTTAATTACCGTAAAAACATTAATTGAGCTCACCATGAGTATAGGGGCTTGATTGGTCACGTGACTTGTTTCGGGACACCTCGAGATCACCATCGTGATTACAGGTCACGTGGGGGCTGCTCCGACTGGTTGATAAAACCTCTTGATGTTTGAATTAATGCATGATGAAACGTAACAAAGTAAGGCATTTTCCAGGAAAATTCCATTACCATAATTGTGCAAGTTTAAAAATTTGTTTTATATAAAATCTTGGGAAAAGCTTTGCATTAACTTTGCAATCAAACTACCCAGCGACTTTTAATATAAATGGTCAAGTGCAAGATAATAATTTATCACAAGATGTATCCCTATCACATTTAATCATGCATCATTATTGAATATTTACATCGTTTTTGAATAGTAATTGGAAATGTGTATGTGTTGTAACGATTTTATATAATATACATTGTGATAAAGAAAGTGAATTTTCATTTGATTATTTATACACGTATTCAAATCCACTATGATTTATATTGTATCACACTGAATGAACAATTATTTCAGTATAACATTCAAACAGGAGTTATAAGACTTTTTTGTGATTCATATTTGTTAAAATGTGTCATATTTATTTATTATAATTATCACAGGCAGTCTCCATAATTTATAAAGTTGTCTTCTGTAGTAACTTTTGACTGAAATGCAAGCACATATACCTTTTATTATCTGATCTTAAACTTTTATTATGATACTGACAGCAAAAGACACCTGTATATCTCAATGTGTATCTTTATATCTGTGTCTTTATATATATTTATGTATATATATATATATATATATATATATATATATATATATATATAAAGACAGAGATATAAAGATACACATATGTATATATAAGTTATTTGTTCAATTGAATATTGTTTATTTCGATTCAAAATATGAATATTGTCAGCTATAAGGCATATATCATTTACATATATTAGGCACAGCAAAATATTGCATGCTACTAAATATATCACAAATAAATTGCTTATATGTAAACATAGCCAATGCCAGATAATCTAAATAAAAACAAGATATTATAATCTCCCAGAAATACATAGTATACACAAAACATACTTTATATATTCTGTTGAAAATAAAGCCAGAAAATTATCATTCCCTTTTTTTCTGGAGTGTGTGAACCAGTTCATTTATCTATAATACATTATTTACGCATTATTTATCCACTTTCATTTTTGTTAATAAAAATACACTCAGTGACCTACTTTATAAGAAATATGGAGAAATATAATTTGGTTGCATATATATTTATATAGGAACGTAGTAATTTCAAGGTTTGGTCAAAATGTTGCATGCTCATTGTATCTAATTACAAACGAGAAAGCTCCGTGCACATGAAATGCAAATGGAACTTAAATATAATCAAATGCAAATGTTTAACAGTTAAAAATATCATTAGAGATCGATACATATAGCCTCCTGGAATGTTTACTATATATGGATACCTTAATCTACATATGCCGCTGCTATATATATATATATATATATATATATATATATATATATATATATAGAGCATCAGGAAAAGAGAGGATAAAAATAAATTATATTATTTGATTCTTTATGAGTCTCTATATTTGTTTTTATCAGAAAGCATGCACTTCAGAACTGAATTTCCATATGAATATGAAAAAAAGTGTTTTTGTATTAGTTCAAAGGTTAACTGAAAATAGAATGATATTTACTGGTGGAATGGATTGTTTGATTATAATAAACAATCTTCCATTTTCATACAGCTCAAAATAGAGCAAATGATTTACAGCCAGAAAGTGGCAAGTTAATACATTAATAAATAATCATAGTCTTACAATCTCATTATGAATATTTCCTCTTAACTCAAAGTTAATACTAGTATATGAACATATATTATCTCAGTCTAAAATTATACTTTAAAGTGTTTTCTAAAAGTGCAGTCTCATGTAAATAAATCATGTTTATATATACGTATATAAACGTTAAGAGTGACATTTAGATAACGTCAAGTTACTATATAAAGGGTTCATTCACGTCAAAATATTACCCAAAAACAAAAAATACTTGGAAAGAGAAAATATCCCAATTATTAATCTTAATGCAAAATATATATAGTTTGAAACGTAAAACGTACTATGCTTATGTTTATGTACAATAACGTATATGTTTGGGCATATTAATATTTAAAATCTTTGAATTTGTTAGATACTCAGGCACTTCGAGAGAGGAAAGTGCAAACTTTCCTTTCCTGAAGGGCATTAGTATTTTAATCAATTCTAAGGGGGTGGTGGCTAATATTTATATGTAAATATGTATATGCATTAGTATATGTATATTATAGCATATGTAGTAAAAACTAAAATACATCATTATTTTATTATATATATATATATTTCCTATATATCCTATATATGTCATAAATAATTTGTAATTTTAGTGTAAAACTAAGAAGAGGAAGAAGTCTATCAGTCACAATTTTTATTCAATTAAATAATAAAATCATAAATAGTATTGATATCAATCATCATAATAAATGCTTATTGTAAAGAAATGAAGACTATAATGAAGAAAACAATTACTAAGAACATTATGATTTCTATTTGATTAAAATATGCTGAAAAGGGCTAATTTCATAAGCATACTATATATGATGGTTTGATTCTACCTGTGAATGGTTCATCGCTGTTTTTTTATAAAATCTAAACACGTAACTGGAGGTAGAATTTGAGTTTACTACATGACGTTTAATCAAACATTAAACTGGACAAAACACGTATTTAAACGAACTATGCAGCTCTTGCTACCTGACTTTGATGTATTTATAGTATGATAAATATATAATTGAGCATGTATTATAATCTAATTTTCCTGGAATGGATTATCTCATAGTTTGCTTTATGGTGTTTAAACTTTTATACCTCAATTAAACACGACAGGATATAAGGGAATTAAGCAGCCGAATGCCGAAATAGTGGGTATATGTTAACCAGCCCCACCTGTTGCTCCCTGCACGCACTTCATTATAATTGCAAGTGATGAAATTACAATAATAATAGAAATTGGTTTTGTGTGTTTAAATTGATTCATGATTTATCAATAACGCATACAAATATACACACCTTCTTATACGCGTGAAAAAGTGAGTGTTATGATATACAAATATGTTCCTATATACGAATCAAATTTCACTTGCTGAGCTGGCGTGCTGCATTAATAAATAAACTGCAACTTATTTCACACCGAAATTTCATTAATGCAGCACCAATATTCTTCCAGATAATCCTTTGGATAATGAGGTACATTTGCATTAAATTAGAGTATTTTAAATAATTTTTTTTAATATATAGAACGTTAAGAATATTTTTTTTTAATTTCTATATTTAATTTAATATTCCCGGGCTTTCAAAATCATGTATTTGATTATATAACGCCATTCTATGATTGAACGGTCATATTTATTTGTTTTATTTACTTCAGAAAATATATATATATATAAAAGTTTCCAATAGAAGATAAAGGCTTATACAAAGACAAATGTATATCTTAACAAGTACATATTAATAACAATATCTTTCTGGGTAGACTTTATCAGATTAAAATTCTGTATACATATTGGACCATGTAATACATGACAATAAGGTTGACTCTTTAGTGTATGTTTCACCATTTTTTTTTACTTTTACATAGATTTTAAATAATTAATTAAATTAAATATTTAAATTAAATAGTACATTTATTCCCTAACTTTGCGCCCTCCTTTTCGGCGGATGGTATACGAATATGTATACATAACACGAAATGCATGTCATTCATCTTGCGCACATACACACAAACACATGTACACACGTACATATATATATATATATATATATATATATATATATATATATATATATATATATATATATAAAACGATATGCCAGGAAAAAGGAAAGATACATATAAATATGGTAGCAAGTGGTTATCGGTCTTGGGCATAATTGGTCGCTTCCTCCTCGGTTTGATCTCAACTCCCCAATTGACCTTTTTAACCGCGGGCAGAATCGCTGACAGTCCATACCGTGCCTTGTGAAAGTGAGGGGAGAATAATACATCAGCAAAAAAAAAAAAAAAAACGCTCCGAACATGCAACTGGGACCAATTATTGATGTAACATATAACTGATGCTATTTCTCAGAGAGAAGACCAGTGTAAACTGGGTTAAATATTGAAAATCTGGCGTGCTGGAGGCTGAAAGTCGGCAGAAGAACACTGCACGGGGCATCGATCAAAACTGAAGCGAGGGGGCGACAAAAATAGTCTAATTCGGACCCAGACTCACAACCGTTGCGAATTTTGAGCTGTCTGTTTTGTTCTTTGATGTTTTAGGTGATATATTAGGGGCGGGATGTTTGGGGCTTCGCGTCAGATATCCAGGCCTGCTTTCCGGCACGTATTCCTTTTCCACTGAGAGTAGGGCGCTCAGTACCCCGTGGGTAGAACGGGCCCGCCACCCTCAGCTCACATATATCATCTCTCTCGGAAAACCTGGGTGGTCCCATGGCAGTACACGACGTGACGTCATCGCCTAACAGTCCCAGATTTTTTTCTGTCTCTTTTTTTAGCCGAGCGCTTATCTGTGTCTATATGGAATGTTTGCTCATGTGTGTGTAGGCGTATGTACAATCATATATGACGCCTGGAGATTGTACATGAAAATGTTACCAGTATAGGATTATATGAAGATTGGGCCGTCTTTTTAATATATTTATGATGAACACAGTGAACGCGGGTGTCAAAGGGACCGCTAAATAAAAAAAAACTAAGCTATATGTCAGGGTCGACGCTAGTGAATTTATTTGGAATTATAGTTAAACTATATCTTACAAGGACCCATATGCTTTGATTATTGGCTTACGAGTAACCGTAAATCAGCAAACTAATTAGTAAGGAATGTTGGTTGATAACAGTATGTGATTCCATGAAATCTCGTGTCGAATTGGCAGATACAGTTATGCCCATGTAGTTATGTAGCATTTTGAGTATATTGTTTTTTTTAATATATTTTTTTCTTTTCTAATTTATTTACTTAATATTCCTATTAATACACGTATTATATTGTTAAAAATAGCCCTACATTAATTGCACCTAAAAAGGTACTTCTATACGTAAAAAATGATTTATTTGGATTTAAATAAAGTATGTGCACAACAGATTAGTTAAAAATGGAACATGTATATATCATTTGAGGAGATAAACGTACAAAACTGACATGTACTTTATCAAGTCATTCATTTTGTATAGGAATAAGGGAATGATGAATATTGCAAAAAATAAATAAATAAAAGATTAAATGGTTTCTCAGTCCCACGCGCATCACGTTTACCCCTCGCATCTTTTTTTTCACCCGCAATTCCTTTTTAAGGAAAATAAAATAATAATTTAGAAAATTGGTTTCCGTTGCTATATCTTCTGCTTTTCACTGTTTAACAAATTATATATATGTACTGCTATTATCATGTTTTCTAAAAAAAGGCAAAAACAGTTAACAGAAAAAAAGCGTCTGAATTCTGATAAGTGCCTGAGAAGCATATACCTTTCTTGGACTAGGACTTAATCAATGTATCATTATATGGATATATTCCTTCCAAATTAAAAAAAATCAAGTTGACCCCAACCCCTCTCCCCAAAAGATGGCATATGCTTATTAATGATATATAATACACTTCGAACTTTTAAACCATATTGTATTTCATGGATGTGTCTTAAAATATCACTGGCGTGATTAGCGTGTTAATATTACATAAATATCCCGGCGGGTTAGTCAATTGATTATAATAACGTGCTTGCTTGACATGCATCAATGTGTTATATGACAGCTTTGGCAGTGTATAAGTCTTGAATCTGCTGAATATTTTATACAGCATTTAGAGATCTGATCACCGTATAATCTCTCAAGACACCAAACAAGTAGATGATTAGCATGTACAGGGCTGTAAAACAACTCGGGCGATAAGAGTGATATAGCGGACACTTATACCCGCGGCTTGACTAATGATATCGGCGCGGTTCTATTCTGCTGATAAAGACTTTTTTCCGCTGAAGCACTCCAAGAGCCCTTTTCCATGGAGCCACTTCAGTAAATACCACTCCATTCAGTTGTCAAATTTACACTCTGGTTTTCACTGAATGCCGTGGACCACTCGGTTTAATATTTAATTTGTGTTACAGCCCATATGTTTACCTGACAAATGTTTAATTAAGCGAACATAAACGATTGCTTCCCCGGTTCCGTAACATTTAAACGTGTGTTTAGTGCCAGGTGATGTACAGGCACAAATTGGCCGGTTTCTTATATTCACTTGTAAATATTTATAAGGATAGCTTTTGTCTGGATGATGAATTCATAAATTCAGGAGCGGGTCTCTTTACATATAATTATATTGTTAAAATGTTAAATGGTAATGGCCAGTGTTTAATTTAAATGATACAGTAATTAACATAAATTAAGTGACGGAAAAACATGTAGAAACAGAAAAAAGAAACGATTATTTATATGTGCACTGTTTATGTGCCGTAAAAATAAACTTTATTTCATAACAATGTCATATTTGGAATATTAAATAATTCATAATTATAAGCAACCTAACTCTTTGTAATTAAGTCAGAGAAAAGCTCAATTGAATATAGTATAACGAGGTCCTTTCTACCCGTGTATACATATATATCTCTGAAAAAAGCCAATTAGTAAAATTAATATAAAATTATTAGAAAGCCATAATTCCATTACCTTTAACAAAACACGCCATTAAAAAATTGATAATCATTCTTTCAGGAAACCAATTTGAGATACAATAAATTGCTGACGGTAGATGTATTATATTTTGTTGATATATATCTGTGGATACATGTATAACATGTCCATTAAAACAGTTTTGGAATTATTTTATAATTTGTATTTAGAAAGTTACAAAATATACCTAAACATTCATTTTCATATAATGTCCTGATAGAAAGTCTCCCTTATGTATTATAAAAACGGAAATAGTAAAACAATTTGCAAGTTACTGACATAACATAATTCAGTTTAATATAACTAAGGCCAAAATAAAAAAAAGGTATGGTTCTCAGGCTCTTTTTTTTCAGAAATCAATGCGGGCGGGCGCTTTTTTATTTTAAATTTTTTTGTATGTTTCGATAAAAACGTCAAATGATAAGGGAAAAGCATGAAAATAACAGTTTTATTTTGCTAAATAAGTAAAAGCACTACAAAACAAAGGAAATTGTATGGTTTTATCTTCTTGAAAGAAATTTCGGAGCGACAGCAGCTCAAAATTGGAAAATTTTTATTGAAAATCAAAATAAAAAGTTTTGATGCGGGCGGTGCCTGAGAATCATACCCTTAATTTTTTTGCCTAAATGTTCTAGATATCACAATGGCATCATTATACATGTACGATTACACTAATGAATATTCATATGATCAGGTCTGTGGAAACGTCATTTGTTATTGTATAACTCTCATATAAACATCGAGGATATACACAGAAGAACGCCCCCCCCCCATACTCTCTAATACAGTCACCTCTCTAGTACAGTCACGTCTCTAATACAGTCAACTCTCTAATACAGTCACCTCTCTCAAAAACTCACCTCTCAACTAAAGGCATATCTCAACTAAAGTCATCTCTCTACAGCAGTCACCTGTCTCATTCAGTCACCTCTCAATTACATACAAATCTCAAATGCAGTCATCTTTCTTCTGTAGTCACCTATCTACTTCAGTCAAGTCTCTATTAAAGTAGCCTATCTACTACAGACACATCTCAATTACAGTCACCTTTCTACTACAGTCACCTTTCTATTTCAGTCACCTCTCTAGTATAGTCACCTTTGTAGTCACCTTTCTACTTCAGTCACCTCTCTAGTATAGTCACCTTTGTAGTCACCTTTCTATTTCAGTCACCTCTCTAGTATAGTCACCTTTGTAGTCACCTTTCTATTTCAGTCACCTCTCTAGTATAGTCACCTTTGTAGTCACCTTTCTATTTCAGTCACCTCTCTAGTATAGTCACCTTTGTAGTCACCTTTCTATTTCAGTCACCTCTCTAGTATAGTCACCTTTGTAGTCACCTTTCTATTTCAGTCACCTCTCTAGTATAGTCACCTTTGTAGTCACCTTTCTACTTCAGTCACCTCTCTAGTATAGTCACCTTTGTAGTCACCTTTCTACTTCAGTCACCTCTCTAGTATAGTCACCTTTGTAGTCACCTTTCTACTTCAGTCACCTCTCTAGTATAGTCACCTTTGTAGTCACCTTTCTACTTCAGTCACCTCTCTAGTATAGTCACCTTTGTAGTCACCTTTCTACTTCAGTCACCTCTCTAGTATAGTCACCTTTGTAGTCACCTTTCTATTTCAGTCACCTCTCTAGTATAGTCACCTTTGTAGTCACCTTTCTACTTCAGTCACCTCTCTAGTATAGTCACCTTTGTAGTCACCTTTCTACTTCAGTCACCTCTCTAGTATAGTCACCTTTGTAGTCACCTTTCTACTTCAGTCACCTCTCTAGTATAGTCACCTTTGTAGTCACCTTTCTACTTCAGTCACCTCTCTAGTATAGTCACCTTTGTAGTCACCTTTCTATTTCAGTCACCTCTCTAGTATAGTCACCTTTGTAGTCACCTTTCTACTTCAGTCACCTCTCTAGTATAGTCACCTTTGTAGTCACCTTTCTACTTCAGTCACCTCTCTAGTATAGTCACTTTTGTAGTCACCTTTCTACTTCAGTCACCTCTCTAGTATAGTCACCCTTGTAGTCACCTTTCTACTTCAGTCACCTCTCTAGTATAGTCACCTTTGCAGTCACCTTTCTACTTCAGTCACCTCTCTAGTATAGTCACCTTTGTAGTCACCTTTCTATTTCAGTCACCTCTCTAGTATAGTCACCTTTGTAGTCACCTTTCTACTTCAGTCACCTCTCTAGTATAGTCACCTTTGTAGTCACCTTTCTACTTCGGTCACCTCCTTTCAACAGTCACCTTTCTACTTCAGTCAAGTCTCTACTAAAGTAAGCTCTCTACAACAGGCACCTCTCTTCTATACTCCTCTCTCTACAGCATTAACCTCCCTTCTACAGTCACCTCTCTACTACAGTCACCTCTCTACTACAGTCACCTCTCTACTTAAGTCAAGGCCTAGTAAAGTAAGCTCTCTACAAATGTCATCCCTTTACTATAGTCATCTCTCTACAGCATTAACCTCTCTATTACAGACACATCTTGACTACAGTCACCTCTCTACTACAGTCACCTCTCTTCTTCAGTCACCTCTCTACTACAGTCACCTCTCTACTACAGTCACCTCTCTAATACTGTCACCTTTTCACTACAGTCACCTCTCTACTACAGTTACCTCTCTACTTTAGTCAAGGCCTAGTAAAGTAAGCTCTCTACAAATGTCACTTCTTTACTATAGTCATCTCTCTACAGCATTAACCTCTCTATTACAGACACATCTTGACTACTGTCACCTCTCTACTACAGTCACCTCTCTACTTCAGTCACCTCTCTACTTCAGTCACCTCTCTACTTTAGTCAAGGCCTAGTAAAGAAAGCTCTCTACAAATGTCACCTCTTTACTATAGTCATCTCTCTACAGCATTAACCTCTCTATTACAGACACATCTTGACTACAGTCACCTCTCTAATACAGTCACCTTTTCACTACAGTCACCTCTCTACTACAGTCACCTCTCTACTTTAGTCAAGGCCTAGTAAAATAAGCTCTCTACAAATGTCACCTCTTTACTATAGTCATCTCTCTACAGCATTAACCTCTCTATTACAAACACATCTTGACTACAGCCACCTCTCTAATACAGTCACCTTTTCACTACAGTCACCTCTCTACTACAGTCACCTCTCTACTTTAGTCAAGGCCTAGTAAAATAAGCTCTCTACAAATGTCACCTCTTTACTATAGTCATCTCTCTACAGCATTAACCTCTCTATTACAGACACATCTTGACTACAGTCACCTCTCTAATACAGTCACCTTTTCACTACAGTCACCTCTCTACTAAAGTCACCTCTCTACTAAAGTCAAGGCCTAGTAAAGTAAGCTCTCTACAAATGTCACCTCTTTACTATAGTCATCTCTCTACAGCATTAACCTCTCTATTACAGACACATCTTGACTACAGTCACCTCTCTACTACAGTCACCTCTCTACTTCAGTCACCTCTCTACTACAGTCACCTCTCTACTTTAGTCAAGGCCTAGTAAAGTAAGCTCTCTACAAATGTCACCTCTTTACTATAGTCATCTCTCTACAGCATTAACCTCTCTATTACAGACACATCTTGACTACAGTCACCTCTCTAATACAGTCACCTTTTCACTACAGTCACCTCTCTACTACAGTCACCTCTCTACTTTAGTCAAGGCCTAGTAAAATAAGCTCTCTACAAATGTCACCTCTTTACTATAGTCATCTCTCTACAGCATTAACCTCTCTATTACAGACACATCTTGACTACAGTCGCCTCTCTAATACAGTCACCTTTTCACTACAGTCACCTCTCTACTACAGTCACCTCTCTACTTAAGTCAAGGCCTAGTAAAGTAAGCTCTCTACAAATGTCACCTCTTTACTATAGTCATCTCTCTACAGCATTAACCTCTCTATTACAAACACATCTTGACTACAGCCACCTCTCTAATACAGTCACCTTTTCACTACAGTCACCTCTCTACTACAGTCACCTCTCTACTTTAGTCAAGGCCTAGTAAAATAAGCTCTCTACAAATGTCACCTCTTTACTATAGTCATCTCTCTACAGCATTAACCTCTCTATTACAGACACATCTTGACTACAGTCACCTCTCTAATACAGTTACCTTTTCACTACAGTCACCTCTCTACTACAGTCACCTCTCTACTACAGTCACCTCTCTACTACAGTCACCTCTCTAATACAGTCACCTTTTCACTACAGTCACCTCTCTACTACAGTCACCTCTCTACTACAGTCACCTCTCTACTACAGTCACCTCTCTAATACAGTCACCTTTTCACTACAGTCACCTCTCTACTAAAGTCACCTCTCTACTAAAGTCAAGGCCTAGTAAAGTAAGCTCTCTACAAATGTCACCTCTTTACTATAGTCATCTCTCTACAGCATTAACCTCTCTATTACAGACACATCTTGACTACAGTCACCTCTCTACTACAGTCACCTCTCTACTTCAGTCACCTCTCTACTACAGTCACCTCTCTACTTTAGTCAAGGCCTAATAAAGTAAGCTCTCTACAAATGTCACCTCTTTACTATAGTCATCTCTCTACAGCATTAACCTCTCTATTACAGACACATCTTGACTACAGTCACCTCTTTAATACAGTCACCTTTTCACTACAGTCACCTCTCTACTACAGTCACCTCTCTACTTTAGTCAAGGCCTAGTAAAGTAAGCTCTCTACAAATGTCACCTCTTTACTATAGTCATCTCTCTACAGCATTAACCTCTCTATTACAGACACATCTTGACTACAGTCACCTCTCTAATACAGTCACCTTTTCACTACAGTCACCTCTCTACTACAGTCACCTCTCTACTTTAGTCAAGGCCTAGTAAAATAAGCTCTCTACAAATGTCACCTCTTTACTATAGTCATCTCTCTACAGCATTAACCTCTCTATTACAGACACATCTTGACTACAGTCGCCTCTCTAATACAGTCACCTTTTCACTACAGTCACCTCTCTACTACAGTCACCTCTCTACTTTAGTCAAGGCCTAGTAAAATAAGCTCTCTACAAATGTCACCTCTTTACTATAGTCATCTCTCTACAGCATTAACCTCTCTATTACAGACACATCTTGACTACAGTCACCTCTCTAATACAGTCACCTCTCTACCTTTGTAGTCACCTTTCTACTTCAGTCAAGTCTCTATCAAAGTCACCTGTATACTACAGACACATCTCAACTTTAGTCACCTCTCTATGACAATCACCCCTCTAATACAGTAACCTCTGTTATACTGTCACCTGTATACAGCATACACCTCTAGACTATAACCATCTCTCTACCACAGACACCTCTTTACAACAATCAACTCTCTACAACAGTCATCTCTCTACTTCAGCCACCTTGACATTGCAGTCACCTCTGTAATACTGTTACTTCTCTTCAGCAGTCAGCTCTCTAACACAGTCACCTCTTTACTACAGTCACCTTTCCACTAGAGTAACCTCTTTAATTAAAAATCACCACTGTAATACAGTTACCTCTCTAATACGGTCACCTCTCTACTTCAGTCAAGTAACCTTTCCACAAAAGTCACCTTTCGACTACAGTCACCTCTCTACTACAGTCGCCTCTGTTGTCACCTTTCTACTACAGTCGCCTCTGTTGTCACCTTTCTACTACAGTCGCCTCTGTTGTCACCTTTCTTCTACAGTCGCCTCTGTTGTCACCTTTCTACTACAGTCACCTTTCTACTACTGTCACCTTTCTACTACAGTCACCTTTCTACTACTGTCACTTTTTTACTACAGTCACCTCTCTACTACAGTCATCTGTCTACTGCAGCCACCCCTCTAATACAGTCACCTATCTACTATTATCACCTCTCTACTACAGTCATTTTTATGCTACAGTCACATTTCTACTACAGTCATCTATCTACTGCAGTCACCTCTCTAAAACAGTCACCATCACCTCTGTAATACAGTTACCTCTCTAATACAGTCACCTCTCTACTTCAGTCAAGTCTCCATTTAAGTAACCTTTCTACTACAGTCACCTCTCTACTACAGTCACCTCTCTACTACAGTCATCTTTCTCTACAGTCATCTCTCTACTACAGTCACCTCTCTACTACAGTCACCTCTCTACTACAGTCACCTTTCTACTACAGTCACCTCTCTTCTATTGACACTTCTCTACTGAAGTCACCTCTCAATACAGTCACCTCTCTAGAGCAGTCACCTCTCTCATTTAGTCACTTCTCTATTGCAGTCACTTCAGTCAAGTCTCCATTTAAGTAACCTTTCTACTACAGTCATCTCTCTACTACAGTCACCTTTCTACTACAGTCATCTTTCTACTACAGTCACCTCTCTACTACAGTCACCTCTCTACTACAGTCACCTCTCTACTACAGTCACCTTTCTACTACAGTCACCTCTCTTCTATTGACACTTCTCTACTGAAGTCACCTCTCAATACAGTCACCTCTCTAGAGCAGTCACCTCTCTCATTTAGTCACTTCTCTATTGCAGTCACTTCGGTCAAGTCTCCATTTAAGTAACCTTTCTACTACAGTCACCTCTCTACTACAGTCACCTCTCTACTACAGTCATCTTTCTCTACAGTCACCTCTCTACTACAGTCACCTCTCTACTACAGTCACCTCTCTACTACAGTCATCTTTCTACTACAGTCACCTCTCTACTACAGTCACCTTTCTACTACAGTCACCTCTCTACTACAGTCACCTTTCTACTACAGTCACCTCTCTACTACAGTCACCTCTCTACTACAGTCACCTTTCTACTACAGTCACCTCTCTCATTTAGTCACTTCTCTATTGTAGTCACTTCGGTCAAGTCTCTATTTAAGTAACCTTTCTGTTACAGTCACCTGTCTATTACCTTTCTAATACAATCACTTCTCCACAACAGTTACCTCTGTACAACAGTCATCTCTCAATACAGTCACCTCTCTCATTCAGTCACCTCTCTACTACAGTCATCTTTCTACTACAGTCACCTCTCTACTACAGTCACCTTTCCACTACTGTTACCTCTCTACTACAGTCATCTTTCTACTACAATCACCTCTCTACTACAGTCACCTTTCCACTACTGTTACCTCTCTACTGCAGTCATCTTTCTACTACAGTCACCTCTCTACTATTGTCACCTCTCAACTGGAGTCACCTCTCTACTACAAACACATCTTCACTATTGTCATCTCTCTACTACAATAACCTCACCACTGAAGTCACGTCTGTATTATAGTCCCCTTCATGCTACAGTCACTCTTTACTGCAGTCACCTCTCTAATACAGTCAACTCTTTCCTTCAGTATCTTCTCTCTTACAGTCACGTCCATACTACGGTCACCTCTCTGATACAGTCAACTCTATACTACATTCACCTCTCCGGTACAGTAACCTCATTAACAAAAAGCACCTCTCTAATACAGTCATCTCTCTATTACAGTCGTCTCTCTACTTCAGTTAATTTTCTACTACAGTCACCTCTCTAATAAGTCACCTCTCTAATATAATTACCTCTCTACTGCAGTCATGTCTCTCTTATACGAACACTTGTTCCTTATTTGGAAATCTCTGTAATACGAACATTATTTTTGCCATATTTCACTGTATATTGTGATGGCTGTCGCATGCGGGTCATATTCAAGTTTCCATTTTACATGATAGCAGCAATACATGCAAAATACAAAATGAAACCTCAATAAGACATAAAAACAAAGGAAAAATGAAGGTGTTTCATATAATCCCGAGCCTCTGAATTATTATTACTGTCCGGATGACCATGATCTCCATTGTAGGCATTTTTTAACAAGAAAGGCCACTTGTGTGACTGTGTATGGCTTTGTTTTTTTTGTGTTTGTTGACAAAATAACTCACGGAACTGTATAAAATATTCAGGGCACCTCGGGAATGCAGCAATAAAGAATCAATTAGATTTTGGTGTGGGTCCGGCACATGATCTGGGTCCAGGAAGGACAAATGTATAGTAGAATGGGCCGAATAAAAGAATGCAAACACGTGATGGGGAGCATCCCACAATGAGGACCAGTCCCATGGCGGAGGGTTGCATTCCTGAGAATGCATATATTTTTTTTGGTTTCATTTAAGAATTCTTATTCAAGAAATGGTCATTTAACGATGATTATTTTACATGGGTATTAAATCAACCTGGCACTTAATTAAAAATTCTTTCCATAAAAAAAAGCATTATTTAGTTTCCCTAATTATGTTTATTGTTTGTTTAAATACTGATTTTGGGAAATTCAATTTGCAAACAAATAAACAAAGGGATATAAATGTTAAATTCCTCGATATAACCACCTGTAGAAATTTCAAATTGACCCGAATCAGATTACCGGGGGGTAATCTAAAATCCAATTTCAGATCACTCCTTCAAAAAATTGTTTATTCACTTAAAATTCATATATTTCTTTCTTCTTAATTTTCCCTAAATTAGGTTGAATCTTTTTATATGGAATGTTTGCATGTAATGTACCCTCTGGTTTGCTGAAGTGTGTGTAAATATGAATGTAATAACCACTATACAACAAACATTTGTCGACAATTTTAATTTCATAAATTTATTCCAGCTTTTAAATATCGTATCTTTAAAATGGTGTATTGAAATAATATGTATATAATTGTTAAAAAAATAAGAATTTATCATTTACTTTAACGTGAAAATACATAAATTCAGACTTTCCCAAGGAGTAATCTGAAATCGATTTCATTGAAATTTCACTGAAAGCTTTCGGCCATTTAAAGCAAAAATAACCAAGTAGGAGGCGACGCAGAGTGAGTCCCATGGGGCCCCGCTTGTCGATTTCAGATTTATTATGACGTCATTGCGGTGAAGCGATTTTTGCAATATTCTTCCACTAGGACAGTGCTATCATGTGTGATGACGTCATAACCTCATGCACCCGTATTCCTGGACCGCAAATGTTAAAATTCCTAACTGTGAAATGTTGTCTATTTTGGAAATGATGTAAAATGAAACGTGTGTTGTAAGACCGCGTCTATAGAACTGGCCAAAAGTAGTCTTAATCCACAGGTGGTATTATTTAACAGATGGTCTTGTTTCCACTGTATAGAGAACTGGACAGCAGAATTAATGCTACTATCCTGAAATATAGTTGATGTTATGTTATTTTTTTGAAATATGTAATTTTGAGAAATCCAGCTGGCACTGTCCTGATCTTGTATCTGTCTGGAGTTTTATATTACGAGATTAATTGGGAGATCTGAAGCACTGATATTTATAAACTATAAAACAATGGTATTGTGACCAGGGTGGAAGAAAATGTACCAATTTAATTTTTTTACGAGTATTCCCGTTTACACATGGTATATTATGTCTTAATATCATTCAGAATTCATATTATACCAAAATTAACGTGGGAACGTCTTGAGCCATAATATGTGATACGATTAATGGCTCTACAAGAAGAACAAGGTTACCTAAAGATTACAAGGTTAAAATTAGAACAATTAATTTTTTATGCTGTTACATTTTGTGGTTGCTGAACTTTTATGTATGTTCTTTAACACATGCTGAGGCCTTATATTTCTGAATAATTTTGTATGCATTCATTCAAAAGCATTATATAGTTATATATATTAAAAGCAACAATGATATTTCAGCAATAAATGCATTTTTATTTTCAAGATATTTACTATAATTACAGAAAAAAAATTGACACGAGAAAGTATCTTTTACTTGATCATTATAATTTTGTCCACTGGATTATATCCATATTATTATTACGAAGGAGTTAGATGAAAGGTTACAGTTTGAACGGCGTAATTTGTGTTGGCGTGTGCACATGTGTATATATTTTGGTGGTATGTGAATATAATGTGAAGCTGCTACAGGTATGTGAATATAATGTGAAGCTGCTACAGGTAAACCAAGGGCCTCTTTGAATCTTATTTCAGGCATGCTGATGGTATGTACTAAATATATATATATATATATATATATATATATATATATATATATATATATATACAGAATAATGTAACATAAGATATAGTCAGCGGTAAACATGCATGTTATGCATGGGCTTGTATTTTTCAGTATAACAGTAGATAATATATAACACAAAGATGAAAATAAAACACACCCACACCTTTATTAGTACAGAGGCAATTTAGCAATGTTCTCTACATACTGTTGCCCCTTTATATAAATATACACGGGGTGATATTGTCTATAAGTATTAAAAAAAAAGTCATAAGATATATATATAGTGAGTATATATAAAGGGGAGGGCATCGATGGTGGGTATATATGGTTATTAAAACCTAATTATACCTCGATAATATTTAAAAAAATTCTAAATTCCCTTTATCAACACAAAAAGTAACCAGACTTATTTATGTATAATATGTCCCTGTTTATATCAGGCGAAGCGCACACAAATATATGAAAACACAACTTCTTAATGGTGCAACTCTTCAAGGAAAATATATTTATTTAACTGCAAGAAAATAATTTTTTTCACCCTTTATCAGTAACAACATGCCTAGATTACATTTTAGAACCAAATATCCTTTAATAAATTTTGGGATGTATTTTCATATTTCTGGTTCATATCTGCCTTGTGATGATTTTGTTATTGGGAATAAAGTCACCCCTCAACCACGATTACAGAATTTTGCTAATATACTCCCGATCAGCGATTTCATGCAGGTTATATCCCCGCCCAAGATAACATGGACGTAAGGAGGTGGGGTGGGGGGGGGGGGGGGGGGGAGGGTGGTGCTTAACCTGAAATCTTTATTTACAACGGTAATAAATATTTTATTTATTATATATGTCCATAGCACTGAAAAGGAGGACACTTTTCTTTTGTAATGGTGGGTAGGCGATAAAAAGAAGGGGTCTGAATAGCCCGACCGAAACCGACAATTCTTCATGATTATTCGTAAGATTTCATATACAAATTTGATATACAAATTTTTAAATGGTTTAGATTTTTAGTACAACGTATATATATTTATTATGGTAACTTTCACTCCGCAAAATAGGATAATTCTTTATTAATACTTAAGAAATGTCATTTTAGGGATTTAAATCAAAAGTGTACGTTTTTTCTCGAGGGGTATATAAAACGCTGGTCTGTCTCCGTAAACGATCCGGGTTCGATCCCCGTCGTGGCTATGAGACTGGGTTGTATATATAGTGGCCCGGTGTTTTTTTCCGGGTTCTTCGGTTTCCTCTACCTACCACTAGACACTATACCGAACGCCACAATCTGAGCCATGGAAAGTGCATAGAATACTTATAATAAATATTTGTATAATCCAATGTAAAATAGTGAAAATTATTATTTTTAGTGAAAAAAATATGGCCTTTTGAATTATGTGAATGTGGGGAAAACACGTGATTCGACTCCATACCAAGTGTGCCCGTGTGGGAGCTGGGTAAAAGCCCCCCCCCCCAAAAAAAAGAGAAAAAAATATTTAAAAAATGCGCTTAAGGTATACGGTGGAGAAGGCAAACCTTAAATGTAAATAAAGACCTTAATGAAATCATGTAAATAACACTTAAATGTAAATATCAAGATTAAATATACTACACACATACGTTCGCGAGGGTTTCAAATTCACGATATTCGCGAAAGGGGTATTTTTGCAAATTAAATTCTTCGTGGATAAGAGGTCCCGTCGTCATGGAACCGTCGCGAAACACTGAAAAAAATGAAAATTGCAAAAAAATGACCCCGCAAATATAAAGCCAACCATGGTATATTTTTAGATATAATTCACTCTGTGGAATGTATACACAACAGTGCCAATGATGGAATATGTTGGTAAAGTAAGTTATTTTGAAATAAGACGGTCAGAGTATGATATATAAGATTCTTTGTGAACAGAAATGTTTAGAAGGTTGAAAACACTGCCATACATTATTGGGCGTCAAAAGCGGTTAAGACACCGATGTTTATTGACCGAGTTTTACTTATTGTTTATGTTGGACGTCAGTTTCCAATAAAGATATGCGGCCGCACTTGGCCGGGATTTTGGGCGATGTAAGAATTACTACCCCGCCTGGGGGAGTATATCAACTTTTTCGATAAATGGTTGAAACAACTCGGAGTATACTGTATGTGACGTCTATGTGGCATTTGTGATGTTATAGGTCAAATTGACAATTTAGATGTACCGGTGAACAGACTTCAAGCTCGTCTGTTTGTTTATCAGACAGTAGATTAATTCCTGTCTGTTGCCTGATCTATTATTATTTTACTGCCTGACTCTCTTTATGTTTTTGTATCTTTGTGTTTTCTCTCTCTCTCCCTCTCTCTCCCTCTCTCTCTCTTTCACTCTCTCTCTCTCACACACACTTTTTCTCTCTTGCTCTCTCAACCAATTCATTGAAAGTAACAAACACAAAAAAGACTTAGTTCAAAGGGATATCGGGGTATCTGAGTATACATGTAAATATAAATAACTTTAGAGTTATCAATTTCAATATACATGTATATATATTATTTCTTCAGTATCATTTATGGTCCTATAAGTTAGATATCCTTTTAATCATAATGTACAATATCAACGATTCTGAAAGTACACTTTATTGCAAACATATATAACCAATAACAAAATGTTATCTTAATTCAGTTCACTGTCCAAACGAGCTCCCCCTGCTGGCGAGAGTTTGACAACAGCACAGTTTGAGCAACGTCACCCGGTACTGTGTATACCTCTTTAAAAATAAAATCAAAACATATAAATCATTCATACCATTATCAATACGTTAAAATCTAGCAGGACAGCAGAGACCGTGTATATATATATATATATATATATATATATATATATATATATATATATAGGCTGCCAACATTGCAGATTTAAACGAATAATGCATGGGGTTGCAAGGACATATTCCGATGCCTGAGGTCTAGTAACTAAAGATAATCTCCTGACTCTCTTGTGAAATAAGACACAAAACGCCAATCCCACCGCACACTTGGTGTTCGTTTTGGTTATATCCACGTGCTAAATATATAAGGGGGTGGGGGGTCCTAAAATTATTCAAACACATGCAACGAGGACATCTGGCTGCACGTCAGATGAACCAGAGTTTTTCAAAGGGCGTTTTACAACTAGTGACCTTTAAACTTGTGCAAACAAGCATCCAGCCACCTCAGGTTACATGTTTTTTTCTGTTTATCAATATTGACGAATGTACCGTGTTTACTAACAGCTTTTAGATTAACAAGCTCATACGTATGTACAGAGGCGTTATAAAAACTTTTCCTGACAGGAATTATCAAGGTTTCATTAACATGTACTCAGATTAAGCCAAAAATCACATAGGTTTTATAGAAAAGTTAGTTGTATAGCTGACTTAAAAGGAAAGGATATGGCCCATTGAAAATAAATTCTGAATGAGATATGGGGAAATATAGTGACTATATACAAATATTCATTGTGTGATAAGTGGAAAAGATGTGTGCGTTTTGGCATTTTAAGTATAAGAACTATTTTTAATCAGTAAATCGATACAAGTCTGCAGGTTGTCCCAGAGTTAATATGGCTTGGGCAGCGACCGATCACCGTGGAGTCACAGTACGACCCATAGGACAGTGGCGACATCATTCGGAGCATTCCTTCAGGACGCCTGCTTGTGACGTTGTAGTAATTTTTACACGTCATTCATAATCTAACAATTATTTGTTCTATAAACAAACCCACAAAGGTTGCCTTTTGACACTGAATACTTTTACAGTCATACACAAACTCCAATATACATAGACGCCAAGACAGAAAAAAAAATCAAAATACATTTTATGACACAAGCATAATAAATGCAGTAGTTATTATTATTAAATTAAATATACGTATGAACGTTACAGAAAATAGTTTTCACGATTTTTACAGGCGTATCAGAAAAAGGCTGTTTTATTTGATTCCTGAACAATGCACGGAGGTATATATCTACCATTTATACCATCCACAAGACCATATTCCTTGTATCTGATTGGTCACACAAATGAAATATATTTGCAATTGTTATATAAATCAGCTTTATGGATAACGCAAGTGATTACATAACCATAAGTGGGCTTCAACACTACTCAAGAGTATGAAACCACAAGACAGGATCGGGCTCTCTTATCCACTCTCTTCGTTTGAAAATAAAACGCAGCCGGTGCCGATGGTGGATTTCTCATTTTGCTCGGTGGCTCCCCCTGGTGTTGACCTCGGAATTTGAAAAGGATGGGCGAAAGAGAATATTGTACTTCATGAAAATTTATGTTCACATATTTTTTCACTCACTCATTTACCCACTCACTCGTTAATTGATTACTCACTGACTAAATGACTGACTAATACGACGACTTATTTACTCACTCACTCAATCACTAACTCACTTATTTTCTCACTCATTTTCGGTCTCACTCACTCACTCACACATTTACTCACTCACTCACTCATAGACTCACTCACTCATTTACTCACGTGTTCCCTCACTCACTAACTTACTCACTCATTCACACGTTCGCGCACACATTGACTGACTGACTGACTAACTGACTGACTGACTCACCAACACACCCACTCGCTCATTCACTCACTCTTTTTCTCACTCACTGACTCACTCACTCATTCAACCACTCCTTCACTCACCTACTCTCTCACTCACTCATTAATCCACTCACACACTCACTCAGTCACTCATACACTAACACACAAATTCATTATTAAACTTACTCAAACACCCAATCACATACTAGCAGCTGCTCATTCACTAACATTAACTAATTTTACTTGTTATTGGACGATAATTATATGATCAAATCCATATCGCAGAGATATTCATATCGTCCTAAACAACAGTATGATCATACAAGTTTACAAACATACCATACAAGGCAACCCCTATCCTATAACTTCTGGTACCAATAGGCTACAGCTCTCCGACTCTCTCACATACTCATAAGAGCTATATATAAGAGTATTTCAAACTGTTTATCATAGTACACATATGTGTCCAAATGTACACAGACTCCAATCACTTACCGGCTCCAAGTGTACATAATTAAACTCCTTTTCCCTACTAGCTTAAATGCCACACAAACTGTAGTTCCACTGCAGGAGCTACACATACTCCCATTCTCAAAGAACTTGCACAGACTCTCAGTCCTAAATGGCCCAAACTGCACTCCCATTCCTAATAAACTCCAACTGCACACAGACTCCTATTCCTCAGGTGCACAAATTCTACACAAACTCTCATATCTCATATTTCTATTCCTCTCAAGCTTCCTGTTCCTCAGTGCCTCCACGTCTACGCAGACTCCCAATCATCACAGACCCCTACGGCGCACCCTGTACATCACCTATACACAGACTGCCATTATGCCCCATTGGTCACGGTATAAGTCTATACAGACTCCCATTCCAAACCTGACCACATCGAGGACTCAGTACTATAACTCCCGGCCTTTCATACCCGTAAAAACACTCTTTTCATTACGAGCTTCGCCTAGACATAGACTCCCATTCCTCATTGCTCGCGGCATTAACTCTATACAGACCCTCATTCCAAACCTGGTCCCATTGAGTCTCATTCCTCAGGATCTCCAACTCTACACAGACTCCTTTTCCTAACGAGCTCTAACGTCTCACAGGCGTTGTCATTCTCCATACATTCCCATTCTTCATTGATTCCCCATATTGATCTCGCTTCCAACGTCTTTCAATTGACAGAGACTCCTATTACTCGCTGGATTCCAGCTGTTTTTATTAAACAAATTCATATTACTCGCAAGTCTCCACTCTACACAGATTCCCAGACCAATTCTCCAGGAATGTCCACTGTACAAAACTGAACAAATGAACAGAAATGTCTCCCTCCGATTCCTACTTCACTAGAGCTCCAGCTTTCTAAGAGGCTGGTTATCTACTCTCCCACAGTGCTCCTATCTCCCACAGAGTTCCCACAGAGATCCTACTTTCTAACAGGACTCCTTCTGTCCCATTCTCCCACAGCCCTCCTACTTTATAATATGACATCAACTCCCCCACAGAGTTCTTACTCTATAACAGAGCTCCTACTTTCTAGCACTGTTACTACTATCCCAGTGTGCTCCCACTCTCCCACAAGTCACCCACTATCCCACAAAGTTCCTACTCTCCTCCGGAGCCCCTACTGTCCCATAGAGCTCTTACTCTCCAACAGAGATCCTATTTTCCAACAGAGCTCTTACTTTCCATCACAGCTCTTACTCTCCCACAGGTCTCCCACTCTCCCACAGGTTACCCGTATACATAAACATAAGTATATTTATTTATATTGCGCAACATATCCAGTAATAAAACCGCTCAAGGCGCATTACATAAAATAGCACATGATATGATATAATATAAAATAAAGTCCTAGATATTTAAAATCATTACAAGTAAGCACATGCAAACAGATATGTTTTCAACTTTGATTTGAAGCATTTGAGGGATTCAGCAATTCTGATACTGGCTGGTTACTTATTCCAATTTGATGGTGCGGCACATGCAAATGCTTTATCACCATATGAAAAGGTTCGTGACTTAGGCTGCACAAAGTACAATGCTGGAACTGGATCTTAGAGTGCGACTAAGCTGATGAATAGATATCAATGTTGTTAATGGCACATTAAGTAGGTGAACATCAGTAGGTGAACATCAAAATTGTATACAAGATCCTCTGTGTTATTGGCAACCAATGTAGTGATTGTAATACTGGAGTAATGTGTTCACGTCTTTTTGTCTTTTTGTCCACTATCCATCAGAGTTCCTATTCTCCCACGGAGCTCCCACTCTCCCACAAAGCTCTTACTGTCCAACAGGGCTTCTACTTTCCAACAGAACTCTTACTCTCCCACAGTTCTCCCACTCTCAAACAGAGCTATTACTCTCCTACTTTCTAACGATAGTTCTACTTTTCATTAAGGCTCAAAATATCCCACAGGATTCCAAATTTCTCACAGAGATTCCATTTTCAACCAGGTCACCTACCCTCCAACAGATTTCTTACTCTCCAACAGAGCTCCTACTTTCCAACGAGGGTCTTGATTTCCCAGAGGCTCCAAATCTTCCAATGGGCTCCCAATTTCACACAGAGGTTCCATTTTCCCCCTCCTCCCTCAAGGTCTCCCACTTGCTAACATAGTTCTTAATCTCCAACAGAGCACCTACTTTCAAACAAGACTCCTAATCTCCCACTGGTCTCCCACTCTCCCACAGAGCTCCTCCTTTCTAACATGACAACTACTCTCCCACAGAACTCCCACTGTCCCAAACAGCTCTTAGGCTCCAACAGGGCTCCATTTCCAAAAGAGCTTTTACTCTCCCACAGGTCTCCCACTCTCCAACAGAGCCCCTACTCTCCCAGTGGTCTCCCACCTCCACCAGAGTTCTTACTCTCCAACACATGGCTCCAAATCTCCCACAGGACTTCCAGTTTCTCACAGAGCTCCAACTTTACATTTCAACCAAGACTCCTACTCTTTCATATATCTCAAACTCTCCCACACAACTCCTACTTTTTAACATGACAGCTACTCTCCCACAGGGTCTTCACACTTCCATAAGCCCCCCCCCCCCCCCCCCCTCTCCACAGATCTCCCACTCTGCCACAGAGCTCCAACTTTCTAACATGACAACTACTCACCCGCAAGGCCTCCACTCTCCCACAGTTCTCCTCCTCTCACACACTTCTCTCACTCCCCATAGAATTCCCACTCTTCCATAGAATTGCAACTTCCAACAGGCTTCCTACTCTCTCTCAGAGACCTATCTCCCACAGAGCTCCTACTTTTCCATAGGAACATACAACAGACCTCCTACTTTCTAACAAGACTCTTACTCTCCCGGAGTGCTCCAAATCTCCACAGGGCTGTCAATTTCTAAAGGAGGCTACATTTCCCCCAGGTCTCCCACTCTCCATCAGAGCTTTTACTCTCCAACAGTGCACATATATTCTAACAAGACCCCTTTCTCTCCCATATGTCTCCCACTCCCAAACATAACTTTTACTCTCCAACAGAGCTCCTACTCTCCCAGTGGTCTCCCACCTCCATCAGAGTTCTTACTCTCCAACACAGCTGTTGCTCTTGCGCAGAGTTCCTATCTCCTATCCCCCCCCCCCATGGCTCCAAATCTTCCACAATGCTAAAATGTCCCATAGAGGTACCCCTATTCCACAGAGCACCTTCCTGCTCAGAAGACCCTTCTCTTCTATTGCATATTTAAAGGGGCCCAATCACCTATAAAGCATGTTGAGTTAACACGAAAAAAAGATTCTTCCCTTTAAAATAAATCTGTACCTGCCAAAATATTACCTTAAAATCGTTTGCTTACTCCTGTAAACGAGTGTTAAAACAGTGATCGCAGGTGTCAACATAAACACAGTGCATCGGGCCGTGTGCTACACGGAACCACAACACGTTTCAATCAGGACATGTCCTGACTGACTTGACCCAAAAAAATGTAATACATGTTCCCGCTGGTTGAAATACCGCGTGTTGCCCCTCTTTATCGGACCTTCCCCTGTTTACCTTATGGTAAACAGACTGTGTTTACCAACACGCAGGGCTATAACAAGGTGTTACACTGTCGTATGCGAGGAAATGAGACTGCGTGCTCGATTGGTTTTGTTGGGAAACTTTTATAAAAAGTAAACCTGAACTGATAGTGTGAAAGGATTGGAATAATATTGCTCCTGATTATGTCCCGTTAAACAGGTAACGCCACATTTAAGCTCTGACACATACACATTTTCTCACACATGTTCATATTGCGGTTGAGTATTTCGGAATTTCACTTAATATTTCTGGCTAACAAGTCAATGAAGAAAAGGTATGTGTGTGACGTGTTAAAGAACTATATCATTATAAAACAGTCTCGGTTCCGGATATCCTGCATGAAGCCTGCGCTCGAACTGAATTTCAACATTTAAAAGTTCAAACTAGATGTCTCCCGTTATATTTAATAAAGTTTTAAATATATGATACGGAATAGGTATGAAAGAAACATGTATTATTATTTTCCTCCGCTAGTAGGGTGTGTTGTTTGTGTGTGTGTGGGGGGGGGGTATGTTTGTATGTGTTTGGGTGTACGTGTGTTCGTTCACAAGATAACTCAGGCAATCGTAAACGGAAACTCATGAATATTCAGGACATTTCGGGAATCGATAAGATTTTGGTGTGGATCCAGCATATTCTCCGGATTTAGGAGCGTCATCAAGGAAAATTCGCTTATGTACAGTCACTAAAGCACGAATGCACCTGGGAATATGGGCCAATAAAAAGTGAATGTAAACACGGTTTAGTCTCACACAGCAGCAGGCCTTCCACCTGTTCAGGTCACGGTCAAGACCCCAGAAATGGTGTCCAGTGCTCTCAGTTTCGAGGTGAGTGGCCCAGAGCATCTAACAGTTGGCCTCTCCCACAGTGCGCCAATTAAATAAAGCCGACCAATAAAGAAAAAGAAAGAAATTATACAGCCCTATATAGTGCCACCCCAAGGGTATGCGTTCATCCCCGTTCGTATGTGTTTCTTCACAGCATATGGACGGAATCTCATCAAATTTTCAAGCTATTTCTGAAATGGGCCAATGAAGAATCGATTGCATTCTGGTGTGGGTCCATCACGTGATCCGGACTCCGAAACTTCAGCAAGAAATATTCACAAATGTTAAGTAACACTAATGAACCTAAGAATATGGGCTGAATGAGAGAATGCAGACGGGTTGGGGAGTATCCCAAAAGAAGGACCTCCTCCAACATGGCGGAGGCTTGCATTCCTTGGAATGCAAATTTCTATTCATTACTTTTTTGGGTGAGCTTACCGCTTTCATTTTACAATGCTTTGCATTTTTAAGTACTATGTACTTCTGTTCATATTCAAAAATCTAGATACAGTCAATAAGTATTGAAAAAAAAATAAAATAAAAGTTGTCCAAACGCCATAATGTACATCAAATTTTGAGCTTTTAGAATATGTCCATGTCAAGGGGTTTATGTACATTTTGTGAAATGGTTTGAAAATGTTAAAGAGAAAGTGAAACGATGCTAACTCACGCTCAACGATCAGTTAAGTTCTTCTTATGAACGTTACGATGAACGGTGAAGCTAATGTTCAGAACATTAAAATCGTGACGACAATGGTCCTAATTTAGCCGTTATAATGAAAACACAAAAACAAAGATTATTAATTTGCAAGGATTCTAGAAGGCAGTGATAAAAATACACTATGATATTAGTCGCTTAAATTGTTCTAGACTTCTCCAAACAGAAATCAGATACAGGAAATATATTTGATTCTTTTATCTCCCTTAACTGTTACAGAAAATGCTATTACCCTTTTCCTTCTTTCAGGCAAACTTTGACATCTGTAAAAGCCATGGTATCTGTTTTGGCGAAGTCTGGCCCCCGCAAAGACACTCTATCTATGCCGTTAGGTCTGTAGCAGGGTCTGTTACTCCAAAATAAAAGCATAGAGATGACCTTTTGACTGATCAAAAAGTGTTTAAGCATTAGCGAGTGGTGCCTACAAGATGACGATCTGCAGACATTAAACACCGATCGTGTGTTCAACAACAGTAATAAAACACAAGACGGCAGATAGCGGACCAGCATAGCCCGCGGGCAAGCCAGCCTCCTAGCACCCGCTATTCAATACGTCGGTTAGCTAACAGTTTTGTCTATCCTGCCCTGTATCGTTACTATACCCCTTCAGACCAGCCCGGCACGAACATGCATCACGCTATTCACCGGCTCCGGGGTGGCCGTCCCATTTCAATTAATTTGCGAAAATAGGAACTGTTAAACTTGGGGGGAGTTCCTCGCGCCAGGCGTCACGTGACACAGGGTCCCCGGCTGGTTGGGGTGTATGCCATATGCTTGCCCCCAGGCGATTCAAAACCGGCATACCATAATATGCATATTCATAATATCAATCATTGAGGGCATTATGAAGAATAAATAAAGGCAAATTGGGTAATACCCATATTTATGTACATTTTATTGATAACTAGTTTTGGTTTTTGTTTAGTTGATTAGTTTTACAATATATTACGAAGGCGATAGTTTTTGCATATACTTTATTAAATATATATATATATATATATATATATATATATATATATGTGTGTGTGTGTGTGTGTGTGTATATGTATGTATTTGACATTTATCGAGAAAACATCTTTAAAGTGCTGGACAGATATTTTTATTACAAATTTATATTGTGGTTAACACTGGTTTCTTGCGGCCCTTTCATTATAGTTTTTTTGTACAAATACCACCCATGATCACCATTAATGGGAAAAAATGTCATTTAAATCAGGAGTACAAGATCGAGAGGTCGAAGCGATGATTAGATATCACTTTGATAAAATAACTAGAGTAAAAGAGAACATTTGTTATTGAAAGATTTTTATCTCTTAACGTCTGTTTTATGATAAAACCACCATGTAAGTTTTCTCAGTGGAAACAGTTTTTGTGCCACCCAGAAGGCAATTGATTCTGCGGAGGGGCTCATGCGTAACGTTCGTTTGAGCTATATAACCTCCGGTTTGAAAGTGCATACTGACATATAACTTTACATTTGTGCGAATATCTGTTTTAATATGTAAGTTGATGCGCAAGATGATATTAATAAGTTGATTTCTTTCTTTAGAATTGACCATATGTTTTGAGGGTATATGTGGTTTTACCCTTACTGTAATGTCAACGTTAGTACACTTTCTATGACATGTTTATGCAAATGCTGCATACCCTCATTACTTAAGAACAAGAAAGTCGTTTTCTGTCACTACGCATACCATTCCATCAGCATATATAAATAAAAGTACATTTAAGCCATTCAGGAAAAAAAGCGACCTTGGAACTGCAACGTCTATACATGTGCAAAGAGAACAGTACGTGCAACAGAGTCAATAGCTATAAAGCTTTCATGAACGCGATATATTGAATGGTGTATCACACATTGCTAATATTTTTAATTAATTTCGATTTTTCTCGCTGTCTGTGATTAGCAGTGTTATCTGGATTTACTTTAAAGTTGCTGTGAAAAGTGCACGTGCAGTATATATTATAATGATGCTTTCCACCTGGCGATGAAAAATTCCTGCTTAATAGAAGATGTATCTGTAAAGGTGCAAAATTCTAGGAGTATATATTACCTTATTTACAAATGCGATACATCAAGGACTATTCCACGTGGGCGTACTGGTAAGTTGAAAATATCAGTCTGTATCATTAAATGTTCAAAACCAAACTCAGTCTTCAGGTTCCTTTGTTTTCGTCTTTGAGTTGTATCTGAAATCATGCAGGTCTTCAACCCAGCTACCTTCGGAATTTTAAATACGTATCCATAATATTGATTCCATATGTATAGGCAAATGTCGTTGTTATTCATAAATATACATGCATGTGTAACTGTCTTCCAGTATCACATATTACATCTGTTGGAATTTTTTTTCTTTTAATTAAAAATTAAATGGGCACATTGCTTAAAAGACAAAATTTTTATTAACAATATATATTCTAAGCATAACCAAAACCCATTTAATATAACCTTTTTCTCTCATTTATTAATGACAAGATGATTTCTTACAATGTCTTCATAATAGTGTGAATAAGAAAACAAAATGTTTCAACATGTATATATTTTTAGAGCTTTGACAGATGATTGGATCCAGATTAAGAAAATATATAGGTGCACGTATTTATGTCACATGCCTTCTCTTATAAGGAGTGCATGGGGATAAAATAGGAAAAAGACCTTTGGAATTGGATAGAATAGGAAATTGGGGGATATTTCCAATCTCTTTCTTTTGTTAATGGATTCAGGCTTCTTGATGTGTCAGTCGCATGCATGTCCCGGACAAAAAGGGCAGTGGCCAGTCCTGCTGTCCTCTCGTAAATATCTTGTCTGGCGGGTCACCCCCTCCCCGGGCAGCAGTTGAAAGCACGCCCGCCTGCCTCAGGGACTGGGGGCACGATACGGGGGATCGTGCAGTGTTTAATGCCTTCCAAGTGCCGCTGTCGCCCCTTGGGGTGACTTCATATCATAACGGTTTACTGCAAGTTTGGTCTGGCAGAATGCGGATAATTTACAAGCTGATTACAAATGGATAACTGAAGTAGATTTTCTTGAGCACTTTTAGTTCAAGTGGCCGAAGACTGGATTATGTGCATTAGAACGGTTACACTGTTGAGTGCAGTATCAATGAAATTTAAAAAAAATTAGTTTTCTTCTCCCTATCTCTTTCTCTGTCTCTCATTCTCTCTTTCTCTTTCTATCTCTTTCTTTCTCCCTTTCTCTCTCGCTCTCTCTTTCTCTCATGCAGTGTGTTCACATAAATAATTGTGCAACACAGCAATCACTTACTATAGGATGGATCTGAAACTTTACTGACCCGTGATCAGGTTGAGTATAATACATGTTCCTACAATGACAAACTGATCTTCATGCACTGTGTATGTGTTTAAATTTCTCTCTTTCTCCGATTCGTATATGATTAAGTGGTGAATGAGAAGATATTCGACGTTTAAAACATATTGCCGATATAATTATTCTATATATGTGCTATAGAAATTAGGCTTACATATATATTTATAATCAGGTGCATTCACTCTGCATGCAAAGATAAATTGCATGAAACAATTTTACAATGAAATAATGAACATAGACACGCCAATTCAATTAGAAAGTGTTTAATTTATTATATAACCATTTTTTCATTAACCTGTGTGACAATCAATTTAAAACCACTTAAAATTGTACTTTTTTTTTTAAAAAAGAAAACAATATGAATAAATTAAGATATTAAATATAAAGCAAGTGACTCTTGAACATTAATACAGAGGGTGTCAGTCTATAATTCCTTTGTCTTCCTGCACTGTATTGAACAACCATGTGCTCTCATATTGATAGGTGTAAAAATATGTTATTAATTATATTTAATTTAAAATAAAATAAATTAATTAGCGCTACTACTTGTATATTAATACGTACATTTCGTCAGGGCATTTCCTTGCTTTGGCCGTTAAATGCATGTCCACCTATATAGAAGCGACGCTAATTCCCAGATATATATGTGCATGTGCTATATCTGACTCAGACTGCCCCCTTTTGTTATGAACAAAGTATGTCATGCCTGCGGTTGTTTTTTTGGGCAGGGATCGAAATTATTACACAAACACTGCTACCAGGAAAGCTGATTAGGACCCAAGCAAGTAGATAAATATCATAACCTGCATCTCATGCCACAGATATAACTACAAGGAACAATTACCGACAGTGGAAATTCAGAGAAATTTCTACGAATATTAGTCATTTGAAAATTGATAAAATACTGAATATTTACCTAAAAATCGAACTGCGCTAATCAAATCAGCGAAACAATTTTAAGAATATTAAATATGAAACATTTATGGATTAAAATGCCCATATTGGCGTTTGGGTAAAACATTGCTTCGATTAAAAGCGTATTTAAGTAATTTTCTTGGAACAATTTTTACTGAATATCGAGATTATTTCTCTTAAGCTATTTCTTGGAATACCAAGAACCTGTTTGCAAAATTCCACCCCTGTATGAGGTTTAATATGCCCTGATTGTTATTAGCATGAGGTACACCAAATGTAGATAGCGTTTTCTATATATAGAACGGACCAGGTGCCGAATCCAGACAAAGAAATGGGTCGAAATCGGGGATTTTTCGTAATCTTTGGTGCGTTTCTGTGCAGGAAAGGTTGGATTTCTAACCCCAGTAATGTGACAAAGGGTATGTAATATAAAATTTCTCTAATAAGTCTCTTTTAAGGAGTAAAATGTTGGATATTTAGAGAGGAAACGAGATTTGTATCTAAGAGACTTTGTTGTTATTTGGGTTGCGCCACGCGGCCCCCTGGGGTGAGCTGTATATTTAGCCCTGTATGTATCTTCCAAAACTTGTTATATAGCTCTTCATTCTTAACGAAATTTCAAAAATGCTCATGTGTATTTATTTGAAACTTTTTTGCCGAAATTTGCAAGGATCTTTGCCAAATATCTGCAGCATTTCCAGGGTAAAATAGCCATTGGTACGGGTGTGGCGAACATGTAAACATCAGCATGGGGGTAGGAAATATCCGGTTTTCACTGTTCATATATCGGTCTATACACTGTAATCATATATACCTACTCATGCAGAAGGGCTCCCGTACTCTGTTTCTCTGCATGTATATATAAAAGTGTTTCATTATAGAATATATTAGCTTATACATTACAAACCAGGGGGAAACAAATGCCAGTTGTATGTGCATTTTTACGAAATAAGTCAAAGCAGTGATTGCTTCACAATAGATAGGTTTTAACGTTTATCTGTTATTTAAATTTTGCTTTGTACATGGTGTATTGTATACGATGCTCATACAAAAATTATTTTAGAAAAGAGTTTGAATTTTCGTATTGTATTATTTTGAAAGTTGTAAAGTTCTTGTATTCTTCACGTTCTCTGTCAAGTGAAACTGTAAAATACATATTCGCGAAATAAAATAAGTGTATCTATCTGGTGTTCATGTAATTTTGAATTTTGATGTTTTAGGTATACAATATACAATTGAAAAGATGTCCTCTTGCGAATACTCTTTGAATTATAATAGAACATTCTATATGCTACCTATCTATGAAAAGGTAGGAATCATTATTTAAAAGAAAATATGTTTGAACGAGACAAAGGAAGCTTTTACACTTTTTTATAACCAGTCTGTGCGTTATTTTATCAGCATGAAACGTGGGCGTGGCCTGGCCAACATGAGAGTGGAGATCGCTCTTTCAGCAGTCCCTCTGATAAGGCAATCAGAGGTATCATAATGTAATAAAACATCCGCTCTGGTTTTCACAGTTAGATTCCACGGTAAACCATCGTTTTGGCTTAAGTGCCACCCTTAGCAATATACATATGGTACATTTAACATGTAGGTGAAAAAGATATCTTACTGATACAAAATGTGCCACCAAACAAAGCCTTATATATTTATCTCCGAGGAAACTAGTTGGTCCTCTTCTAAACTAGTCTTGTTTTATAATTGTGTCCGTTCCCTTGCTTTAAACATGCCTGCAGTAACATTATCTCCATTAAATTAAATATTCTCTACAACTTTATTCTGATTCTTCAGGGGCGGATCCACGATTTTTATTTTAAAGGGAGGGGTCCAAAGCAAGTAGAATAATGAGAAAAATTGAGGATGCAGGCCTAAAAAATAGATCTGAAACCCTTGAAAAAACTAGAGGGTCCAAACGCCAATTATTTATCTTGATAATCGGAAACAATGTATTTGTATTTCTCAATTTTACGACGGCCTATACATATCAACCACACTGCGAAAATATTAATACTATATAGTCTAACCTTGGTGCATCTGTGAAAAAATATATATATGTTTCCTTTGCTTAAACTAAGCACCCGTAGCAGAATTTACTTTAAAAGATATCTGACCTTAAAAGCAATAATCATTTCTTTGAAAGCTTTCTTTTAATATATTTTAAATTATCTATCAATTATTCCGACAAATCGATATCCATTCGGTATATGTGAGCCCTAATGATCACACACACATGCATATATATATATATATATATATATATATATATTTATATTAAATGAAAAATTAACATTTTCATATATGCTACATGCACTAAACGCGAATCAACGTCTTCTTTTATGAGGTTTTTATAAATTTTAATTGACATATTCTCAAGAAAGGAAAAATATCATATGAATATTCTGTGATTAATACTCACGAGTAAATGAGACATCTCCTTTATACTGGAACACAGATCTGTAGGTTGTTAAAAGTTAAACTCGTTACAGTAAGTTATAAAGCCTAATTTAGGAATTAATCTGTGGAGGCGTGTAAACATAATAATTAAGGAAGCTAATTAAAAGGACCCATCAGGAGTCGGTTCCGCATTAAGTATGCATAGTCCTGTTGACTAGATATTATCTTTCTTTCAGTAAATTATGCGACCAGGCAGTATTTACGGTTATATTATTAATCAAACACTAATGGACATATCGGTGCAGATAATTGAAGAATATTGAGTGCTGGATAGATGTAAAGTGGTAGAGCTGTCAATCAAATTGAATTTTTATGAAGGAAATAACGTCAGGCGCTGGGAGTTGGGAGGTGTTCGATGCTATATATACTGGAAGAGAAGTTGGATTTTTGTGTGGCTTTTTTTTATTTTCAAGCCTTTTTGTAGAGAATCGTCAACATAATAAATCTAACGATCATACTTTTGATTAAATTATGCATCACCTGGGTGTTTTAATATATCACTTTCTTTAGGGTATCACATCACGCACATGTATAGAATTTCATTATTCAGCAACATACATTGAAAAACTTCAGAAAAAGGAATTATTCATAAATGAAAAACAAAGTATGTAACGAAAAACTGAAGACATATTTGAACATCCATATACATATACATATATACATATTATATTATATTATATATATATATATATATATATATATATATATATATATATATATATTACAAAAACATAATATTTGTCGTCCTGTGATAGATTGGTGTCCAGTGAATAAAATGTATAGATAAAGAGAAACTGAATGTCTTCTCTCCTGTTCAGTAACCGAATGTATGTATGAATAAAACTATTAATAGAAAACGTTACCTCTTTGCTTTTCTGTCTCAATGTCTTAGGTTAAACGGCCGGAAAGAATAACTTTTTTTTCGCATAAATTGATTATATATACGTGTTTATATATATATATATATATATATATATATATATATGTGTGTGTGTGTGTGTATATGTACAGAGAGAGAATGAGAGAGTATAAGAGCAAGCGTTATCTACGTAGGTGGGGCCAAGTGATCAATCAGTTGGCATACACATTAACGTACGGGTGTGAGTTTACCACTCCGCAACACAAACTGATTAAACTAATTGCGTTCGTGGTTAGATCCATACACCTGGCGTATATGCATAACATAAAAGCTTATATATATATATATATATATATATATATATATATATATATATATATTTATATATCCCTAGTTTATCCACAACAATTTATTATTGGCACAAGAGTGAGTGTAATTGAACATCACTTGAATGCACTGTATATATATATAAGCTGTAACAATCTAAAGAATGATAAACAAAATATAAATATACATATTAAAAATCTACATGATTTGTGACATAACCTGCGCTAGAACTTTTTTAATTATTAGATATACCTGAGGGAATAAAAATTA
Organism: Sipunculus nudus; assembly: GCA_026874595.1. NCBI lineage: Eukaryota > Metazoa > Annelida > Sipuncula > Golfingiida > Sipunculidae > Sipunculus > Sipunculus nudus. The sequence goes on from CM049317.1 coordinate 57,561,581, forward strand.
GAAATATATATCATATTTATAAGCATATATATATATATATATATATATATATATATATATATATATATATATATATATATAGTCATGTAGAACATTATTAGTTCTGATATATGCAGAGTCAATTATAATCACGTATTACTTTTTTCAGTTTTTTAGAAGGATGTATGTCTGTCTTTGGTATAATAATTAATATTTGTTACTTTGGATCTTAACGATATCTGCTATTTTGGCAAAGCACCTTTTGTTCCCTCCACTTTTTGATAGAACAAAATGCATGATGCATGATGCAAAGGTTTGTACGACACGTTCATGCTCCGTTTTCATAATATACGTCAGATCTGGATTATGGCGAATTTGAAAACATCGCAAATATTAAACCAGTCCGAGTATACCCTTGTTCCACTTTCAGCCGTATAGACGAATCGATGTAGAATTTAGGACTGGAATCATGTAAGGATCCATCGAAATGAAGCCATGGATTGAGTCCTTGCTTGCGGTTTACCATTTTTTGAATGTAATATTGTCGCATCCAGAGAACTAGACGACAGCTTCAACGTTAACGTAATTTTCATATTTGCAGTCAAATTGGAGATTGTTATATATACGACCAGCTCTTTGAGATGGAGATCGTTAAAAAGGTTTGAAGTGAAACACCATCGTTCAGAAGTAATTTTAATTAGAGTGGAAACACGGTTATGGCAGCGTGTATAATAATACGCAGTATTAAAATCAAATACATGCTCATATATTATATAAGTTTTACAGTAAGCATAAAATAAACAAATAAACAATCACGATACATTTAATGGCAATAACGAACATAGACATATGCCGCTATTAACTTGAGATTATCAACTGAATCTTTTCATTAAATTAGGCCAGTAAAAAGCAGACCCGATTTTCCACAGGCTGTTCGTGTTGTTCATATTCATGTGTTTATAACAAATGTGTTTATAAAAAATAATCCAAACACATTCAAAAAGGGACAATCAAAAGTTTTCGAGAATTTTTGCGAGGGACGCTTTGCAACTAGTTACCTTTTATCTTACGCACATATGCAACCGTGCAGCCACCTTAGTTTACATGTATGAATTTTTTCTGTCTATCAACAATGGCACATTTATTGTGTTTATAGTAACAGCTGGTAAAAAAATCATATACTACCGTCACACAGGCGTTATAAAAACTTTCCTCCTCTTCATTAATATGTACTATATATGAGAAAGCAAGAAATCACAAACTCTACAGATAAGGTATAAGGATAGCTGAATTTAATTCAATATGATGGGTTTGTCTTCCTGGTTACCTTGAAGAAAAAACTTAAATGGCATTATATTTTGAAAGAACATTTACTCAAGACGCTCTAGTTTTAATCTAAATCTGTCGTAAGTAACCAAGTTTGACCGCGATAGTAGTGTCACCTTGCGGGGAAACGCCGAGGATCGCGACCACCGCCAGAATGATGGATACATTGCGGTCAGTCGTAGCGCCTGCCCGCTGCGATTAGATACAACATCAAACGGACCCACTATCGCAAGGCAGGCTTGATGCCCAAACCACACCCGCTACATGTCGATAAATTCTGCTGTATTCTGGTATGTATATCGCGTGTAGCACGCTTGATATGCGGATGATCCATTTCACAGCGCCTGTTGGCGTATTAACATTTATACCGTCATCTAGGCTAGCCCTTCACGGAATTAGACTCTTGTACAATGAACCCCTTGCGGTGTCTGCAAGGAGCATACCTGATGAGATACCCTCCTGTAAACCCTGCGGCAAAGTTAGCTATTTCTTTGATGTCTAATAATAAATATATACTTGTTAGAATAGACTCACTGTTCTCTATACATCAACTTGACACTATTAGGGATTTTATAGTCCCAGCTGCTCATGGCAGATAATTAAATGTTAAACGAAACCAAACGCTGAGTTTATAGAAAGGGTATTATCCTCTGTATTATGAATATTCTTTTTGAATTAACTGACGCACAACGTTTAAGTTGCTGTCTTTGCCCGTTTTCTTGAATATCACCACTTATACGATACTGCTTAAGTATTTCCTCAACATTTCCTGATATATTCTCTCTCTCTCTTTCTCTCTCGCTTGTTCTCTCTCTCTATTAATTTCTCTTATATATATATATATATATATATATATATATATATATATATATATATATACTCAAGAAAAAATATTCATAACAAAGAGTATTTATCATATGTATATATGTGTTTATTAGCAATATTTATACAGGAAGACATATTTAGGCATGGTTTATAATCTTCCACAAGGCCCTGGTTGAATCAAATAAATGAAACAGTATTTTTTATCTCTTATATATAATGTGTGATTAACCCTGAATATGAAAACTGCATCTCCTTTCCATTTTCCATTTCTAATGTTGTATGTGGCCCTTTAAACACTTTTGAACATGTCAGCATATAATCATATCTCCCGCCATTAGGGAAAATGTACTTATCGCCGGTTTTTAGTTGGTTTGATGCTTGGTTGGTTTGCCTGTTGGCCACTACACTAAAATATGTATGAACTGCTTTTGGTGAAATTTTGGTTTGACTTTATCTCCAGTATAATAAGTACTGTATATATTGACAAAAGACAATTCTTGATGTAAGGTGTATGCAAGAGAATGAGCGAACATATCGCGGTAAGTATAATGTAATTCGTATTGTATGAACTAAATAGCAGTACAAATTATACCCACATGTATTATACATACTCATCGCCACTTTGAACATTCTCCAATCTAAACTATATTTACTGATACAAAAAATAACACATAAAATATGCTGATAATCCAAATCTTTATAACACCAAGACGCTGATTTATAACACCTAAGCGATATTTATGTATAGACTGAAAGATAATTTGTTTCGCTCCACAGGTGTGGCTTCGACCACCATGCACGTAGTAACGATAGCGACACCTGGACATACTCAAAACATGAAGGAATCAGTTCATAAATAACCATACACCAACAAAACCCCGGACATCATGTGATCTATCACGTGACCTGTGACCTGTTGTGATTGGCTGAACAAACAATCGCTGATATATTAGGGTGCAAAATTGTCATGCGTGTATAAGATATGCATTGCGCTATAACTAAATCGTATGATTGTCTGTATGTAAGTATGGACATAAATATATAATTAATTCATTAAATAATACATTTATTTCCTATATCTTGAAATCCATTTGCTCTAAGGCTTAACAATAAATGTATATACTATAAAATAAAAAGAAAAAAAATTACACACACAATTCATATTCTAATACGAATATGACAACGATAACAACATGTACATTTGTATATTGGCACAATATATTGAGGAAGTTTAACGGACAAATAGAAAAATATTACATAAAAAAAACGTAAGTTTTAAATTTTTACTTGAACACCGCCAGAGACGGTGGCATTCTGAAGACAAATGGTAATACGTTCTTAGGTAGTGGAAAAGACACACTGAATCTCCGTGTCTGCACAAGCTGTTTATATGGTGGAGATTGTGAAAGTCACCATGAACATGCAAGTGTACTGGTCACCAAATCCAGGCATCCATATCCTAAATATATATAGATGGTTTATAAGTCTATAACAGTTAGTAAAGTTTACCTGGTGCATGTTATGTGTTAACATCCTTATAAATCAAGCCTAAAGCATACATGTATATATATTTCTCATGTCAAACAATGCGTTTGTGTTTGTATGTAGCCACTCAAACGCACTGTTTGACATGAGAAATATAAATATAAATGTGTTTGTAGCCACTCAAATGCACAGCTTTAAATATTGTCCAATAGAGGCAAAGAATAATGCTTGGAACTGTTAAAACAAATAGTTCTTACGCCATAATTTATAATATCTACTGTATCAATACTTTAAATAATAAAATTATAAATGCCATAAAATATGGAAAGGAGAAATGCGATATCAGGATTGACAATTAAAGTCATGACGAAACCATTATATCTTTTCATCACACAAGAAAATAAAATAAAAGATTCGTGCAAGCTCTGATGTTTCAAACCCACACCAAAAAATGGCGAAAAGTGAGGAAGAGAATTCAGGACACGAATCTTGGAATTTTGACTAGAGATTTCTGGACTCTGACTGGAAATTCCTGGCCTTGGACTGGAGAGTCCTGGACTCGGACTGTAGAGTCCTGGCCTCGGACTGGAGAGTCCTGGACTCGGACTGGAACGTCCTGGACTCGGACTGGAGAATCCTACACTCGGACTGGAGAGTCCTGGACTCGGACTGGAGTGTCCTGGACTCGGACGGGAGAGTCCTGGACTCGGACTGGAGAGTCCTGGACTCGAACATGGTGAGTCCTGGACTTGAACAGCCAAGTCCTGGACTTGGACTGGAGAGTCCTGGACTTGGACTGGAAAGTCCTGGACTTAGACTGGAGAGTCCTGGACTTGGACTGGAGAGTCCTGGACTTGGACTGGAGAGTCCTGGAATTGGACTGGAAGGTCCTAATCTCGGACTGGAGAGTCCTGGACTTGGACTGGAAAGTCCTGGACTTGGACTTGAAAGCCCTGCATGGACTTGGACTGGAAAGTCCTGGCCATGGCTTGAGAGTTCTGGTTTTGGACTTGAGAGTCCTGGTCTTGGATTGGAGAGTCCGGAACTGGGGCTAGAGAGTCAATTTCGAGTCCAGCAGAAAAAAAAGATTAATCTCTGTCACGTACGCAAAAACTTTCGAAAATTAAAACACACGTTAAGGACCTATATATAGATGAGTGAACTATATTGGGAGAATATTGTAAAACTGCATATTTAAGCCAATGCCAAGTTTATCTCTACGTCAAGGGCCTAAATGTATCAACGCTTAAGCAAATATGAAAAAATAACATATGTTGAATTCAAATATTCATTGGAAAGTACTGTTAATAAAGACAAGAGACCAGGTGTAAAGTCTTCAGATTACCCCCTCCTTCAGGTTACCCCCCGGTAATCTGAAATCGATTTCCGATTACCCCCGGGGGTAGCCTGAACCTGATTTCAGGTTACCCCTCTAGTGTTCAGATTACCCCCCTCACTGATTAAGTTAATATGATTACTTAATTCTTGTGTAAGAAGGAGCTCACAGCTCCTGATATATTTATTAACATCATCCTCAGCTGGCTGGTGATATAGTGGTCAGCTCCGTTGGGCCGTACATGTGTCTCTCTGTCCATAACCACTTCATAACACGTATATTATCTCAAAAACTTTACTCACATCCCATTTCAATTTACATGACAGATGTATCTTATGGATCTCCTCACTTAATCAGGTTTAGGTGGCCCTGTCTTGATTTTTAAACTTTTATAGTTTTTATTTGATTTTTAAACGCCCGTCTTATAGATGATCGTATAATAGTATTGGCATATATATATATATATATATATATATATATATATATATATATATATATATATATATATATGTTGGTCTGGACGATAACCAGGATGACAGCTTGCAGTATGCTTATCGCCGTATTTCGTGATCACCAAAGATCACTGTTATATTATGGATGTCATTTTCATATCAGTTAATGTGCAAGACTGCATGTTTCATTTTTAGCTGGTGCATGTATTTATAATCTAACCGGAGAGAGAATGTTTTGTACCTTTTGTACTGCAGAAATAATGAAAATTTAATAATAAAAATCATCATCGTTAATTTTACTTTTGTTATCATTATAAATAGTAGTAGTAGTAGTTGTTGTTGCTGTTTTTGTTGCCAGGTTACCTGAGTTAATGTATAAGAAAAGAATATAAATAATCACAAGTAAAAAAATGTTTAATCTGAAATCGCTACACCTGAGTGTAAGACGGAGTATACTTGTACTAACTGGTGTTGATTCACTGCACAACACTCTAATATTTTTTTCGGATTAACGGTGTTATCGAATAAATGACGATCTACAGTATAGGGATTGATGCCAATATGAAAAGGCTTACATTATAACAGTGTCCACATGGGATCAATACACCTTTTGTGCCAGGTAATGAAAAATAAAATGTGTGTTTTTTTTATTCAGTTTTACTGAATCGGTAGTATCTCACAGGAGCGTCAATATGCATGGGGGGGATGGGGTATATTTACCCCTCACTTTTTGGCAAGGGGGAGGGATGGTCAATGTAATCATCCCCCCCCCACCCCACTATTCAAAGAATAATATTTATTGCAAATTAAATTTATTAAAAATAGAATTATAGACTTGGTATACTGGAAACATAATACCTTATTTTCAAAAACCTTATAATATATTGTAATATATTTGAAATATGATTTAGTAAATATATATATATATATATATATATACACATATATATATATGAAGTGTGTCATTCAGACACTAAAAAGGTGTGTGTGTGTGTATTGGTGCGTGAAAGTCAACCCCCCCTCCCATCCTGGAAAAAAATTGACGCCACTGGTCTCTCATGATGGACAAGACGTTCCCGCCAGTACGATCTATATCTTTTCACTATGTCACATGCACGCTCTCAACATGAAGGTACATACCCATGTTTTAATAAACGTCTTCCAGGTGTGATACCTGCATCATGAACAGATATGTTCCTCCATGCACATGCATTTTGCACAAAAGAAGTTCTGACGTGTCATGACCTAATAAATGCCAAAAAAAATACTTCTTGTATGAAGTATATACATACAACAGGGGAATTTGTATACATGTTTGATGTTTTTATGAGACACGTTGTCAAACACCTTTTCTCCATTATCCTTGCATGCACGCTTGCTATACCTTTTTATAAATCTACACGCAAGATTATGAAACGTTGGAGAGTAAACCATTAAGTTATAATATATAACAAAAATAAATATATATGGTTCTTCTTTGATAAAAGCAGAATGAAATTATACCTACATGCATATGAATATATATGTGTGTCCGTGTGTGCGTGCGTGTGTGTGTTCAAAAGAAAATACCATTTTTTCTTGAACCTCGGACAAAAAAAATAACTATATTTCTGGTTCCCGGGTGAAATTCGTGTTTTAAGTAACACAAACGATGATATCTATTATTCGTTTCCGGTTTGGGGTTATAGCAAAATTCCGTGTGTTCGTGCTAAAGTCTCAGGGCTCCTTGTTTGTCGCCCGGTGTAATATTGCTGTAAATACAGAGACTTAGCACCAATTTGTCTTTTGTTCTCTGACGACAGTAGCCACATATATCTTTTCTTTGTCTGTCCAGGACGGAGAGTATTACCGCATTAGAACGAGCACAGCGGGGCCAGACGGGATAGCGTGTGTGTAGCTCCTAAAGACTGAGGTATCTCATTAGACTTGGCTAATAGCCCCAGACTTACTTGTTCCTCTACCAAAAGGAAGTCCCCAGAGACCTAACGGCTACAGGAGCTTTCAGTGTCCGGAAGACGGAGTTTAAGGACAGAAACACGCACCCCTGTTGGATACATATGTAGACTGTTAGAAGCTGCCTGAAAGAAATGGATCACAACGCCCCCGGAATCAATCTGGATATTGACCGCATGCATATGACCTAAATGACCGTTACCAAAATATAAAATGAAACACATGTACTGTAAATTTCGCTCATCCGGTTGAACGCTGATATTGTCCGTCTGTTCATACCAACTCTCTGTAACCTCTTGTTTCTCATTGACGTTTATTTGTAAGCCACCTATTGTCTCTGTGAGTCTCTGTATATCTGTGTAAGTTTCTGTTTGTCTGTATGTTTGGCTGTCTACTAATCTGTATGTCTCGGAGAAAGACAGAGTGTGAAAGAGAGAGATAAAAAGAGACAAGAGAAAGGGGGACATATGAGTAGATCAACAGAGAAATAGACAGATCAAAACAGTGATTAAGAGAGAGGAGGAGAGGGAGAGAGAAAGAGAGAGAGGGGGATGAGAGACAGAGAGATCAAGACGGTGAGATCAAGAGAGAGAGAGAGAGAGAGAGAGGGAGAAAGGGAGGGAGAGAGAGGCAGAGAAAGGAGGAGAGAGCGAAGCGAAAAGGTATATATATTTATATGTGTGTGTGTATGTCTGTTAATATATACGTGTATGTGTGTTAGTCATTTGTAGTTAATTTAATATGGTCAAGTAAAGAAAACTTGAACTTCATTCTGTTCACACACCTTCCTTTTCTCCACTTACACCACATAAAACACGAGGGTGCTTAAGCTTATGTGTACACCTAAAGTGACACCACCAACATGTACACATATACGTCTACCCCAACGTCCCACGGCTCCCAAGATAATACCTTAAATTTCCAGTTATTAGTGTTTCTATAGAATATATATAGTAAATTCGTTGCCCTGGCTGGCCGACCTTTGACCTCAGATTATAACGGCACCGCATGTGACATGACCCAGGGACAGCGGAATGGGCTATTTGCAGCACATTAAATCCGGAATGTTAGTATACAGGCTGGACCAGGAGGGACGATGTCACAGGTCAAGGTCAAGGATATTTGACCCGGAGATACAGGTTGACCCGGAGTAGTAAAGCGTGGAATATATTTTTTTTCCCACATGCTAAAATATTCTTCAATCGAAAAAAAAAATCTGTCAGAAAAACTTCTTGATTCTTTTTCCAGGTATATATATATATATATATATATATATATATATATATATATATATAAATATACTGAAGGGGGCGTCTTCGTCTCTTAAAAATGATGTTTGATCTCCGATATGGTTTTCCACTGTACGGCCTCCCCATATACTTTGTTTCTGATCCGCAAAGTTAAATTTTCGCGATGTTTACTTATTCAGTGTTTCGCGAGAATTTCTTTTTCACGATTTCAAAATCAACACAGTATATTCATTACTATCTATATAAATGGTCGGCGGAGACTGGAAATTCCTTCTCCATTTCTATAGTAGATAATAAATATAATATGTCTTTTGATTTAGAGGTATAAAATAAGGGATAACTTGCATATAAAGATTAAAGATAAAGGGATAACTTGATGAGACGGTAAAATATGAATATTCAGTAGTGTATATAAGGTGAACTTTATTCACGGCGGCGTAAGATACGCGATTATATCCTTTTCCCGAACATCGCTAATTTGAAATCCTCGAAAACAAAAAGACGGTCAAAGAATTAATTGTATATTCGCATGTATAGACGATATACCACCTCTTCAGTAATAAACGAATGATAACGTTTGGTGCCGCACACGTAACGCATATCTTGTGTTGTAAAGCTAAGTTAGCTTGCTGTGTGATTCTGACTCTCGGAAGCGAAGATGTCTTTCTAAAGCAGAGAGATGCTACCACACTTATAGGGAGTAAATCAAATTTTTAATCTAATACAAAGTAATATTTCCCGTGTTATAACGTAAAAGTGAACCACCAAGATCCATCCATACATATAAGAAGTGTTAATTGTAGGCTCACAATAGGAATTAGATATTGAGCTTTTCTCAATCATTTGCTTTCGGTTTCAACAATAAATGCTAATTAAACAAGAACAATCCAGGGTCTCCTGAAAGCCAATTAATGATATAAATGGCAACCTCCTGACACAAATTTGCACCACCCGTGAGGCAACTCAACAACACCACGTGATATAACCCTACCTTTGGCCGTCTTTTATTGGTCCAGAAAAGTCGTTGTCAGGGCAGCGGTTCTGGGTGCCACCATAGCGACGCGCGTGCCGCTTTTGGATTCGTGCCTCGACATGGTGCCGTTTTTCTTGTTCTTATTGTCTTTTTCTGTTTCTTTGATCCTAGGGCTGAATCAATTTTTTCCTCTCACGGTAACAGTTTAATTCCCATATAGTTTGAAAGACGAGGCAGCCGCGGTACGCTTCCTGGGATGTAACCTCTGCCGCACTTTGTTTTCTGGGAACCCCTAAAGAGCATACAGCTAGCAATTAGGAAAATTTGTCCCATATATTTCCAAGTTTTTGTTTAGGTCCTGGTAGTCTGCTGGAGATTGCTTTCAAGAGACACCCCGTTCCTTCCGACAGATGCGAGTTCTGATATAAAGCGAGGGTGGATAGACATCACACGAAGCAGTAGGCTAAACTGGTTTATATATACGTATAGTCAAGAGGGGTGATTTAATAGGGGCTACCCACAGCCCTGTTTCCAGCCTCTCCCGAAATCAAGCACGCTGTATCTCTGAAACACAAGGCTGGTTGTAAACTGTTGTGTCCCGCCGTTTCAAGCTCGTAACAATTAATAAAGTATGTCAGTGCATTTCCAGGGGGGGGATAAAACACGGTGGGTACGGGGATAATTTTATTTTACCCTTTTTTCACGTTGCCACATCTTCCAAAGAGTTAACTAGACTTCTGTTGAAAAGAAAGCACGCACGAACGGACATCTGTCCACCGCCAAACGAGCCCGGTCAAGATTAAAAGTCATTATTGATTGACATGTTACTGGCTATATTTAGACCACTGCATGGACCTGCAAAGAAGACCCGATGTTGACTACTACTCTATATCTTGCCGTTGGTTCGTAGCCGTATTCCCTTCAGAAAGCCAATTAATGATTCTATGATAGGGTTATATACTGATTGAGTAGTGTACGGGTCATTCATTATTTAGCCCCTTTCCCGAGAAATTCAAAGACTAAGGCACCCTGTAGATTTGGAAGCCCAGGTATAAGCTATCTTAAGAATCCCAAGTATCTTTCACGAAAAACAAGTGCGTGTATAGACATTAAAGTTTATAAATAGCATGTACCGAATAGTTTGATATACATATATTAAACACAAAACAGTTTCCAATATTTAACAAAGAGACACAATGATAGTCGTTTTATATATACATGTATTTGCAGAGAAACGTGCATGTCAAAGATGATCAGTCTAGAATGTGAAGTTACAGACACTGCCTGAAGCTACAGTCACGTGATCATGCCTGAGCTACGATTTTCGCAGGAATCGGGTACTCATGGCGACTGTCAACATTTTTCTTGGGGGGGGGGGCAACAGTTTGACATATTACGATTGTTCATTGGAGCCTATCACTGACGACAGTTACGACCGTTTACTTACTGAAACAGCCGTTGTCGATAAAAAGTTTTGCGAAATTCCTTATTACTCGTCAAAATCCGTAAGTTGTCGAAGGCAGTCCTAAGTGTCTCGACCCGCCCGAAATGCAGCGCGAAATGCTATTGGTTCGCATTCCTACGACTCATCGGGAAAGCCTTGCGACGATCCTTTCATGATATGCTCAATATTTATCATACGAGTAAAAGAATTGGTGTAAGTTGTCTGTAAACTTGTGTTGCGTATAGGCCTCATAGGCGCTGAGGTGTCGCCGAATGTCGTGTCAAATAGACTGAACCAATAACCGAGTTATTGAGATTGATCACGACCTATCTCGACATCTGGTACGAAGCGTTGAAAGACATGTCGTGATCATGTTTTCATGAACTATAGATACATGAATGTATATACAGGAATGTTTCACCAGAATAAAAAATCCGCCATATTTGTTCCTATTTGCGGTTGGGTCCTTTCTAAGTCTCCTTTTGTCTTGTGCGGCGTGGAAGTCGACCTGCAAGGCTGAAGACTTGTGCAGAACCAGAGAGAATCCGCGGTATTCATTGTGCGACCATCAGCCCATATATTCTCTCATGCATTCAGCACCCTGTCAGTAGAGCCTGAGGGACCGATTAAGGGACCGATCTTTATTCAATTGCAAACCATTATTGTTTTCTTTTTTAAATTGCCGGAAAATTGTATGAATAGCGTGCGACCGATCTCGGAGCTCCTTCGCGGTTTGATCTTGATCAAAATACAGCTTCGAGTGATTTTGAAATTGTTGAGGTTGTAGGAGCTGGCTAGAAGGTTGTATCCCCAAAAAGTCTTTTATCATCACACAACCAGAAGCGCATCAACTGCTCCTGCGACCTGACAATTAATGACGCCACCAGGGGTTTGACTTTATGATCATTAATGCGATTTGCCAAGGTCTCTCCCTGCTTTTAGACGGTCATACGATTAGTTGTGCTACCAGCTGAGCAAATCTTATAAACTTGTTGTGTTCCGGAGTCTATATCTATATCTGTCGTACAAGTGATGCCCCCAGGAATCTATATTGCCGTACAGCTGTGTCACGACCACTTGGACTGGCACGACTGGTCACAGATCTGATTGGTTGCTGGCCACTTATGGGGCTGTCCCACCTAGGCGACTCTATACAGGCGACTAGAGGAGACCAGGCTGTCGCCTCATGGTCGCCGAAAACCAGGCGACAGGACCTCCGCTACGACAATAGTCTACAACAAGCTACAAATGGTTGGCGACTGTCTGACGACAAGCTGCCGACAACCGGCGACACAGTCGCCGCGACAAGGGACAATCACCTACGACTACCTACGACCACATCTACGACAACCTACGACCACACTGGCGACAACCTACGAGACCAGAATTCTTGCTTCGTCCACCCGCGACAAGCTTCGACGATTCTCTATACCATGTGCTATGTGAGGAGCCGGACACAAGCATGGGCCTTGTTTCAGGTAACAACAGACCGCGACAACACACGACAACCCACGTCACCTGGCGACAGCCTACGACAGGACCTACGACAACCCGCGTCAGCTGGCGGCAGCACCCACGCCAGTAGAAGACAGGCTACGCTCACTGGCGACAAAAAAGCTGTCGCCTGAGAATTTTGAACATGTTGAAAATCCAGAGGCGACAGCTTCGAGGTCACGCGTCTTGGGGCGACTTCAGGCGACCATACAAGCGACCATGTGGCGACCGCCTGGTCGCCTGTTGTCGCCTGTAAAGTCGTCTAAGTGGGACATCCCCATAAGGGCAAAAGGATATGCTTGTATATCCATGACCGATCGCCTTTCACAGATCTACGTTGCTGGTTGTGACAGTACCGAAAACCCTATAAAGGCGGAATTTTTTTTCTTGCATTCGCGTGTGACCTATCAGCGATTTCCAGTGACTTTTTGCACGACTTTTAAAATAATGATTTTCAGAACCTTTCACAAAGTCGTCACTTTTCGTATTTCCTCGATACTTGGCCTTTAAAGATAAATACAGTTACATCGGAATGGTAAGAGGTTAAATGTTAAACGTTCGGACTCCACCCTTGAGTTACACTCAACACAGACTAAGATTTACGACAATTCCATAATTAAGGCAATTAACACACGTATAAATGCTTAATGCGCTCATTATATGAGATACATAAAAGAGAGATTGAGGAAGATATAAGGGAACTATAAACTGATCGATGGAGATTTAAAAAATAGTTGAGGGGGCACCTTTGTCCCACATCCCAAAAAAAATGAGATTCATATTCCCCTTTACCCCCGAAACAAGGCCCATACTTTGGAATACGGAGTGTCATGTACTTGGTTGATATAGGGAATGTGTCTCAGGAGCAATTCTGGATAGAACATCATAGATTTTAAATTCTTCGTCATATATTCCTATATATAGTTCTCTTGCAAATTTACCTTGAAATCCAGGAAGACTGATGAGAGTATGTTTATTTAATCTTTGATTAATTTACATGGATTTTACAACTAAAGCTATAATAACTAATACGAGGCATATGGTATAGATATTTTGCGTTCGGTATATACTAGTCTGTAGAGGTGGAGGAAACTGGAGGACCCGGAGAAAACCACTGACCGGACGGGCCACTACAACCAACACTATTGGCAACTCCAGAGGTCGAACCCGGGTGCCCAGCGGAGAGGGCCGAAAATTTTACCACTCGACTGCCCAGGACCGTAGTTCCTTCATTTGTGAACAACAGAGGGTTCAACCAACAGGCGATGGACCTAAGTTAAAAAATTACGACATATACCAATAACAATTTTGAAAATATACATAACATGCCAAGAGCCAGACTGATATAAAATAAAATAAACAGTCGCTTGCATATAAAGTGTAGATATATCAACAATCCTGCATGCGACTGTATAAACATAGTGAAAATAAGTCATATCTTTACCTAGACACATATCTGTCGAAGTATTATTCATACGAAGAGCGCTCGTCAACAGTTTGGTCACGTTTGTACGCGACATGGTCTAGAGAATCACCAAACTGTTTTGATGGGAGATGGTCTCTTGTTGGAAAAAAAAATTAGCACTCCGTCTATCAGATTATACATGATGTACGCCGGAGATCTGAAGGTTCTGTTGACCCGAAAAACGATTAGACCATCAGGATGACTGGGCTGTCTAGTGCTTTAAGATGACCATTATGCGTCATTTATTATTCTTTTGTCAATTATTCACCGCATTCGGGTCAGCTTGGTGTTCTCCTGGCAGCGAATACATCAAACCTCTATACATCCGCTCATTTACCGCGGGTCATTTTGCGTGTTGATTGTGAGGACTAAATGAATTGGTTTTCTTGCAAGAATGACCCCGTTGTCTACGTAATAAGAATGTCCCTAATGCTGGACTAAGAATTTATCAACCTCTTAATTATCGCCCCGGTGTTGCTAATGCCCTTGTAACAATGGAGATTGACTCTTCTACGGGGCTCAGTGAACGAGCTTCCGAAACAGAAATAAAAAGCACGCTGACCAGGAAATGCGGTTAATTGCAGATATGAAAAACAAGGCAAACAAGTGACAAATAATTCATATTTAAGGTTAAGATAAGCACATCATTTCAGGATCAGATGTGTAATGCCAGATACATATTTGGTAATGAATATTTGCAAATAGGTTTTTATCCATTCCCCCCATTGTTATTTCTATAGATTATATGCACCTTACTATTTTCATCTGGATAGATTTATTAAGTATTTTATTTATATAATATTGTTTTATATTGATTCTCCTGATTGCATTTGTGTTTATATTAAATTCCCAGGAAGCTTGGCTAAAATGGATTTCAATAAACATAATAAAACAATTAACCTAAATGAGTTATAGGAAGTTTAGGATATAGGATATATATATATATATATACAGTGGTTGGGACATGCACTGGATATGGAGAGGACGGTTCACGGTTAATACAACCCCCCAGCAGACCCTCAAAGGCTAGAAATCTATAGATGAAACCTTCGAGAGATTCACTATAACGTCTTATTTTGCTGGAGGTAACCGCCTAATTACGTACTAACTTAATTACGTATATGTACATCTCCAGTATCACATGCACAATTCCTCTCGTTTATATCCCGGATTCCTCTCGTTTATATCCCGGTGTTAACCATAACACCAGGCCTTCTGCACCTTCGGGCCCTGGGCGTGTAATCATCCCGACTTCGGATCAAACAACCCACGAAATATTTCATAGGTTTCAATTTGGGTGTTATATATTTTGATTAATTTTGCATACCTATTAGAATGTGTATAAAGAAGAAAAGAAACTAGAGTGATGAACAATAAATGGGGACAAAAATGTAAAATCTGCAGTGAATATGCTTCTGTTTATCAGGTGTATTATAACTGGCGACAAACAGACATAAAATATAACAGCATTCTTTTTATAAATTGTCCTGATTAAACTTTCATATGCTTCATATGTATCTGCGTAGATTGGTTCTGGATTACACACACGAAAAACAAAGAGAAACACTGATTTTAGGGGGGGGGGTCGGGAAAGTTAAAAGGTGCGTGGATACAGGTTATTAAACGACAATTATGAAAGGAATGTGTTAATGAGTCACTTAGTCAGCTAGTGAGTCAGTTAATCAGTGAGTCAGAGGGTCAGTGGGTCAGTGAGTAAGTTTGAGACTGAGACAGTGAATAAGCCTGTGGATCAGTGAGTGAGTAAGTAGGTCAGTGAATGGGTCAGTGAATGAAACAGTGAATTAGCCAGTGAATCAGTGAGTGAGTAAGTGAGCCTGTGAGTGAGTTAGGGCGTCTGTGAGTGAGTCAGTGAAAGAGACAGTGAGTGGGTCAGTGAACCAGTGAGTAAGTCAGTTGGTCAGTGAGTGAGTCAGTGGGTCAGTGAAGGAGTGAGTGAGTCAGTGAGTCAGCGAGTGAGTCAGTGAATGAGACAGTAAATGATCCAGTAAATCAGTGAGTGAGTCAGTGAGTCAGCTTGTCAGTTAGTGAGTCAGTGAATGAGACATGAATGAGGAAGTGAATCCGTGAGTGAGCCAGAGGGTCGACGAGTTAGTAAGTTAATGAGACATTAAAAGAGCCAGTTAATCAGTGAGTGAGTGAGAAAGAGAATTAGTGAGTCAGTGAGTGAGTCAGTGAATGAGCCAGTGAATGAGCCAGTGAATCAGAGAGTGAGTCAGTTGGTCAGTGAGTGAGTTAGTAAATTAGACAGTGAATGAGCCAGTGAATCAGTGAGTGAGTAAGTGAGCCAGTGAATGAGTCAGTGAATGAGACAGTGAATGATCCAGTGAATCAGTGAGTGAGTCAGTGGGTCAATGAGTCTGTGTGTCAGTGAATGACACAGTAAATAAGTCAGTAAACAAGTGAGTGAGTAAGTGGGCAAGTGAGTGAGCCAGTGAATGAGTAAGTGAGCCAGAGAGTCATTGAGTCAGTTAGTCAGTGAGTGGGTCAGTGAATGAGACGGGAAATGAGCCAGTGAATCCGTCAATGAGTCAGTGGTTCAGTGAGTAATTCAGTTGGTCAGTGAGTGAGTCAGCGACTGAGACAGTGAATGAGCCAGTGAATCAGTGAGTAAGTCAGTGGGTCAGTGAACGACGCAGTGAATGAGCCAGTGAACCAGTGAGTGAGTTAGCGGGCCAGTGAGTGAGTAAGAGAGTCAATGAGTGAGTCAGTGAAAAAAGACATTGAGTGAGTCAGTTGGTCAATGAATCCGTGAGTGAGTCAGTGGGTCAGTGTGTGAGTCAGTAAATGAAACAGTGAATGAGCCAGAAAATCAGAAATTGAGTCAGTGGACCAGCCAGTGAGTCAGTTAATCAGTGAGTCAGTAAGACAGTAGGTCAGTGAGTGAGTCAGTGAATGAAATAGTGAATGAGCCAGAAAATCAGAAATTGAGTCAGTGGACCAGCCAGTGAGTCAGTTAATCAGTGAGTCAGTAAGAGAGTAGGTCAGTGAGTGAGTCAGTGAATGAAATAGTGAATGAGCCAGTGAGTCTGTGAGTGAGTAAGTGAGCCAGTGAGTGAGTTAGGGAGTCTGTGAGTGAGTCAGATAAAGAGACAGTGAGTGAGTCAGTGGATCAGTGAGTCCGTGTGTCAGTGAATGACACAGTGAATGAGCCAGTGAGTCTGTGAGTGAGTAAGTGAGCCAGTGAGTGAGTTAGGGAGTCTGTGAGTGAGTCAGTGAAAGAGACAGTGAGTGAGTCAGTGAATGACACAGTAAATAAGTCAGTGAACCAGTGGGTGAGTAGGTGGGCAAGTGAGTGAGCCAGTGAATGAGTGAGTGAGCCAGAGAGTCATTGAGTCAGTTAGTCAGTGAGTGGGTAAGTGAATGAGACGGGAAATGAGCCAGTGAATCCGTCAATGAGTCAGTGGTTCAGTGAGTGAGTCAGCGACTGAGACAGTGAATGAGCCAGTGAATCAGTGAGTTATTTAGTGGGTCAGTGAGTGAGTCAGCGACTGAGACAGTGAATGAGCCAGTGAATCAGAGAGTAATTCAGTGGGTCAGTGAGTGAGTCAGTAAATGAGACAGTGAATTAAACAGTGAATCAGTGAGTGAGACAGTGAGTCAGTTACTCAGTGAGTGAGTCAATGAATGAGAAAGTGAATGAGCAAGTGAATCCGTGAGTGAGTCAGTGGGTCGATGAGTGAGTCAGTGAATGAGACATGAACCAGTAAATCAGAAAGTGAGTCAGTGGGTCAGCCAGTGAGTCAGTTAATAAGTGAGTCAGTGAGACAGTAGGTCTGTGGGTGAGTTGGTGAATGAGTCAGTGAATGAGCCAGTGAATCAATGAGTAAGTAAGTGAGCCAGTGAGTGAGTAAGTGAAAGGGACAGTGAGTGAGTCAGTGGGACAGTGAGTCAGTGTGTCAGTGAATGACACAGTGAATGAGCCAGTGAACCAGTGAGTGAGTAAGTGGGCTAGTGAGTGAGTAAGAAAGTCAATGAGTGAGCCAGTGAAAGAGACAGTGAGTGAATCAGTGGGTCAATGAATCCGTGATTTAGTCAGAGGGTCAGTGAGCGAGTCAGTGAATGAAACAGTGAATGAGCCAGTAAATCAATGAGTCAGTAAGTGAGCCTATGAGTGATTCAGATAGTCAGTTAGTTAGTAAGTGAAAAAAAAACACAGTGAGTGTGTCAGTGAGTCAGTGAGTGAGTCAGTGGGTCTGCAAGTCAGTGAGTCAGTGAATGACACAGTGAATGAGCCAGTGAATATGTGAGTGTGCCAGTGAGTGAGTGGGTCAATGAGCCAATGAGTTAGTGAATGACGCGGGAAATGAGTCAGTGAATCTGTGAGAGATACAGTGAGTCAGTGAACGAGTCAGTGAGTCAGTGAGTGATTCAATGAATGAGACAGCGAATGAGCCCATAAATCAGTGAATGAGTCAGCGGGTCAGTGAGTGAGCCAGTGAATGAGTGAGTGAGCCAGAGAGTCATTTAATCAGTTAGGCAGTGAGTGGTTCAGTAAATGAGAAGGAAATGAGCCAGTGAATCCGTCAATGAGTCAGTGGGTCAGTGAGTGAGCCAGTGAATGAGCCAGTGAATCAGTGAGTGAGTCAGTTGGTCAGTGAATGAGTAAGTAAATTAGACAGAGAATGAGCCAGTGAATCAATGAGATAGTCAGAGAGTCAGTGAGTCAGTGAGTGAATCAGTGAATGAGACGGTGAATGAGCCAGTGAATCATTGAGTGAGTCAGTGAGTAAGTAAGTGAGTCAGAGAGTGAGTGACTGAGTCAGTGAGTGCACGAGTCACTCACTCTGTCAGTGAGTTAGTCAGTGAGACAGTCAGTGCGTCGGTGAGTGAGGTGAGGCGGTGAGGCACTGAGTCAGAAAGTGAGTGATCCAGTTGGAGAGAGGTAGAATGAGTTAGTCAGTGAATGAGTCCGTGAGTGAGAGATTTAAATTGTAAGCAAAGTGGAAATATTTATGCACGTGTTTTATGGCATTTGATTTTTGTGCAAAATACAGAATAAAAAAACATTTTAAAAATTGAGGCAGAGATAAAAGAATGAGAGAGAGAGAGCGAGAGAGAGAGAGAGAGAGAGAGAGAGAGAGAGAGCGAGAGAGAGAAGACGCAGTGGCAATACTATCTTTGCACCATATGAGATAAGTGATTTACGTTCAATAGGCCTATCTGGAGTACCCAGATGTAAAAGCGAAGGAGGTCGGCTACAAGGGATTGGGCTATACTTTGCTATTAATCCCCGTCCGTCAAGCATTACAAATATGAAAAGTATGTATGGGCTCTAAGAACAAGGGTGTGGGTAACTGGACTAAAGTACTAAACCCTTGGGAACGAAATATTTATGCAATATTAATCGCTCTAGTCCCGCCGGCAAGAGATGCTCGGAGGACATGACGGCACGAGCGTAACCTTGGATAGATGAAGATAAGACAAATAGACCCACTACTCAAGCTGTGATTACGAATGTACAACGTGTAGCTGTACTTATCTCGGGGTCCCATGCATTATCTTCCTTATATCATTGGTATACATTTATTTACTAGACAAAAATTAATTTCCAAAGACAGGGCGACAATCGATTCTCCCCTCTCACCTCCACACCCTATAATTATCACGTGTCCATCAGTTTAGTCACGTGTTCTCTCCTTTACTTGTCTTCAAGAGTCTTTTATATTATAACCTTTTACATTTTATACACATTTAGAAATGAATACAATGTCAGTATACACTTTGGAGCAGAAAACGGGGTCACACAAGGGGCATCATAGAAGCATCAAACGGTACCGAATATGTCAAAATACACATGAGGAAATTTGTTGAATAAACAAGAATAGCTTGATCTTAGAGAGTAATTTAAAGTCCTATATTTAGACGACTGAATTCAAGGCATCTATACATCATAAACACCTGAATATCTGTTCAAATATATATAGGGTCAGAAAATGAAAAAATAATTTAAGTAAAATTTCCAGATCTCGATTAGGAAGATGAACAAAATTAGTATTCGTTCATCCAAGGTACCTGTTCTGCGGTTAAAGTAATACTATATTTAACCACGTGTGTTATATGAGGCCCTTACAGGGCCACGTTATCAAGTCAAACGGGATGTAGCGATTGCCGATTTCCCCATGTAATCTGAAAAGTTGGGAAATCTGAAACCGATTTAAGCTTAACCCCCTCCCCCCCCCCCCCCTTGAAATCGATTCCAGAATACCCTTACGATTTCAGACAGCCCCTTCAAAATTGTTATTTTCTTTATGTTTGTTTACTTCAAATTCATAGAATTACAAAAATTTTTTTCTTGATTTCCCAAATTAGTTTGAACCTTTATTTATCTTATGCTTGTATGTAAAGTGTCATGCATGCCCTTCAGTGAGGTGTAGGTTAATCTATATATAAATGAAATTTACAATATAATTAACATTTTACGACAACTTTATTTCCATTGATTTATTCCATCTTTTAATTCCCTTATCTTTGACGTGGTCTATTGAAATAATACAACAGGGGTTAAAATTTAAAGATTTTTTTTTATTTATATCTGCGAGGAGGTAATCTGGACAGTGCGGGAGTAACCTGCACCTAGGTTCATACTACCCCCTGTAATTGATTTCAGAGTACCGGGGGTAACTTCGAATCGGGGTAACATGAAGTGTATACACCAGTGTAATTAGAGCAATTACCGAGGTCGTTATTTTACTCCTATTTCTGTTACGACCAAAAATTGCGGGCTGGAAAAGATACTTCCGGAAGAATATTTCTCCGAAGCCTAACGTGCAGCACAGCAGGGAAAATTTACAGCGGGGAAAGCAAATTGATCTTTTTCCATTCATCTTTCCTCGTGTAAAGTGCACATAACACCAGCTAGGTGCTAGAAGTTTCACAGCTCCGAATAAGTTAGATCTATATGCGTCTTGTCACAAATAAACAAAGCTCTTTCATGTTTTTTTTCCTATTCCACCGCCGGGGCAAGATACAATGCCGCTGGCAGTTGTGAGAGTGTTGGGAATACCGAACGCCGTGCTAAACCCAATCTGCAATACGATTTTCACTGGGTACCGACATTTTTATGTTCAATTACGTTTATTGGGTTGTGGCGCGGCTTGTGCACACCGTAGCGTAATGGAAGCCGCCCGATGGACATGATGTACTAGACCGTTCAACAGATAACTTCCGTGTACGAGAATCCGTTCTGTTTGTTTCCATTTGTATACCAAAAACATCTCCGTACGGCCATCAGTTATCCCACCTCTGGCCTTGCAGGTATTGGTATTATGCTTCAGACGGCCTTCTGTTTTGCCGTTTTATGTCGACCAACAGGATAGAATATATACTGCATCTAATTAAGATGGTAATGAATATGCGGACTGAGATCAATTACATCAATGCCGGTGACATGATTATGATATTACAAAATTATAATATTTATAAATTTATGATATTCTATCTCGTATATAATGTATATATATATTATATTTATGTGTGTGATGGTGTGAATTTGTGAAAAGGTGTGTGTATGGGTGTCTGGGTGTGTGTAAGGGTGGGTGTGCACATGTGTGGGTTTGGTTGTGTGTGGATTAATATTATATATATACTGTATATATAAGCTAATAAATACTTATATATATATACACATAAATTTACATATATCTTTGCTTGACAGTATATGGGTTAAAATTTTATATTGTTTTATGTTATTTTATCATTAATTATCATATATTATTGTTTACCGTGCACCTGTAACAATCGTAATATAGATCACCATGATCATACTATGGCATGCAACCTGGTTATGTCGAAGTCGAAGGACCGATAAAGGACACGTAGAATTTAATAATTTTTTTTTTCTGGAAAAACACCATAGAGGGTTAGTCATATCTGCACAAAAAGCGCTTTTTTTGCATGGATCAATGGATCGGTATATCGACAATGTGACGATTTAGGCGTTATTCCACTTTAAAACATTGCTGATACATATCCAATCCACAGATTCTCGGGTGGAAGTTGTCTTCGGAGTATTTTCCTGTCGTATGTACCCCCACCCTTATCCTATCCTGATATAGGTTTAGTTCTCCCAGTTTCTCGTATCAGTTCATAGGGAGCTGCAATTATGCGTACACGCTATAAACCAGGGTGTCAGAGGTCGCATGTCGTCAGAGGACGAAATTATTGGCATACCGCTGATGTAGTAAATTACATTTTGCGAGGATATATGTATGTATGTATGTATGTATATATATATATATATATATATATATGTAATATAATATAATAATATAATACGCACGTTACATGCAATACGATTAATAAGTAAAAAGTAAATATTATATTAGTATCAATATTTATATAGGACAACGTATTAATGTACTTTTTTTAAAGGCCAATGGTTGATTTGCCCATAAATAAATCTGATTATTCAAACTTAAATGTAAAATTAGACATAAATAGTTCTTTTACTGATAAAGATAGGTAATAACCAAGTGATGTGCCAAATCGGTGATAATATAAAGTCGTAACAGAAAATACATGCAGGACTTTAAACACACGATAAAATAACTTATGCTGTTATTTTCATACATGCTGTTATCATATTTTCGTCACTCATAAACAAATTGCACGAGGTGAATAGACTTGGGCGAGGAGACTTTTTATTTCCCTTATTTTTTATATATAAACAAGCTCCAAAACATGAACGAGTCGTGTTTATATATTTGTATATTTGGCTTTCACACATTTAATCCTCTGACGTTTATATATACATAAATTCGATTTATATAATATACCATTAGCTTTCTGCCTAACTGCTTTTAGTGGTACTTGTTTTATATGTGTAGCTAAGTGTTGTTTTTATCTCAGCTGCAACGATCTGTCCAGACTTTACTTTACAGCAATGAAAATGTATGCTCTTACAAAGGTGTTTGGGTAAAGAAAATATTGTACTAGCAATAAAGTTACCTGTCAGTAGCAGGACTATTAACAATAGAAAGGGTGTATACCGATCGTTTATATATATATATATATATATATATATATATATATATATATATATATATATATATATATATATATATACACAGGGAAACCTCGTTGGGTCGAAGTCAAAGTGACGCTCAGAAATCTTCGACACATCCGAGATTCGACACAAGCGGGTTTAATTTGGTTAATTTAACTAGAGTTGTCCGGAATATCGAGTCTGTAACTTCGACATGAGCGGGGTATTCGGCTTAAGCGAGTTCGACACAACGAGGTTTCACTGTATATATATTCCCCTGACACATATAAAGATACCCATTCCCACGAGAGCAATGGATAGATACTGCATGCGCTATTACATTTTTTAAATGCCTGTGGTATTTGAATATAGGACATTTATACGTTATTGTATATATTTTTGCCAACTTGAACCACACTCACTTTCATTTTTATAAATTTATGCAGGTTATATTATTAATATATAATTGTAGAATCAAATAAGTTCATCTGTAATAATCTACTGACAATAACAAACAGTTATTAAAAAAATCATATTTCTTTTATATTAACTTTATTTATATTTATTTATCATAAGTTGTTCTTTCGTGTATAGCGCGTGCACACGTACGCACACATGCATGCATGAATGTATATACATGCATGTATATTCATATATGGATTCAGAAAATGTTATACTTGTTTTAAGCTGGTCTTTTTGGAAAGCTGTCCTTCATGTCTCCAATTCCGGTCATTTTCCGGGGGGAGATGAGATCACGTGACTATACAATGGCCGTAGATGTGCCCCGTCTGCATGTATACAGCAGTCTTAACAATGGCTTCGTCCAGCTCTCTTGTTTAAGCTATGCAGCGTGGCGGACAGGCATTTCAATGGAAATTATTAAGTTTAATATGAATTAATCATTCATAATGTGTACACACATGCCCAAACGCGTGTATATAATGTTAATTAGAACATGTACGCACATGAATATGCGTGAGAGAGAAATAAAGAAAGAGAAAGAGAGAAAAAAGATAGAGAGAGAGGACTTATTAAAAACACTTCCAAGGGATGTTAAACCAGCTTATCCTTGAACCCGAATAATAAACGGAAGGTAACCCCCCCCCCTAAAAAAACACACACACAAACAAAAAAATAATTTTTTTATTACTTTAACACGAAAATAAAATCTTTAGGAAATAAGCCATCAGTCTCTGCCCAGGGGCCAGGGGCAGTTTCAGAAACCGTAGGAGATAATCTAAAACAGAAGTCTGGGGGAGCCCCCAAAGATGGTCCATCGCGGGCAAGTAAATCACGTCGTTAATTGGCTGAACGGTCCCCAGTCCACCCGTCTGTTGCGAGCTTCCCCCAGGGTTTTCGACGCAGCAGGCAGCTTTTGTACGCTGGTCGGGGGATTCCCTGGGTCCCGGATCTCCCAGGGAAAAGGGGTCGCCTTCTGTATGTCAATAAATCGCAGTTAACCCGTCACCCCGACAGCCGGTAAAGTCGAGACCCCTTAGCGGTTTTCCTTTGATCTTACTGGAAATTTATCGTACAAAATATGGCGGAGTTGAAGTAGTTAGGCTTTACTTTGTCCCTGATTGTTTCAACATGTCACCGGGTAAGCTTAAAGCGTTAGTAGTCTTCTATACGATTTTTTTTTCGTACTGTCTTTCGTTTGAGTCGACCGTTCTTCAGTCCGATTTTACTACTTCCGGTGGATGTTCTGATCACGTGACCATAGTGTTGGGGTTTCAGCATCTAGCCATTATCCGTCTGTGCGTTATACGGTTTTTCTTCTACGGTCAGTTTAACGTATTGTTTACTTTATAATATAGTGGTTCGATGCATCAGTCAGGAAGACATTGATGAATTTTCGAATTCTATTTTAGTAAAAATGCTGTTAAGTTATCCCATTTCTCTTACATTTAATTTTTAAATTCAATATAAATGAGTACAGGAATTTTCAATATGTATATTTATCATGAAATTGGTTTCGACTAGTTTGGAATTTTTTTTTCATATTAAGAAAATGAACAACTTTTTGTAAACACGATATTGCACCGTTTATACCATGAATGTGAATGTTAAAGATGTATGCATTTTATCCCCAACCTACTTACACACACTCATATATATACATATATATATATATATATATATATATATATATATATATATACTTACATGTATTCACTTTTTGTATTAATGCCGGTAAAATCGTGTGAGAGCTCCAGCAAAAGTTAAATATAAAGGATATATATATATATATATATATATATATATATATATATATATATATATATAAGCAAATATTTTGGATAATTTTATATTTATCATTAAATTCTCATTTTTGCATTTAATTCTAAATTTTGATAGGAATTTCTCACTGTTTTATGAATTAGTCCGATATGAAAACATGTAAAGATGCTGTGTGAAAAAAAATTATACTTAGGATCAAAACTTGTATATCAGTTTCACATTTTCTCATATTTCATTTTAAATTATCTCAATGCATCTCAAAATGCTTTGTTATGTCCATAAATATAACGATAAAGATACTAATAATCATATTGTAAATGTAACAAATTCTCCACAAAGATTTCCCCATTTAACACCTGTGTATCAATACATGAAGTTACAGACATTTTATAACCAAACACATTTTAATACAAGAAAACATGCAGATGAATTTTCAATGCATAAAGTTGATCTCTCTCTCATGTCTAAAAACTGAATGATTCCGAAACTTTAAACCCCTCCCCCCCCCCCCAACAAAAAAATTAGACATTTTACTTAAATAAATATATAAATATATATATTATTCATATATTATCATAAAGTAATAAAAAAATTAAAGCGTCAAATGTTATTTTTTAATAACTGGAGAGACTGGCCCGGAGCCCCTTGTGCAGTCCATGGCTGCCTGAGACAGCTTCAATATTATTGATAGAATGTTGACTGAGGAATATTGATCAATACAATTCTACGTCCTTCTTTCGATGTATAAACTAAAATATTTAAAAATATATGGAAATCAAAGAGATAAACAAAAATATAATCTTCTGCTTTCTCTCACGTTCTATCAGGTCCCCGGATAATTAAAGTCAATGATAATATCCCTCAATTGAATATTTTCAATGTTATAAAGAATTCATTCAAATCATCGGCCAGAAAATAGATTCCAATAGATGATATGTATGTTGGCATAGGACACTTTTATTCCATAGAACTCCTTCTCTATCAGTGTGTCTGTGCGTTTATCCCTCTAAGTCTGTCGTTCTGTCTCTCTGTCTTGTGGTCTTTGTCTTTCTGTGTCTCTGTCTTTCTTCCAGTCTGTCTATCTCTCTGTCGTTCTCTCTATCTATAAACATGTATATTACATATACT
The DNA here is from genome assembly GCA_026874595.1 of Sipunculus nudus. NCBI lineage: Eukaryota > Metazoa > Annelida > Sipuncula > Golfingiida > Sipunculidae > Sipunculus > Sipunculus nudus. Next base: position 57,587,936 of record CM049317.1, read on the forward strand.
TAAGCCACACAAATCATATACCGAGGGAACATTGAATGTATAAGTGATGTAAAAAAATATCTCTATGTATAGAGGTATATATTTAATTAAAAGATCAAATTATCTAAATGGTTTCGTGGCAACTGATATTGAGAAAAAAAATACATAAATAATTGTAATCATATATTTATTAGTTTGGATTTTAATATATATGTATACTTATATATAGTTGAAAGTATAATATTATATATAAATCATATTTTATATACTTTGATATTATATATTTAACATTATATATACAATATATTATAATATATATATAAATATATAGTAGTATATATATACACAATAAAGAGTAGTAACATTTATTTACTTACACAAATATGCATGTATTTATATATTATTTTACAGATATTCTTATAGGAAATGTCCCAATTAAAAAGAATGTATATATATATATATATATATATATATATATATATATATATATACTATTTATTTATTTAAAAGATGCAGGTTTGTTATGACAAGGCGTGCCTGTTTACCCCTGTTCTATGACTGGCCGTATTTACGAATTCATGCCACTCCCTAGCGGTTAGGGCTTATGGGAGGGCAACAGGACTCCGAACGTTCCTATAGAGAGACTGGCCCGGAGCCCCTTGTGAAGTCCATGGCTGCCTGAGACAGCTTTAATTGCTGGGCCTGGATAAGAATTACTGTTATGTAGTCAGTAATGGCCTCGGGATGGCTGTAAACATGGACACGCCATCAAAATCTCAGGCTGAGTTTACCTGGTCGGTCTGGTCTCTGCTCTTCGCACGACTATAATATATACCACAGCCAGGGATATATAGGGTGATGACTGAACGCTTTGTGCTGTTTTAAACCTCATTTGCATATGCCCGTCTCGTCTCATATATAAAGTCAAATGACATACGACGACTCTGCTAAATTACCACAGCACTTACACTAATTTTTAGCCTGATTCATAAAGGACCCGTCGGTCTTGTTTCGGCTATCGCCTTGCAGGACTTACTTTCCTGCGATAAGAGCCATTTGTGTAATTACACAAGCTCTTTGAACACAGGCTAACCAAAGCGAAGTAATTTTCGCCATAAATGTTAGCAAAATAGCCCAAAGCTGATTTATATTGTGAACTTTTGTTTCCGGCCAATCTGAGAGCCTTCGGACCTCTCTGCCATTTGTAAAGTACATCATTACCTCTCATTGTGAAAACAACAGTTCTGTGTTTTACCATGCTGTAGTTCCCCAGACAAATTAGTCCCGTTACAGTCGGATCATTAACCGATCCAACGAGACGAGAATTTATTTCTGCCCTTAGATCTATGATCCGAGCGAGAAAGAAGACACAGAAATAACAATGGCAATTTTATGATCACGTGATTGTTAAGAAGGCGGAAGAAGCATTTTTGTTGCCCTAATGCCAATTTCACCTTTGTCTATAACGAAAAGGCAACAGAGCATTTTATTCAAATAATTAAAAGATAATAAACCTCCCCGTTTTCGGACAGCTAACTTTTTATTTAATATATATTTATTCACCATTTCACTAGGCCTATTAAGTTTCCGGTGCCGGTACATGAATACCACCCTGCTGGCAAATGTTAATTGCTTATAATGAAGATTTATTAACGAAAGTAAGATGATATATCAAATTAACACAAAATCTCTGGGACATACATGTAGTACCACAATAAGAGTTCTTTATTACACAAAATATACAGTCGAATTATGCCTCGCGGGCAACGTTTGTGGCTTAGTTGATACACCTCGGAGATGTACTGGTAAATTTATTGACCCCCGAGTTGAATAAAATCACACTCTACACTCAAACCCGAAGCCCAATTTGACATGAGCTATATTTTTGTCAGCATATAAAGAAAGCATATGGACTGTTGGCGAGGGGCCGTTTATGGGGGTTTTATGGTGCAATGATGGGCTAATGATAAGAGAGACTCGTTTTACGTGAATTGGCGCTGTAAAAGCCCCCATCAAAGTTACGCATTATAGTTTCGTAGTAGTGTCTCGTGTATTGTCTGTGGTCGATTTAGTCAGGATTACAGGACCCCGATGATCCATGAAACCCTTCAAGTGTATATTACACAACACTGTTCAGGGAGAATTGTTTAACGCCAGCTTTATATATATATATATATATATATATATATTTATATATATATATATATATATATATATATATATATATATATATATTTAAATAGATAGATATCGATAGATATAGATATCGATATAGATATATGGCTGTAACGATCAGATGATACATTTAGCGTTATATATAAATATATTAACTCTTTATATATTATCTCCCCTGTCTCTCCCTCCCTCCCCCTCTCTCTCTCTCCCTCTTTTTCTCTCTCTCTCTCTCTCTCTATATATATATATACATATATATATATATATATATATATATATATATATATATATATATATATATTTGGACTTGTTATTTCGTTTTGATTCCCTTCATTTTTTAGCCCATTTTATAACCCGCTTGGACTAGGCTGGATTGTCCCGGGGTATAAATGAAAGGGTGTTATAATTCATGCATTTATTTGCAATTCGCACAACAATATGTATATGCACCATGTATACTTGGGGTTGACCCATTCAATGCTTTGTTTTTCTTATTTAATAGAAACACTATAAGGGTTGTGCGTTTTTGTATAATTAAAAAGTTGTATCCACGATATGCTACCATGATATACAGTGACACCATGCATGATATATATAACCACATCGAAATAACCAACATGTCGATTCAGCTCTATAATATATATATCTGTTTATATACGCGAACCTGAATGTTTCTTAATTTGTATGCCATTTTATATTTGTAGTCTTTATAAAGTTTTACTCGGATTGATAAAATATTCACTAAATTTCCGATTTCATATTTACCATATTGGGCGAGCCACGTGATAGACATTTCCACATGATACTAATGGCCCTTATATATATATATGTGTGTTTATATATATATATATATATATATATATATATATATTAATTAATTATATGACACATTTCTGAAAGTTTTATGTGTGATGATATACACACAAATTATTTGTATTTAGTTGGTTTAGCTATCACATAAAAAATAATCCCAAGCGCCTTACCATTTTTAACAAACAGGAGAACAACCATACTTATTACTGCACAAGAGTACCACTCATATGCTTTTACCCTTTTTTGAACAATTTAAGACCATTTTCATTTAGGTCAAAACTGTTTGCTCAGCTTAAAAGAGCGTAATAACTTTCAGTACAGAGTTACCGCGAAACAATAGAAAAGCATGCCAGCCGAAGACGGGCTTTCAGGTTCGGTGCTGGGGCCATTTAAAGGACCTATCGTAAGAAACTGCACGGGTTGGGCAATAACTCTTTGCGCTGCGACAGGTGATCACGGACAGGGAATACCGCAGAACTGGCTTCCGACCCGTGTTCAAAAGAACCAAGCAAAAGATTGATGTTAACCGGGGGGACTTCAAATGCGTAGCAAAGCTCAAGCCCCAGCGTGAGACTGCAGCGACCGGTTTCAAATCTCGCCCTTTGGCAACACCTACGTGTATAGAGTCCGTATGAACAGATCGAGATTTTTTTTAGTGTTATCGTTTTTACATCACTCAGTAATAAATCAAGCCCAGTCTAAAGTCTCGAGGTCCATACTGTGTACATTATTTAAAAATAGGTCATAGTGTAAACAGAACGTTTTCATATACCCCGGAACTTGAATTGGACAGAAAATATTATATATATATAAATATTTTATTATATATAAAATATAAAATAAATTTCATACTCTTTTATATCCATGCATAAATAGGGACACACATGCACACATTGACCCAAGAAATCCTCGAAATTGAAAATAAACACGAACAAGCTTGAATTCAATATATAGTTATTTGAATTTGTACATAGGTATTCTGAAATAAAATGTGACAGAAGGTAAACTTTGATATGTCACATAGTGTCATCGTGAAAATATTGCATTTTGTGATATATGTATTGAAAAATGTCATTTGATAACATAAATAAAGTAAATAATAAAATCGCAAAAATCATGATATGATGAAACACAAAAGATATACTTTACATCAAAATATAATATTTTTTTAAAACTTGATATCATGATAATTAATCATAATTAATATAAAAAATAATTACAGAACTTAATGTTACATATTAGAACATAAAATGGCATAGCAAGGTATTATATGATACAGTATGATGTAATTTAATAAAATATATAATACAAGATAATAAATATAATAAGTATTACGAATATATTACATGTACTTAAAATGATTATTATAGGAATATAATATAATATAATATAATATAATATATACAAATATAATATAATATAATATAATATAATATAATATAATTTAATTTAATATGATATAATATATTATAATATCATATAATATCATATTATATAATATAATAAATATGATAAATAAAATATAATAAATACAATAAATATAGTAATATAATATATATAATTAAATATAATACAATATAATTTAATATATAATATAATTTAATATATAATATAATTTAATATATAATAATATAATATAATATAATATAATATAATATAATATAATATAATATAATATAATATAATATTATATAATATAATAAATATATTAATATGATAAATAAAATATAATAAATACATTACATATAATAATATAATATAATAAATATAATATAATATAATATAATATAATATAATATAATATAATATAATATAATATAATATAATATAATATAATATAATATAATATAATATAATATAATATAATAAATATAATATAATATAATATAATATAATACAACTTATTTCAATTTGATTCATTATACTATATGCAAATAAAGATGATAAAATCTATGATGATAAAATGGCTAAGAAATAAACAAACAGCGTGTTTTTATTTCACTCACCGTGTAAGCTTAATTGATTTATTATTTAAATAATCTTCCCTGGTGTAAACAAAATAAACATTTTTCTGTGACAACAACATTCACACATATGAAACTAAAATCTGAAAATAGCCGCATCACTCGACAAAGTTTTAAACCTATTAACAACACATATAACCCTATGTATATGTCTATCAAGTGCTACATTATGACTTGCATCATACAATAATTCTAAATTTCATGATATATATCATATATACATTGTATGTAGGTATATATATATTATATATATATATATATATATTTAAATCCTATTTATAGTTACACAATATCGACTATTCTGTGCATGTTGTTTGTTTGTTTGTTTGTTTGCATTTTTTCCTTTACCTATTCGATACGTTTTCTGTTTCTACTCTCATCCTTTTCTCCTCTGGTGCTATTTAGTTTTAATACAAACATAAGATTTATAACCACCTCTCGTTTTGTCTACTCACGCCGCCAGGCGGACCATCCTCAAAGTGCCACTTTACCAATTTTATGGTAGTCCGAGTAGTCGGTAATGCATTTTTAGAATAGCCCCGGTAAGAACACCTATTTGTCACGAAAGCGAGGCGCACACAAAAAGAAGACATTATTTATTTTCATTTAAGCATTAGGGCCAGGGTAAACATAGGTTGGTTTGATTGTGTGGCCTATACTCGGCCTTCGGCTATACAGGCAATATTAATTTATTATTCACACATTTACATGTTGCAAGGTTTAAGGCTCACAGAAATCAGATTACCTAACTGCACTGACATTTTTTAAACCTCTTTTGTATAACATATACTTGAACCATTGACATATAAATAGATCGGTACATATAAAAACATATAGGTGAATATATAAATATGAATATATATATATATATATATATATATATATATATAGATGATACACTTGTATATGTATGTATTTCTACGACTATACTAGTCACAGATTATAACGCTTTGATATCCCACAATGCGTTGTCTTTCATCATGGCAAAGGATGGAATTAGTATCTTTTATTTCCATATATATATATATATATATATATATATATATATATATATATATATATATACTTGTCAAAACAAATTACACCCAATTAGATATTTACTGTGAATCAATATACCCATATTATACATATAATATATATATATATATGTATACATATACATGTGTGTATGCTTATATTCTTGTTATAAAAAAGGGTCTTTGCTAGACACATTTGCAGGGATATGAAGTCGTATTTATAAATATGTAAAATCTTCTCTGATCGATTCGTCTGATGCAGGCCTATTTTACGATTATAATATTTTATATTTATATTTATATTATATATTTGATGTCAGTTGGATCTAACAAAGTAACATACATCCATGGAACGCAAACATATGCAAGAAACGCCAACATACGCACGCATACACACACACACATATAAATATTATTTGTAAGCCAGCAATCATGAAAAGTGAAAATAAACCTTCAAAGTGTATAAGTGTAGTATGAATGTATTTTACAGCTTGTAAGCTTGCATCAGTTAATTAAGAGTGTGTATGTTTTCTCCTGGGTACCCAAATCCTTCACCCTGCCCCCCCCCCCCCCCGGTTGCAGATAGCTACAGGTCCTTGTTGCACCCAGCCTAACCCCTTGTTATGTTAGGTTAACCCGTCGTGGTGGGTTTGGAGTGTTTTCCCGTATGGCGTGGCTTTCTGGTGACTTATAGTTGTGTCACCTGTTTCTTTGATGATAACCAACTGAGTTTACTTTCATCCTACTCAATTTGCATCAATTTTAAACAAAATGAAAGAACACGAAGTGGGAACATTTATAAGCTATGTTTTTTTGTTTCTTTATCGCTTTTAAAAATGTGAAATTTCCAAACTCTATATAAATGGTAACTGTTTTAAATACCAGACGAGTCTGTGCTAGGGTACTAGGGTTCGGGGTGGCTATAGAGATGGTCCAATATTCGCCCAGATCCATAAATCTCGCCGAAGTCTCGCCCGGGAAGCTCTCGCATACCGAGACGTGCTTTGAAGTTGCCGCTGGTAGCAATGTCCATTCAATCTGTACTATTCTGACGAGCTCTTTGCTAATTGGTCCATGTCTGTAGCTTGATTTGCTGTGCTATGGGTCACGGGGTCACCAACGAGGTTTGTGAACGTGTTTTCCGCACCAGCGCGAGAATTGGCCTACCGTAAAGAAAGGAATAATTGAATTGTAACCGTGCCAATTTAACAGGTAATATTTGTATGATGCATTTGTTAACCGAGAACTGGATCCTTTCAAAGTCACCGCCGTTTGAAATATACCCATATAGATAAAGTTGTTACTGACCTGAGGACAGTTTGACGGACGTGTGCACGCCGACGGAAAACCAAACGATGTCTCAATTTTATCTCTTTGATATCTTTGGAATATTTATTTTCCCCGACGCTGGCGCGTGTCAGAGGGCAACGGCGAGGCGGAGAATGTCTGTCAAACATAACAGTACAAAGCGCCGCCTCACAATAAGCTTCATCACAGCCAATGGTATGGGCTGGTTTTCATCGCCAAATACAATGAAAACAAAAACATTAACCAAGTGTAAACAGTGCAAAAGGTGGCAATGTAAGTCATGGCTTATTATTCTTTTATGGCTTGACATTATCTTTATTCTATGAAATAAGAAAAAATGTGGCTTTATCTATTCTTCTGTTTGAGCTATGACCCTTGATGTGTGTATTTTTCTTTCATACAACAATTAATTTTAGCTTGTGCAAAATGTTTTTTATCAGTCTTGAAAAAGACACATAAACCTCCTCATAACAGCATAAATATATACACAAACACAAATATTCATAATTGGTTTCTATCAATGCAAGAATGATGCCTCAGTGGATAGTGGGAAATTATACTTAATCCTAAATGTACATTCATTGGCAAGTAAAACTATTGATAAATTTAAATTGATATATTTATTATAATTTATTTTTATTTATTATATCATATTATACTGAAATATTTTATACTTTTATTTCATTTTATAGAATATATCAATTATATTATTATGATTGTGCTTATGGCAATTATTAACAATATTATTATCATTTATGACTTTATTATTATTATTATTATTATTATTATTATTATTATTATTATTATTATTATTATTATTATTATTATTATTATTATTATTATTATTATTATTATTAGAAGGAGAAGAAGAAGAAGTAGTAGTAGTAGTAGTAGTAGTAGTAGTAGTAGTAGTAGTAGTATTATCGCAATATTGTGTTTATCGTCACCATTATGATCATCATACTACTAATATTACTACTCACTTATTCATCATAAAAATAAATTCATTATACATTACACATTATTTTCATATATCTTTCATGTTAACTTTTATTTATATATAAAACGTAAGACCCATGTGACAAGTGCATGAGATTTGCACTCATGTAAACTATAAAGTCTGTTTACAATATGATAAGGTTAAATCTCGTCGCATCAGTCAACCAGTTGTGTGCCAAATGCCCCATGCATACAATGATGTACTCACTCGGGGTTAAGCTCTGAATCGGTCATGGTATCTATAAGTGTTATCTCATATCGCAAGATAGGCATATCTAATATAAATCGAATCTAGATATACCTGTATACATATATATATATATATATATATATATATATATATATATATATATATATATATATATATATATATGAAAATATTTGTGTGTGATTTCATGTTTTCTTTGTGTGTTCGGTGGTAATATATATATATGGTGTTTATTGATTCTTATTATTTTTTTAAATATTATTATTATTATTGCATTGCAATTCATATAATATGTCAAATATTTATTATTTACTACCTATCATATATTTATTACCCATAAGTAAAATATACATTTATCAAATGTTTTCATTGTTGGGCACAAACATATTTTCAACATTATCTATATATATATATAATAAATTGCCGACTAAAATTTACTAAGTGCACAGTATGTATTTAATTGAAATGGGGGGGGGGGGGGGGTATTTTCAACCTGAATTGTTGTGGCTATTTACGTCTTAATTATTTTGGATAATACCCCAATTGTCATTATCCAGTTTAGCTATCTAAGCCTATATCATGAAAACTAACGACTTCCTCTCTTTATGAAAGGAGAAATCAACACAAATCTGACATTTATAAACTTAAAGCTGCAATTAGCCCCTAAAAGCTTCTGATGACGTTATATTAATTAAGAATATGTTGTAGTTTTTATGCATTCGAAACTGATTTGTTTAAATCTTTTATATATGGGTCACCAATATAAAACGGTTGCAGCATTTTAAGCTCTATTTAAATACACGTGCTTGATGAGCTATAATGGTATATCTTAAAAATGCATACGGTCATTCAATCAATTATATATATTACAAACTTATAAAGTCACATTTACTGTTCGGAAATTTATTTTGTGTTACATTTTTGTCATGATGAACTACTGAAGGTACGCAATTATTTACATTTAGAAAAACATGTCTTAGAAAAACAGATCAAGCCCAGGACAACCGATATGCATGGTCGTGTATTCTCTTTGATCCAACATTAAGGTAAAGGAATATTACTGTTATTTTAATTATTATAACTATTATTCCCATTTACCCAGAGCGTTGTATATTAGTATTATTATTATTATTATTATTATTATTATTATTATTATTATTATTATTATTATTATTATTATTATCATTATTATTAATATTATTATTATTATTATTACCATAATTATTACAACTATTATTACCATTATTAATACAACTATTATTACCATTATTATTATTAACATTGCTATTACTTCCATTATAAAAAAACTTATATATACACATATATACACATATATGATAACATATGTTTTCATGATATGTTAATAAATGGCCTTCACTGTCTCAATAACAATTTTTCATGTTGTCATTTTTTCGTGTTTTTTGTGTACGCATGCGTGTGTGGGGGTGGGGGAGGGGGGGGGGGGAGGTAAATGCTCACGGCGGTGGATGTGACCTTGACATCACACCACACATGAAAGCAGAACGCTCTCTGGTAAAACGTTTCTCCGCACACAACAAATCAATGGTGTCCCAAAAAGGGGACGGAATCATAGGAAAGATCAACACAATATATACGCCAGTATCAACAACCCAGGCCGCATAATAAAACTCCACCTCCTATTTGCTAGTGAACCGACGACCGTTCACAGATGTGACTCTGTCATTATATAAGCAGGCTGGACTCATGCAGTGACTTAATACGTTGTCTAGCTCCGCACTAGAAAGACGTTAAGCCATAAATGGCCTATATCAAACGAAGCCGGATCAATCGATGCCTTGGGTCGTCTTTGTCTTGTTTATGTAGGATTGTCCCAGATAAACCACAAACTGAATCCACAGAGTTGGAAGCAGATGAGAGAGAGAGAGAGAGATAGAGAGAGAGAGAGAAAGAGAGAGAGAGAGAGAGAGAGAGAGAAAGGGGGGGGGGGGGAGAGAGAAGGGTAAGATGCTATTATGTTGTGTTATATGGTTATAGGGTTCAATGATAAGTTGTACTTCAAGGCGGAATAATATTACTTTTATAAAAATGTCCATTATGCTAAATATTTTATAGGGTTCAATATACTCAGCTGTATAATGGGGTCCAATGCGAAGTTAAAAAATTGCGTTTCATGTATAGGGTCAAATAATAACATGTATTGATAGAGTCAAAAAATAATTTGTATTAATGGGTTTAATACTAAATTGTATTAATGGGAACCAGTAATGATTTGTACCATATAGAGTCCAACACTATAAACTGTATTGAAAGGGTCCAGTGGTACCTGGTATTAGAGAGCATTGCGCAAAGATGTATGTACCTTAGAACCTATGTATATATATAATAAGCCGCCAGTGGGACTGGCCAAAAGTGATATTAATTTACAACTGCATGGTCTTGTTAGACAAGTCTGTTATAACCAATGTGAATGCGTTCAGTTCACTCAAGAGTGCTCTTAATAGACAATTGGTCGTATTTTACAGGTGGTATTTCATACAGGTTCCCCTCTATATTAAATATTTCTTTAAGTTTTTTAAAGGGTCCTATGTTGTAAAGGGTTCCACGCTAAGCTATACATAATAAGGTCCAATTCTAAAGTGTAAAGTTGTATATATAAGGTCCAGTACCAGGATCGGTTAAAGGTTCTAGTAATAGGTTATATTATAGGATCCAATATTCAGTTGTATTCTAGGGTCAAATAATAATAAGTTGTATTTATTAAGTATTTGGTGTAAACAGTAGTTTCCAATAAGGATCGGAAAACAGGGCATAGCCCTATATTAATTCCTCTCCTAAGATACAAGATATATTTTAACATGTTTCAAAAGATAATTGTACAATGCAATCAAATACAATTCAGTGACAAAGAAATCCCTACTATTAATGTTTTAAAGGTCCTTGTGTTCTCAGTATTCATTGATAATTAAATAAAAATTATAAATAGGTGCTATAATAATATAACAAGAAATTACAATTTGTGTGGAACACAAAAGAAAATGTACCGCAATAAACATTTGGGCTATGTTTACAATTGGCCTTGCAATAAGAACATGATCAGGCTCCATACACTAATATTTATATAATATTTCTCTTAGAATCGACCACTCTCTTCAATAAAACAGTAAATTTTCTCAAATAGTTGAAAGTTATCTATTTTTGGTTTGTTTTTGTCACCATACAGAAAAATTTCAATTTTTTTTTCATCTCACACGGCATGCCTCGTAGTAATTCCGTTCGTTTGTTGGTATACATAGGACATGAGAAAAAATAGTGATCTGGCGTCTCATCAGAAGAACCACACGCACAAATAGCAACTTCTACACAATTATTAAGAAATAAATGCCATTTCAAAGCACTAAATCCTATACGCATCTGAGTGTGTACGATCTGAACGCTGCGGTTTCCTGTAAAAGTATAATAGTATGGTGGTGGTACTTCATCATTTTTACACAGGTGCTTTTTAAAAATTGACAAATTTTCTGAATTTCTTACGATTTCACTGAGGGTGTTCCATTCTTCACAAGTGGAGCACAGGAAAGACCGTTGCCTTACTTCTGTACGGCACATAGGTGAAACGAGATTTTCAGCATTTCTTAAATTGTACCTGCTTGTTTGTCCTACCTGTCTTGGTACTAAGTCACAAAGATACACTGGAGCTATTAATTAAGTATTTCAAGTATGAAGCTGCATTATTAGTGGCCAATAATAAGTAGCTTTCTAGGTTAAAATATTATGTATATTGCTGTAGGGTCCAATAATATATATATTGTCTGGTTCAATAATAAGTTAATTGTTTTCATTCTCCAATAACATTTTAAAGGTCTATGCAAAAAAACAGCTGTAAAACATAACTGTAAAAAAAAGCAAATAAAAAATATATGTAAAGCAAGTTCCTCATGCAGGTATAATGTAATATTAAGATTACAGGGCAGTTGGTTTGATTTCCAACCCACCCCTATATACCCTCAAGAACTCGTGCATGTCTGGGGAATAGTATTTGTTTATACGTATTTATATGCATGTTATTTTTTAAGTTTGTGTATCTATACGTGTCTATGTATAGCGTTTACAGATGTATGAATGTATAAATGTTTTTAAATTAATAGCCCCCCTCGATTGTTGATGATAGTCTTTATATTTCCTCCATAAAATAAAGATATTCAAACATCATATCATATAAATATCAAATGCAAGAAAATGCAAATATTACATAATTATAACAAGAAGAAATTACGGATATTCAACCAAAAACCAAGGATTTACATAATTAGTCACTTACTAATATTGTAACTTTTGTCATGACAGTGTCTGAATAAAACTTACATTTAATTTCACACATTTCTCTGATATCATGGATATGCAAATGGGTGAATGATCCATGGTTTGGAGTAGCTCTTTATCCTGTTAATCTGATATTTAACAATGCGTGGTGATAGAAAATAGATATTTCAAATAATTTATGCGAATTAAGATTATGTATGTTTAAATACTGTTGATCAAATGGATTTCCACATCTGGCCTGTTACAAGTCAATTTCTGTGATTCGTGTCAGGGGTATAAATTGGCCTTACATGAGAGGTATATAAAACAGCCAATGCAAGAAAATATCCCGGGCTATATTCCGGCATAAGCTCAAATATACGCGGGTATATACTTGGCAGGGGGTATAATCTGGCCTGTTACACCGGCAGTTATAAATAGGAGGAAACCTGTGCGAGGCGTTCACTTTTCTTTATAATTATTTTAGAGGGAATTTGTTTTATTTCCTTATCTATATAAATATATATATATATATATATATATATGCACGTATATATGCACGTATGTAAACTATAAAATATGTGTCTGTCTGTATATGTATATGTGAGTGTACGTATACGTATGTATGTATGAATGTATGAATGTATGTATTAATGTATGAATATATGTTGTATATAAATGTATGTATATAAGTATCTAGACATGCTGGGAAATAGGAGTGTCCTTACTGCGCGGAGTCCTTCACTGATCAAATAGTTAATTCCCAACTGTATACAGAGACTGTTCAGCATGAATGGGTGTCCCCATATGGAAAGTTGGTAATCTTTCTCTCAAACTAAAATATTATCACAAAGTTTGGTACTAAAGGGAACGAGGATCAGAAAATCTAAAAAAAGGGATGAAAACTCTAATGACAAAAAAAAAATACAAATTTTTAGGTTCATCTGCATCTATAGAAAAAGTGTTCACGAGACATGAGGTTTGCCATGGGCATTTGTGACTGTTGTTCATTGTGCACATGGCCAGTGACCTTGACCTTTATCAAGAAATTGAAGAAGTTGTGAAAAATAAAAGGCTTTCAGATATATCTGGTGATTTTCATCTTTGTAAGATGTTGTTTGATATACATGATGTTTAGGTTTCATTGTAATTAAATATGCCTATATGCCTCATCACTCTTTGCAACTTATTTTATTTAACTTATCTGCCAGCTTATAAAAATTTTACAAAATGTCTAAGGCCAAATGCAGCTTGGTTTCCACCAACTCTCCATTGTAACTGGTGTATAATAAAGCATCTTTATTATGATATTGTTATAATAACTTTATTTCAATAAAAATTGCCATTTACCGTCGATGCAAATGATTCAGCCGCAAATAAAACACTAAAAACGAATAAATAGATTTTAAAGGAAAGGGCTCAATCAACTTAACTGTAATATAACTGTCATGGTATGAACATTCAGTATATACGGGTGAAGGACCTTAGGTTATTGGGGCGAATGTTTCTTTACTGTATGGGATCCGGAGGGATTGGATTATTTAACGTAGAAATTTGATCCTTGAGTTGCATCCTTTTCACTCGTAGTGTCGGCCACAAATTTCAGCTTGCTGTGACGTGGGGCAATTCACGACCACTACAGAAGACACAGGACCCTTTGATGTTAGCAGACCAAGTACTTGGGCCGATACGGACTGCCTATAAATTGTCTTCCGCGGACAGATTGGGGCAGTAGACGGTCTAGATATATACAGTCAACGGCCGGCGGTCAAGAGCGCCCTCCGATGGTCTCTACAGATGTGTGCCGGCGTCCATAATTCATAATTTATCAGTCCAAAGGAAACGGCTACTGGGATAGGGGTTACAGAGGGCCAGTCATGCGATATTTGTATGCCGTCTCCTGGAACATTGCTGTTTAATTATTCAAGTTGATTTCTGGAAGTTATGCTTCACGGTTTTAAATATGACAAGATACCGAGAGGCACATGAAGGCATACAAACCTATATGTATGCATACAAGCCTATAGTAATACCTCCTGTCTCGCTGTCTGTCTGTGTATCTGTCTGTGTGTCTGTCTGTCTGTCTGTCTCTCTCTCTCCCTCTCTCTCTCTCTCTCTCTCTCTCTCTCTCTCTCTAACGTTCTGTATCTTTCTCTCTCTCTCCCTCCCACCTCTCTCTCTCTCTTTATATAAGGTATATAAAAGGTATATTACGGGTTTCCTTACAAAATTTAAGAAATTATTTTTCAAACCTGCTTACCAAAATGATATTCATCTTATATAAAGGGGATCTCCACGAGAAGCGATATAACTTTTATATATATATATATATATGTGTGTGTGTGTGTGTGTGTGTGTGTGTGTGAGTGTGAGTGTGTAATACCTATGTTGATATTAAGGTTATAAAACATGTTCTCTACTTTGCTTCATGGTCTCTGTTTCGTTATTATTAATTTATTTTTTTATAAGAAAGTTGATAAAAAAGGAAAATGAATAAATTTATCAATCGGCCCACAAGCAGATATATGATAGTATTAGGACTTGCTTTACGATTAGAAAAGATACTTAACCCGCCATCTTTGTGTGACTTTGTGGGAACTGGTAGAGTTTACGTTCTGTTCTTGGTTCCAGAGTGTATGTGGCTGCGGTACAGGGAAGTGCAAGCGTACTTTTACGAGTAGAAGGGGTATGTGTTTGAGAGTGATCAGGCTATTTACAGATTATGAGTGAGTTCAATAAGCTGCCTCTACCCTTTAACAACTGGAATTGCTCAGTCTTCGCTATTATTGTATGAAGATAACTTGCCCGGAGATAGCCAATGTATGAAGAATGTGATAAACTTGCAACCCCTACATTTATACATACACAAACACACACATATATATATATATATATATATAAATTTGTGTGTGTGTTGGGGGATGAAATTAATAATTATTATGTTCATATTTAACTCAAATATAAGTTTATCTATGGACATGCAGTTTACAAATATATGTGTGTGAGGAGAACTTTCGATTAACTAAAAATATGTCTATATTTATATGGAAGATATGAAATATTAAGAGTGCATTTTTAAAGTGTATTTAGTTTATTAGGAATATTTGCTTATAAATATATATCAATTATATATGTTATCAATAATTATAATCTTTATATTAAACTCATAATATCAACAATGTTGTTTTCAAACATAAGAAACAGGTTACAACATTACATTGAACTGTATACATGTAAATTTGATATTTCTCTTTTTTTTCAATTAAATCAATTTTCCATTTCTTTTATATCAAAATATCCAAAGATTCCTTTACCTAAGCGCACTTGGCATTTTGAATTGAACAGTTTTCTGGGCAATATATGATATAATACGAATCTTTCCCTATATATTTGTTTTCTTACTTCAGTTAATTTACATTAGAAAACTGAAGAATAATATATATATATATACATATATTATAAATATACATATATGTCTCAACGCAAATACAAGTATTTTTGTATATATATATATATATATATATATATGTATATATGCAGGTTCGTGCTAATCTGCATGTATTTTAATATTGTGGTTTCCTTTTAAACTGGATAAAATCTTATATAAACTGAATCTGTGTACATGGGAAGAACCAAAATAAACTATATGCTCCGTTATCCAATCACCTTGGCTCTGACCTTACTAGAATATAATTTATATCATTAAAATATAAGTCCACAGAGGTTTTTCCCCTTCTTCCCCTTTCTTTGTTTGGTTTTGCTACCTCAATTTACAAACACACATATACTCATACACATTTTATCCATTCCTCAATCCACACATACATTCATTGATACACACACACATATATCCATCTTCCAATCCATCCATTTATATATATATACATACATACATACATGCATACATTTTTACACTTTACATCATATTAATGATAACATAGACAAAGAAATTTATCAATATGTTATATTTTGGGCACATTCTCGTGCGGTTTCTATAAGTTTACATCAGGTCCACGAAAAGACAAATGAACATTTAGTTTACAATAAATATACAATTTCAACAGACAGCGGGACGATACCCCGTCCCGTTTAAGAACAAATTGAAAACACAGAACTGTTATGATGTGGCTGGACATAAAAGAAAACAGAAAAATGAAATGGGCGCTCCGATTTGTAATGATAATAATTATAATAATAATGACTAATTATAATAATATTAATAATAATGATGATAATAATAATAATAATGACCATACCGATGACTTGACTATACAAATTGTGAGACCACAGGACAAACCGAGGTACAATGAGGACAATAAGATGCAAAACGAACACATACATATATGACAGAGCTCATATGGACAATGTCCTTGTGTTTTGAAGTGTGAAATGGGTTTCCTGTATTACGTCGTGCTCGCGGTCCAGATAAGCTGACCGCGAATATGGCCATTAGCCGGCCTGGTCAGTCAAGTATAGACATTAAATGGCTTCCCTCTCTGACAGATATGGCCATTCCAGTAGGCCTAGATGGCTATTAACCCGCGCAGTGGTCACCTCGATAAGTATTAAAGGACTGTTGGGTGTATATAATGTCAGATGTGGACCACTGACCAAACTGGTTTAATTATCACACCGTTCTTATGAGTGACCATCTCTGACCGTCAATGGCCACCTGACTAAACATATAAATAAACACTTCATGTTGGGTCTGGTTTGAATTTTTGAGAACCCGCCACCCGCGTGCCTTATTTTCCCCCAGCTAATCCTTTCCCTTTTCTCTTCACCGGGAACTCTTGATATGATTATGTCGACCCAGACTGACATGTGGAGATTTTTAGCGATGTGATAATAAAAAATAACCTTAACTCAACCCTCCCTTATTCCCCGTGCATGACCCCATGCCGTGTGAAATTGCACCAAATACGCACAGAACGCTAACATTTACAACAACTTCATGTATTACTCGTTTTTTCTCACACTCAGTCACGTGTGTATGAAACAGCAAACCAGCCTGTCTGGTCGGTATCCACGGCTGCTCCGTTAAGAGTATCAGTACTGCACCAGTTTTGCACAGATGACGTCCTGGACGTTAAACGCCCGGCCAGCGCTGTCCGGCTTCAAGACTTTGGCACCTTTTCAAGTCTTTCCCAAATTGAGGTCGCTTAATTTTTTATTGGCTTCCGCCATCCGGGGTGTTGCAAAATGTGACGTAGACACAACCCATGTCACGTGACAGGATACACTTGGTAAAGACACAACCTTGTGGCTTCTTTCTCCTAAACCCGCATTATGCAAATGGCCGAAACATGGCCTGCCATGGACTAGCACATACAAATAGTTTTACCCAGAGAATCCTGCCTTAAGGCATGCCTTACCAGACGACATTTTGTGGCGACAATTGGCCACTGTTATTCTTTGACGCAGTCTTTACCATTTTGTGACTCCGGGCTGCCCTTGTCCAGAATTCTGCCTTTTTCACTTTCATTTAGCTCTTTAATTTGCTGTTTCTCCTTTTTTAATTTCATTCGTCTGTTTTGGAACCAGATTTTTATTTGCCTCTCAGTCAAACAGAGCGCGTGAGCTATTTCTATACGTCTCTTGCGCGTCAAATAATGATTAAATTGAAACTCTTTTTCTAACTCCAACGTTTGATACCGACTGTATGTCTGGCGTCCCCGCCGCCTTTGAGAGGAATTCGGACCTGCAAGAAAAATAAATAGACGTTACTTATATGCAATCACGACTCAGAGTAGGCGCTTACAAAATCAATTCATCTAAAAATATACAAATCTTACCGATATCTATCTTATTGGCGTATAATGCACGTAATCTGGTTCATGTGACACGGCTATATATAAGCTCCTGTAACAAGTGTTTTATGGGTCGTCTACTTAACTAGATCTGTCATTAATGCCGTTTTCATAGAAGCAAAATTACACCGTTGACACCTTTATACAAATGCGTGTATTATTCACCTAAACCTGTGTCGCTTACATCACCGTTAAATGTATAAATTAGCAATACGTTTTTGAAACAGTGTTTGAATATAATGGAAGCTGGAAGCAGATTCAAATAAAACAGAAATGCCATAAAAGCCTTGATCCATAAAAATTTTCTCACATTTTATT
This sequence comes from Sipunculus nudus, assembly GCA_026874595.1. Classification (NCBI taxonomy): domain Eukaryota; kingdom Metazoa; phylum Annelida; class Sipuncula; order Golfingiida; family Sipunculidae; genus Sipunculus; species Sipunculus nudus. The sequence goes on from CM049317.1 coordinate 57,606,867, forward strand.
GACAATATAACAAATGACACCAAAAAGGTTAATATTTTAAATAATTAGTCAAAGAACATAAAAGACAATTATTTACATTTTCTGTATTAAGAAGTGGGTATTTTATCTAATAAAAATGTTAAAAAAAAACTTCAGTATACATGCGTATAATTGCTCGCTTTATTCCGGATAAAAAGAGATAAAAATGTTATAATGAACAGAGAATCATGTATCACCATGTGTATTATGGAGGAGACAGAGAGGGGGTTGGGAGAGTTGGAGGGGGATGGGGTTTATGAGGGAGATTTACTAAAACGTAGCCTCTTTGGTAACTTTAGGGTTACCGTGTTGGGCAACAAGATGCAAATACAAGCTTTCGTAATGAGCAGCTTTCGGGTTTAACAATGTGGTATTTACAATACTTACAATTATAAAAACATCAATCCACACACACCCACACGCACATACACACGTATTATAATTACATATATATATGATACATATATTACAGGATAATGAGTGCAAATGAGTGTCTATATAATCTATTGAACTACAAATAAATTATCTGTATACAAGTTAACAGTTTAATAAATAATTTTTAATTTTTGCATTGATTATAGATTAATTGTATTCTAGGTAATGTTATATTATGAAGACATAAGTTTATTTTTTTTCATTTACGTTTGCAATGTTTCCTTTGACATTGACGTCTTTCTTATTATAAGCCACAAAAAGGTATATATAATTTTATTTGTCTTTCCAAGCTAAGTAAGTCTTTTATTAGAATCCGACTTTGAATCAAAGAGTAAGGACCTTCATATTCGCTTTTCCAATTCATAATACATACGTTATCATATATAAAATATTCAAAAATTGTTATTAACTTTCTTCATTCAGAATACTCATATTAACTTCTGAAAGACATGTTGAAGGGCGGTGAGAATTTAAAGATATTGAAAACGAATGAAAAAAAGATATTAAAACTAATATATCGATATATATGTGTAAGATATTCATGTCTAAGGTAAGTGGACAAAATGGTATCTGAAATACGAATAAAGATAAAAATATTAAATATATAAAAGTTCTATCTCTAAAAGATTTCCTTTTTTGCGTTCAATCTTTTGGTTGATTTTGGTTATGCAAAAATGAATAAAGGAATAAATGAAAAATATATACTTCTTTCTTAAAATTACAGATGCATATTTATATCTTTATGGCGTATAAATAAACATAAATAGAATACACCAGCAACATTCATAGGAGAATTAACGTTTTTATAATTCTTAACATATTTTCTTGCATGGGTCATACACATATAGTTATTATAATTTAAATCTATATAAATATTCTCCATGGCTCATGCATGCGGTGGCGTTCGGTATAGAGGTGGAGGAAACCGGAGAACCCGGAGAAAACCACCGGCCCTGGACGGGCCACCACAATTCACTCCCATACCCACGCCGGGGATCGAACCCGGGTCGACTGATGACTTAGGAAGACCCTCGACTTTGGAATACAAACTCCTCTAAACAGGACAACTCACTAATTTGAAAAATTAACTCACCTAAGAGTGTCCGTATATATATATATATATATATATATATATATATATATATATATATATATATATATATATATATATATATATGTTAGTGCAAGTATAACTATAAATTTAACTAAACTACAGGTAATATACCATCGCCCGATTATCCATGCTTCCCAAAACGAAAGGCAACATATTCCGGCACGTTTTTACACGAAATAGATCTCTTTGACCCAGTTATCGTGCTACAAGGAAATTTGATACGGAATAAGAACGGGCCACACGAATGGAATATGATATTTATAGTTGTATATATGTGATTTATATCTAGCTAGAGGAGAAGGCGAGAATCCATGTATTCATTTCTGTGGCATTTTATTTTTCTTATTGTTTCAGTTGTCTGTATACATTGATTTTATGTCACACACATCTCGCTTGAACGACCTATTGACCTGTTAGCAATGCGACTTGGCGCCTTCTTATTATTATTATTCATTTGAATTTATATCACGGCTTAGTCCAGTCATACTGTAAGGATTTCTTTTAACAAAATATATTATTTTATATTTGATTTTTTTGTTATATAAATAATTAATAATATAACTATAACTGATATATATATATATATATATATATATATATATATATATATATATATAAATATATATATATAATAGAATATGTTTTATCTGTAGATATCTCCATTCTCGTATGTTCAAATACGTAGTGTCATGCATGATATTTTTAATTATATAGATGATCTGATAAATATGATTACAATTTATTTGAAATTGAAATTGATGGCTAATTTTTGATAATATCTAGAAGGTTTAATATGTAAAAGATATATTATATATAATTTATAATATATATGTATATATATATATATATATATATATATAATTCAGGTAAACGAGCATAAGAAAATAATAGAAATATGATAGAGTATTGATTACAAAACAACTAAAAAAATAATAAGAAACAAAGATAAAATTAAATATGATAAAATCATAAAATCATACATAGTTTAATACCACGTTTTCAAATTTTGCACCCGATAGTATTAAAATTCCCTTCCACCTCCTAAATATACACAAAACAGGGTGAGCAAAAATCCATATATATCTATATATATATATATGCATTTGCAAGTATCTGATGTACAGGTCATATATATCTAATATTATTCCTACAGGAAATCATACAATCACTGGTATCGGACAGATGAAATAAAATAAGACCTCTCTATTGAGCGTCCCTGTTTAGCAAGTATAATCCCGTATGATATCATATATCATTAGACCTCCTATATCAGATACCGGAAACAGAAAGAATTTTAATTGAAATGACACTTAGGATAAGCCAAATGTGCTATAAGTATATATATATATTCTCATGAGTTTATTGTTCTTTTTCTTTTGTGTGTACAGATGAGAGTACAGAAGAAAATTGTTTATTAGTAATATATATATATATTTATATATATATATATATATATGAGGCTCCTATACTTAAAAAAAAACTGAAGATCTCTTTATGGGTAACTTTAGAGTAAAACAAATATATTCCAAAATTTAGAACAAGAAAAGCATTCTGTAACCGGAAATATATACATGTACATGTTAAAACATTAAATACGATATTCTTAAATAAATTCATTTTTAGTAGTGAACCAAATCTCGGAAAATCCATTTATCTTTTTAAGAACAACTATATCAAAACATGTATTGAGTTTCAATTTTTAAAATCAATAATTATAATATTATTATTAATATTATTATTATTATTATTATCATAATGATTATAACAACAATTGTTATAATTATTTTCATAACCATAGAAATTATTCTTATAATTATTATAATTACGATGATGATGATGGTATTATCTTATTATCATTATTGCTTTACGTTACAATAAAACATTAATATTTTCAATTTTTTCAGTTTACATCTTCCTGAGACAAATCTGAGAATCTATCTGACAGGCAGACAAAGATATCACAAACTACAATCAGCAGGAAAAATCAAGCTGACCAAAGATACAGCACAATTCATCAATAATTGAAACCACCCTGGGCCAGGCCATCCCTTGTTACGGTGTAACACTAAGTTAGAGCCCCCGGGGGCAGTAGTATTAAAGTTGTAATCAGGGGGGTCGACCAATGGGAAATATACCTCAAACTCCCGCGCTAATTATTTCTCATTTGTCATGATGTTTTGACCGTTTCTGTCCAAATCCTCATCTTTCACTTGCCAGACCTGGGGCTTTTTAAGAGAGACTGTACAGTCATTAATCGCTGATTCTGCCCGTAACAGTCACCGAATCGTTCAATTTACAGCGAACACCAAACTCTCCCATTATCATACGGTTTTGGTTTTCATTAATTCGTGATGAAATCACGGAGTCCAGGTTTCCTATTATCATAGCGTTTTATTTTCATTAATTTGTGATGAAATCACTGCTATGTTGACAGGAGAGAAATGCCTGATTACAAGTATCATAACGCACCAATGACTGGCAAAATAACAGATTTGTTTATCTAATGACGTCATCCGATTGTGAAAACACATAATTATTGCCTCAATTCCAAGTAATTTCCAGAGGTCACAGCGTCCATTGATGAGGTACTTAAAAAGAACAACATCATGGAAACCTATTATAACTTTCAAAGCTTATTTTGCAACTGTCGCGTTGTTTTATCAAACAACCATCGAATGATACCTATTTAGGAAATTATGCATGTTGTTTGTTCATGTTGCTATAGAGCGACACCATGGTAACCCATAACGTAATTCAACATTAAAGCCTTTTTGCTCGCATGATTATTTGAATTAATTTCACATTAATTACGACATGAAATGTAACATAATGATAAATTGGACGACTTGTTCCTTTCTGTGGAAATATAAGCGACCCGAGAGAGGGAGTCTGTTCTGCGTGTGAGAGTGTGAGATCGAGAGAAATAGTGAGAGAAAAGAGTAGGATAATGATAAAGAGAGTGAGTGAATAAGAGTGAGATAGAGAGATGTGAGTGGATAAAAGAGAGTGAGAGGGACGTTGAGGTATAGATGTATAAATAGAGAGACAGAGAGACCTAGAGAAAGAGAGAGAGAGAGAGAGGAGGGAGAGAGAGAGAGAGAGAGAGAGAGAGGAGGGAGAGAGAGAGAGAGAGAAAGAGGTTGAGAAAGAGAGAAAGATATAATATAGTGGTATATACAGAGATAGAGAGGTAGAATGAGAGAAAGTGGAAGAGAGGGCGAGATAGAGAGATAGAAATAGAGAAAATAGTATATAATATATATATACAGAGAACATATATACAGACAGAGAATGAGATTAACATATATATATATATATATATATATATATATATATATATATATATATTACCAGGGAGAGAAAGAAAGATATTGCTAGCGTTAATGATGTGTATGATTTATGACTTATGATATATAATTAAATATACAGACAGAGAGAGAGAAAGAGAGAGAATGGGGAGAAAGAGAGAGAGAAAGAGGAAGAAAAATACAGAAAGAGAATTAGAGACAGAAAGAGTGATATTCGGTCACAAAATGACAGGATAAGATGTTATCTAAAATTAACTTGAGTGTATCGGATTATTTTTATGTCGTTATCACTGCAGCGTAAAGCATGCGTCGGCGTGGCCATTGACGTATAAAGCAACACGCACTAACACAATATCAGCTTCAACCCAGTCACGTTACCAGAGCGGTAACCTGATTGGCTAAAAACCAGATCACAACCGGTGTCATGACAACTTGAATGAGAACATATGTAAGCTATGTCGACCGTTTACACTATAGCTTCATTTTTTTATTTTTGTATACAGCTGAGGAAACAAGAAATCTCGGTCGTAATACCCCTCTGGGATGCTCTCGAGGAAAGAAAACCGTTAGTATATATATAGAACAGGAAGGTTGCCTAGTAAAGGGGCAATGTGCTTATGTCTGCTCTAAGTGCCCTTTTGATTTCTGTTTTCTTTTGTTTTCATTGTAAATCCAAAATAACATATTTCTAAAGAATCAGAAGTGCTTATTTGACAGCCCGCATGTAGAAGAAGATAAAAATGTTCACAGCTATAGGATGAGAATATATTTCATAATGTACAATTATGAAAGAATAATTATCAAGTTTACTTGTCAGTTAATTGTTCTAATATATTTATCGTATATATAACCACAAGAATTTTCGGATGATTATCACATTGCATTTAAGCAAAATAAAGAAGCAAGCTTTATCCCGGGAAAAGTGTAATAGCGAAAAAATACATGTCCGTATCGCATGTTCTTGAGATAAAGGAATATTTTCAAACAAATAAAAATTTAATTATTAACCAGTAATGTGCCGAGCACAAAACATTAACATATTAAGCCGATTAAAATATTTGAAACAACAGGATTCATAATCAAGAGGGTTTTATATTTTCGATCAGTACTCTCCTTTTTATCAAGGAAAAATTCTCATTGATTTTGAAGAATTGTGTAAAATAATGTTTTTACTTGTATTACCATACGTTTTTAATATAGAAAGATAACAACTGTCAAAATCAAAGGATATATGTATATGCATATACATGTATATACATATAAATATCCAAAGGAGTATATATACTTATTGGCTATAGATATAGATATAGATATAGATATAGATATAGATATAGATATAGATAGAGATAGAGATATAGATATAGATATAGATAGAGATAGGGATAGAGATAGAGAAGGAGATAGAGGTATAGGTATAGGTATAGGGACAGATATAGATATAGATAGAGATAGAGGTATATATATATATAGATATACATATTAATATACATATTAATAAACACACACACACACACATATATATATATATATACCTATTCATATACATATACATATACATATACATTACATATACATATACATATACATATACATATACATATACATATACATATACATTACATATACATATACATATACATATACATATACATATTCATATTCATATACATATACATATACATATACATATACATATACATATACATATACATATACATATACATATACATATTCATATACATATACATATACATATACACATACATATACATATACATTTACATTTACATTTACATTACATATACATATACATATACATATACATATACATATACATATTCATATTCATATACATATACATATACATATACATATACATATACATATACATATACATATACATTTACATTTACATTACATATACATATACATATACATATACATATACATATACATATACATATACATATACATATACATATTCATATTCATATACATATACATATACATATACATATACATATACATATACATATACATATACACAACTGTTTGTTCACATGTCCCAATGGGAACCACTTTTTTTAATTTTAGACAATAATGAATAAGAACCAAGAACACCTGAAATACATTCTTAAATTAAGGTTCATAATCCAAAACTAATTTCGCGTTTCCTTCAGGAAAAAAAATTAAGGTATACGGGAAGAAAAAGTGACCCGTCTGGAATGGGATACATGTCCTCAGTGAGTTCATTAGTTCAGTCAGAGCGAGTCTGTTTGACGATTATCAGACTCGACTAGCGCTCAGGACAGTGCGACAGTTAAATCAGACAGTCACATAATAGGCGAGTCATACATCCCGAAGTGCTCCGCCCCATCGACGGTCGATTACATACCAAACAACAAAAGAAGGCCAGGGGGCAGGCTCTTACGACTCTAATACCACAGCGCGAAATCTGCAATATGTCGCAGATGGTGGCATGTCTCCCGCCCTCAGAAGGTCCACGAGCCTATTGGATGGGGTATATTTGTACTTGGGTTGTTTTATCGATATAGCAGCGCTACTATACTGCCAAGCCGGTGTGTTTATCGCTCTCCTTCTTTTGATTTCATGCGGCAAGTTCAACAGCACAGCAGAAGGTCGCCAGCCTTCTCCTCCCACATGAAGGATCTCTTGTTTTATTTATATGCGCTCTGTCTCACCGCTTTGAGTTGAACGTAGGGGGTTAAGCACGGCCATATGTGAAAATGCACAGGGTCGCATTTCAAAGCACCCATATGAGTTTCACACGTACGTGCAACCTTAACAACAGAAGGGTTGCTATTATTCTTGTTGTATCTGATGACAAAACTGACTATGTCTGGAGTTGTGACATTTAATGTTAAGCAGACAATTAACAAGTGGCATTTCGTGAAAACAGGGGATATTAAATATGTCTTCTTACCAAATATAAGACCATAAGATGGTGAAAATGTTTTATAATTTGACTCCTCCCGAAACCCAACATGTTTATGACCATATCATATGATATTAATGATCGAATAAATCAACAAAGCTCTCTTCAGATCAGAATGATATATTGTAACATTACTGATACATTCGTGAACATGACATTTATTTTACATTTGCGTTTAATAAATATAGCAGCTGTTCAGCATCGCTTTATAAACAAAGATGCCAATAATGACACGGTCGATTTTGTAGAAATTATAGAAAATTTGATTGTATAAAACTGTGAACTTTTTACGGGATATATAATTTATATATTCATATAATATACTTAATGCTTGATCTCTTGTAATAAAAGGGAATAAACGAAATGCATCTATATATTAACAAAAAGCTCAGTATTCCCAAACGCCCAACATGATCAAGATGACTTTAACCACGCTCGACATAACTGAAGTTAATTTATGCAATTAATTAATAAATCACTTCTTCATACACGATGATTAATTGCGCACAATGGAACGAGTAACAAATTTCTTGTCAATGACTCCTTTAATTTATCATTGTATTGATTTACAGTGAGTGGAAATTCAGAACCGTATAATTGCTGATGTTGTAATTTTCTATTGATTCTCACAGTGCAGCAAACTCGATCATTTATATGCGTACAGTTATAATCAAGCTTATACATTTCAAGGTAATATGCAAATTATAAACACAATTGTATTAAATTAATGTAAGGCTATAGGAAAAGTGACCCCTTTATTTTCAACGGTATAGTATGAATTATATTTTAAATGTGTTTCTAGAGCTGGAACTCTATATATTAAAATCAATATATGTATATTAAAAATCTTCTAGGAGGGATCAGGTTCCACGTGTAAATATATTATCGACAGAAATGCAAAATAATAATTTTATGAGAGAAATAAACCCCTCAAGAATATATGTATATATATATATATATATATATATATATATATATATATATATATATAGAGAGAGAGAGAGAGAGAGAGAGAGAGAGAGACTTAACAAATATAGAACACGTTCATTTCAAGTGTACTCATGCTATAAAACATGGATAAATGTATCTGACATGGATTGATGCATCTTTCTATAATGTGATAATAATGGCAGTAAATGTTTCCATTAAAGTATACGTGTGTTAATGAGGCTGGGTATTTAATTACCGTACTCGTGGAGGCAGTTTGGATACTCTATGACCTAACCACACGGACAGGGGAGGGGCCAGTCCAGAGCTAAATGGAAAGTTCATTCTGAGGTTCGCGCGTGGCTACAGTATCGGTCAGTGATTGATACGACGAGGGCTGACGCGACAAATGTTCCTTATAAGGACATGTTGGGAGTCGGATGGGCTCTGACACAAACAAAACTAAGCTAAATCAACATCCAGGTTGATAAATGTGCCATGTCACAAAACAATTTTCAATTCCGTTCCCTGAGGGATGCAAAAATGGAAGAAAATAATGAATTGGTAAACTTTGTTAGCCTTAGGAGTATTCACGGATTAAAGTAAAAAACCCTGCGCCGCAAATTCTCCACTCGAATTAGCCATGCCTTCACAGAAAACGAAGGCTTTTAACGGAACAGAAATGGCCAGGCAGGAGCTTAGAGTCATGAAATGGTCTAGACTCTAGGCCACAGAGACAGGGGAGGGCTTCATAAAGTAAGGTAAAATGTTCACGATGCGTTTGTTACGAGTTTGACATTGGATATATATATGTACTAAAGGAAGTAGAATAAAAAATAAATATATGCTTTTTGGAAAAAGATATACAAACATATTTAAACAACATTTACAAAAAATATATTAAAATGAAAACAAGAACATATATGAGAATACAACTCTCGTGTATAGATTCTTGCGCTAATGATCAAAATGTATATTTTATTGTCTGTGTATATGTACATGCATTGCATATACGCTATGTAAAATATGTGTCTTACATTTTAATCTATATTTATAACCTCCATATCTCGCATTTATAGCTTGGACTGCTAGGACATTTTGGTAGGATATATCTATAAAATTTTAGATAATTATCAATAACACTTTAGAACAGAATCCTCTTTAAACATGCGCTAAATGACCATATTTTTTATAATAATATTAGAATATGTCATATTTGAATTATTCAGAAAAGCAGTTTAGCGCGCAGAAATGTTTGAGAATCAGCAGAAACAGGTCTCTTTCATAGAAATTTAACTTAATTTCTCCCAAAATATATCTACCAAAATTAGTATTTCTTGCTGCACTAAAACAGAAATAGATTCAGAGCTTATACAGGAACCTATGTAGCGCATACAATTCACACATTTGTTAATATAGACTGGTTCATGAATGCAGGAAACCAATAGAAGTGATTTTGCTTTGGGGTAGCCCGGTGTAGCAGGCCAGAATAGCCCCTCTCGATTGTATACCCGGGTATAATCTGGCCTAGCCCAAACTGTACCCGGGGTATAAAATGGACCAGGCCAGATTATACCCCGGGGTATATTCTGGCCTAGTCCATTTTATACCCCCTTAGGCTAGATTATGCCCCCTGTTGCCTTAAATAGCTGTGTTTTAAACCTTAAACATTTCTAGTGTTTTTACGAAATGACTCACCTTCTGTAAGCTTTTTTTGTTAATTTAATGTAATTATCGAGTATAAGTGAATGATATCAATATAAGGCGATCGGTATGTAAGTGTGTATAATCGCGTTATACTACATAACAGTTACTACATAACACTGTTATGTCTTTGGATTTTCCGAAATTATATCATCATCTGATATGAGACTCAAAGTTAATTCAAACAGACCACAAAATATTCACATTTAAACTCTGGCTGAAAATGATAACACGATGTATAAAAATATACATAAGTATATAAAAACACAGTGCTTATATAACTTTAATTAAATAAATAATGGCTTATGTAAGTTACCAAATATGTTATTATGTCGTGAGAGTGTCTGATTTAAACTTATATTTAAATTCACACATTTCTCTGATATCATGGATATGCAAATGGATGAATGATCTATGCTTTGTAGTAGCTCTTAATCCTGTTAATCTGATATTTAATAATGGTGATAGAAAAAAAATATTACAAATAATTTATAAGAATTAAGATTAGGTATGTTTAAATGCTGTTGTTCAAATGAATCTCCACATCTGACCTGATACAAGTCAGTTTCTGTGATTCGTGTGAGGGGTATTAATTGGCCTGGAGGGGTATAAAACACACTAGGCCAGAATATACCCCGGGGTATATACTGGCCTAGGCTAAAATATAACCGGGTATAAACTGGGCAGGGGGTATAATCTGGCCTGTTACACCGGTCCCCCAAAGAATAAAGCAGGTGCCAGTCTATCTCTCAAACTTCCCTCGAGAAATAAAATAAATTTCGCTAGGCGGGTAGCCGTCTAGGCTAATCAGGTTCGTCTGTTTCCTACTGTCCACAGGCACTTAGTGTATACGTCTTTTATATTGTTTTCCATGTATTTAACTTGTACTTGTATACATTATATATATATATATATATATATATATATATATATATATATATATATATATATAAACAGTGAAACCTGTGTAACAAGACAACTCTTGGGACTGGCCAAACGTGTTTTTAATTCTTCCATTCTCTCTCTCTCTCTCTCTCTCTCTCTCTCTCTCTCCCTCTTTCTCTATATATACATACATACATACATATAGCTATATCTAATCTCTCTCTCTCTCTCTCTCTCTGTCTCTCTCTCTCTCTCTCTCTCTCTCTCTCTATATATATATATATATATATATACATATATTTGCATCTGTTACGTATAAGTTATGCCATCATGCAGTTTGAGTGTGTATATATGTTGTTTGTATTGCTATTGTTTGTATATATTTCCATCCCTGTATGTTAGTGTTCCATTAGCTGTGGCCTGCACCTGTTGCAGAGAACATTTATGTAAGATTTCATGTCATATTTACAATTTTCCAATGGTACAGTTAACTAAAAACAAAGATCCGCAGGTTATTTATTGTTATTTATGATATTTAAATTAATGTGTTCAAACACAGTTTATCTATAATGAAAAGTAATACAGCGATTTATAATGGCAATTCATTAAAACCTTTAGTGAATGTTAATAATGTTTGTGTGGAATTATGTGTATTTAATATTGTTCTATAAAATACGTTTGGTGGATGGTTAGTTTGGTATGCAAAATATATCAAATTTCTGCCGAGACAAATCATCAATTAATTTGTCGATGTTCCAGAATATTATTCATCTATTCTTAATCGCCCTGTTCATATATGTATATAATAACAGGAATGCAAGCGGACTGGACATCTCCAAGCCAATCTAGATTTTTCCTGATTAACTGATATCCCAGATAAAATTCATGTAACAGATAAGACAAGCTCAGATGCCCACTGGAAGCCACCAGCTCCAGCTGCAAGACAAATCCAAAATAGAAGTTTCGGGATAAATATGTGAAAAATATAAGAAAATAATAAAATGACAGAAACAATTCTGTATTTGATCAGCGGTCTCGCAAAACGCTAAGAAATATTTGTTGCTTGTCAGTTTCTTAACCGGGTTGTCAGTTTCCTAACCAAGTTGTCAGCCGGAGCCAGCAGTCACGTGACAAAGGCTAACACATATTGAGTTCAATTCACTCTCAAACAGCGACAGAGTTAGGACCCTACAGACCTTCACGCCGCTTTTGACAAGTCTGTCATCCCTCAGAGACTACAGTTTTTGCACCCTACAGAACAGAAGTTACTGCTGTAGCGCTACAGACAGCTTACATAGCACAGTAATGGAAGCATTTACACAGATAAAAAAAGTGTGCAGAGGCTTGAAGTTACGGTGCTGTATAGACAGGCGCCCGCGAGACAGATCGCATGAACCCCAGCCTGTATTAACCCACTTTCAACATAAGTATTTGCACAGGGATTTCCACTTTATATTTTCGTCTCTTGTGAGGTGATTAGATTACAATAACCATTGATGCTGATATCAGCATCAAATTTAAATGCTATATATATCATACAGTTAACCAAAAAGTATAACATGGTGGTGATTTTGTTTTTGTTCGATAACAATTCTTAGCTACAAGGATATAAAAAATGAAAATAAAAAATTTTGACACAAAAGACTGCGGGGAGAGGACCACCATTTGACAAAAGCCCCCCCCCCCCCCCCTTTCCCCTACCATCTTTTTTCACAGCTGGAATAGCTTCGCCATATATGACCATATTTCTCAAAATGAGACGGGGAGCAGATATAATTTTGCGGAAATATGTTAAACCATAAATTAAGTAGATGATGTAATTCTAAAAATATATATATATATATATAGCTATATGTTAAATAATGATGCGTTTATACCCCTGCAATTGAGGAACAATTAAAACAGGAATACCCTCATGAATTTGTTATTTATTAAGTTAAATGAAAACTCTTAATGTATTAATTATTTGCACAAATGGAAATATTCAAATATTCTATAAATGTCACGATCTTTAAGTAAGTATACTCTGCTGATTTTGTACATGTATGGTTTTCAAAATTTAAATACCGTGCCTGGAACAAATACATACACATGAATTATATATCTTCAATTCTGTATTAAATCCCAAATATGGTCTCGTAAAATATAGAGGGAATTTAAAACAGACACTGCATGCATCATTTAGCGTGTATTAAATTAATACAAGTACAGATGGATAATAAATTTTAAATTCATTGATTGTGTCCAGGGCAGGACTTGCAAGGTTTTGTAGCCCCCTTTACAGCTAGACACATGGGGCAAAATAATCTATTGTCTCCGGTCCTCGCTGGCCTGAAATGTAATGTTATATGTATGTATGTACTTGGCTTGTTAAACTAGAGATAGGCATAGTGACGCTTGTAAGCAATTTGTAGCCAGTCTAACTGTATTGTTGGCCGTTACATTGGGTCTGCGGGGCGCTCAGACAGGTTGGATGTCCATATATTAAAGGTCTATTGGAGACACCATGCAAAGTGTAAATAGATGTCAGACTGAAGGGTTGGTTGAAAATATTATATAATGTGTGCATGTGTGGGTTTGTAAATGTGCATTTGCATGTTTATGTGTAAATTATATGTTAAGATATGTTTATATATGGGTGTAAATGCGTATTTATAAATATATATATATGTGTAAATTATATGTTTAGATATGTTTATGTATAAATATATATATATTGATCAACATGGGTGTAAATGCGTATTCATGACTTTGATATATATATATGTGCATACATATGATCAAACGTATATATGTATATATACATATTTAACAGTTTATATTTTATAAAATTATAATACAGATAATAAAAATTATGTTGTTTTTCTTATAATAATAAATAATAAATAATAAATAATAAATAATAAATAATAAATAATAAATAATAAATAATAAATAATAAATAATAAATAATAAATAATAAATAATAAATAATAAATAATAAATATAAATAAATAAATAATAAATAATAATATGAATAAAATGAATAAATAATAATATGAATAAAATGAATAAATAATGTCAATAATAATAATCATCATCATCATAATGCATCATGCATCACCATCGGCATCACAAAGGTAAGAAAATAATAACAACAATAGATTACATCAGAATAGCAAAGGTAATTAGAACAACAATAATAATAATATGCACTCTCGGCTATCTATTCAGGTGATGAAGATGTCAGACTATATATTTTCACTTCCATCATACATCCATTCAGATATAGTGGTTGTACGTTGCAGATAGTGTTTTAATATATATCTGCAGGCTCCAAGTAACTTACGAGTAATTTATGTGAACACATCTGATTTATACACTTATTACTGACACCACGTGTTCGTGTAACAAGTACCATATCATTAACACCCTTATATGTTCGCATAGGTCATAGCTAAACATAAACTCCCGCCATCTCATATATGTTTTCTGTGTTCAGTGTTTATATAAACATTTCGAATCCTTTTCCGATTCTAATAAAATAAAGGTTCAAGCTGTGTTAAACATGCCGCTTAAATGATTATAAAACAGGGTTTTTCTATATACGGGTCAATGTTTAATAGCTGAACCACGTGTTAAGGGCGTTAGTTTGTTTATTCATACCAACGCGATTCACCGTTCCCGGTAGTGATATACATGTAAATAACAAGTAAAATCTTTGGACTTCAAAGGCTTTTGCATAAATATGATGTAACATAAGCATAGTGGGCGTAATGAGTTATTATACTAATGTTTACATCTGGCCTCAAGATGTATGCTTGTACACAAGAAGCATAGAGTACAACCCTAGGACCATAATATATGGCTTGTCTAGTAAGGGTGCTGTGTGTTTCTACCGCTAACGCCAGAGCACTCGTAAATTACGGGAAAGTGGAGGTCATAGTTCACGGGCTGCCTGGCTCGCATAAACACGGCCTCTTTCGCTTGTGTAAGCCGCCGTGGTGCAGTTTTCTATGTCCCACGCGTGCGTTATATACAATTGTTCGTATGCGTGGTTGTGTAAACAATATATTCCGATATGCTAGAGATTATACCACTTATACAAATTATGTTTCGCAATAAATATAATTTATAAGTAAATGTTGATATATTATTATTTTAATCACTGATATATACTCATGTATATATAAATATATTATATCTATAATGTATAGTTGTGTTAATTATACAATATCAATAAAAAAATTCAACTGAGCTACTTTTAAACAAGAAATTTTATTGCTAAAGGAGATTGCATGATATCATGAATAATTTGAGGTAAAAGTAAAAAAAATATTAAAATGAACTTCCAATAAATGGATGGATGTATTGTTGATTATTTACTTGCATAAATATATATATATATATATATATATATATTATATATATTTAATTTATATATATATATATCATAAAGTATTTATCTGGACATAGATTACATTGCTTTAATAAGTTTTCTATACATTCATGTAAAATAATCAAGCTTTTTCTTCAGGCGCCACATGTTCAGAATTTATAAAGCTTATCTCTGTGTATACTAAGATTATTATTTCTGCTTGGTCGGGGAATTGAGCCATAGCCTGGGGTAACATGTGTTGGCAAGCCGCCACTGAAATGATTAATGGGGTATTGATGCATTACAAAAGTTAAAGTGACTCGCCTGGACAATTATATGACCATTTAAATCAACCCGGGGCCCCTTTTTCTTCTATAACATCACTCAATTATGATATTTTCCCTTTAGAACTGTATTACGACCATACCCCTATAGTACACAATCAGCAACATATAAATAGGAAGGCATTTGTGCCATTAAATAATGATTAAACGGGCCGTAAAAACAACAAATGTCAAAGTAGATAAGCGATGTTGCCAACCCGTAGCGTTTAATACATGGCCATGCGAGCACTTCAGTCCTGTAATTACATGGACAGAAAACCTGCGCAAGTCACGTTGACACTGAGGTTGTATATAAATAATGACTCGAGCGAATCGCTCGCTGATATTACGGCGTCGAGCGCTATCAATCTGGTCAAATTCTCATCATATTTTGATTTTGTTTCATTTCACAACAGATTTCCTTCGGCTCTCTAGCGGGCTTGCTCATTTCGCACGAAAGCAACACAGCCCATCTCATCAACGGTCCAACCACCAGACAAGTCTTCTAAGACATTTTGCCGTTTGATTGATCTCCTAAACGCTTGCAGCCCCTGTTGCTTTTAATATCAGCTCTGAAAATTAAGTCTCCAGTGTATCGGGATGGGAGTTTATAACGTGGCCATACGATTCATATTGTGCCCTATTCGCGATTTGGCAACAAAATAGACTCTGGAATTGGAGTGTTATGTATTATAACGATTGATGTTCATGCCTCAAAGGCAAGTGGGTTTTTCCCCATCATTCACTATAGTCATCGGTGCGACTGTATTCTGACATGGCGGTTTCTATTAATCATAATAGTAATTGTTATTTTTGTCAAACTCTTTTCGGTAATTGCAGTTTTTGTCGATCAGTAATGTTGGTTTGCCTTTAATGCGAATACCAATTTTCTCTCCTCTCGTAGCCATCTGCAAAAACTCGAACAACAAAGGTAGCTTTCAGACTGTGTTCTGCCAAATGCAGGGATCCTTATGGAATATCATTTTTATTATTCATAAATGATGTTTTGTTACATATCGTTATTACAAGGTAGAAGTCACTCTTTATATGTAAAAGAATAAATTTTGATTCAGAATGTTTAAAAAATCATCACTGGGATTTCAGATTTCTTCAGCAATATCAACTGTTTTTGCTTGGAAAACTTTCCATGCATTTAATTTCAACGTCATTAGTGAATATACATATATATATATATATATATATATATATATATATATATAATGTAAATGTAAATATTAGAATTACATAAAGATTTGATATAAGCCTTAGATCTGAGAAACCCCGCATGAAACAACAAGGTGGGATTTAAATAATAATAATTAGAATATTAGTGCTGACAATTAGCAAGCATTGATAGAATATATATATATATATATATATATATATATATATGTATATATATGTATATATTTATATATATATATATATATATATAACATGCTGTACTCTTTTTTTAATACCTTGATTCATGGCTGTGTTATAAATTTGGCTGATTATGCGATTGATATGCGATTAAAAAGGCAAGTTACTATGACGACCTTTCTGGACTCGGCTCAGGGTATCAGAGATCCCACGGGTCAGCAAGTTGGAGGGAATGACTCCTCCGAAACCGTGTTGGCATATCCAGACGCTGAACATGGCGCTCGGCCTGCCAAATATCAAGCGGGCATTGACGGACCAGTTTAGACAGTAATTGTTAAACATCGCGAACAGGGTGGGCTTGTCGTGGGTGTTCGTTGCACGTTATCGTGCGCTATACGCAAAAACGTGCACCATATAGATTCACCACAATGTCCAGGTTGCGTAAATCCCTCACGCAACGGCTAGTGTATACCACTAACCTTTATTTGACGTTAAACCTTTACACTATATGTTCGGCAGCCATATTGCCCTATAACAAGCTCTGCTCTGGATGAAGGCTTCCAAAACCTCTGCTATGTCACTTGCGATACCTTTCTCGGTCCACTTTGCCCTGTCGGGAATAAATCCCTTCAGTGATAGTCAACTCGTGTTTTCAGGCCTTTCAGGCCCTTCTTTCGCTCGACTAAAATTTATCCGGCTACGAAAGCCTCGCAACCATCAGAAGAAAGACAAAACGACAGGTCATTGTTAAGACCGATTTCGAGGGTGTTTTCTGCCTGAGAAAAGCTTTCAATCTATTTATTTTTTTAGGCAGTATAAATTACAAAACTCTGCCCCACATTGTTTTGCTTTTCATTCATGGGGACGTTTGGAATCCTCCATCTCCGGCTCCACATACATCAAATTTTTGCAGGCAGAAAATTGCTAAATTTAATGCCGCTGTGTAGATGATAAATTAAACCCGCTTAGAACTGGATTTCAAAAGCGAAACATGAAACATAATATTGGGTCGCAGTGGTCCCTGACATCCCGAACCCCGGTGCCAATCAAAACTCTCTCAAATGTTCGGTTTGTATGAAGCGGCTACGTTTAGTTTTGTTAGTGACCAAGCTACCCTGGAAACGGCGCCCAAAGCTTATCAGAATGAGTGTGATCTTTCACAACCGGTCACAGCGGGTCACAGCTCTTTTATGAGTCACAGTTGAGTTTTGGTATACCAAAGCGAGACATTAATAGGGACCCTGCAGAAGCCGAGATGCTAAATGATCCCAGTTTTCTAAAAACTTCCCAATACCATTTCAGAACTTGAATATAACATAAAGTAAAAGTAGATACAAATAAAACATCCTTGCAAATGTGTTAAGATGTGTTAAAAGAACAGCTTAAAAATATCCGGTTGTCTACATTCTACATGGGGTATATGGTCGATTTGATAAGATATTTGCATATATTTTACGCTTCTAGCGAAGTTCATACTGCGGGGGTTATTACAAAAGGCATACAAAAATACACGATATATATTTAATAATAAAGATATTTATATCAATTATTTGCAAAACACCTCCATCCATTCCAAAACTCCTACTGAGTAACAAGTTCTAATGGCTAATAAGTTCTTCATCCTAACTTTATCATTGTAGGTGGCTTCCGCCCCCACAAATAAGAGTATCAAATAGATCAATACGTTTATTATTTATTAGAGAATTTTTATTTAGGATAACTTGTTCAGACTGTCTGGTCTTAATAAAGCCATGATGTGAACGCAAATGCAGTTTAATACAATATACAAGTTGTGCAATAACTAATATACAACACTGTACTATATGTATACGTTTAGGCACCAAAACAAAAGGAATTTTACACGACAACCAAGCAAAGCTTAAAAGATTGCTTTCACACAAACGTTTAAACTGAAAACATAAATAAGGATCTAAATATTGGGCGTATGCTATTTGTTAAATGGTAACGGTTTTTTTTTAATATTGTAAATCTCATTGTAACTTTCATATATGTGCATCACATGCGTGACAAGATGCACTTCTACTGCATGATAGTGAAGTCTACTATAAAGTACAAATAATGTAAACATTATAATATAATGTACCACATGACACACGAATACTGTCTGTTCATTATGAAATACTATAGTAAACTGAATACAGTTGTAACAATCAGCATTTTATGAAATTATGAACGACTATACTTATACTTATAGTTCCACTGTCGTTGTAACCATTTCATGAATTGTACGCTTCTAGTTAAGTATTGTTTATAAGTATGTAATATATATAAACTTATAATGTCATCAGTGTCAAGTATATAACTTTAACATGGCAAATTCATTTTACAACATTAACATTATATGTAATAATTTGTCATTCATCATGTTTGAAATAGTTTACATTGAAAAAAATTGATTGTGCACGCTTTGGTCTTATTTTAGGATTGAAAAGTCGAAAAAGTATATTCAAATTTAGAATAAAATCAATTCCATAAGGATTTAAAATCTACTGAAATCGAGCATTTTCAGACATGCATACAAGAGATATGGAATCGCTAGAAATACACTTAATTACACCGTTATGTATCAATACAATAAGACAATAATAAATATATGACCAGTATATTCATCACCTTGAGTGATATATATATATATATAATATATATATATATATATATATATATATATATATATATATATATATACCGGCAAAGGCGTGGAACTCGGATTAATAACTCGATGCTTCAATGTGCTGAACGTTTATCTATCTCTTTCTCTCTCTCTCTCTCTCTCTCTCTCTCTCTCTCTCTATATATATATATATATATATATATATATATATATATATATATATATATATATATAGCTGTAAAGATCAGATGATACATGTAGGCGTGTTGTGGTAAATATATGACAAATAATACATACACTCCAAAGACCTGCATATATTTCAGGCCGTGACCCACACTTGGTGATATAAATAAACCCAAGGACTATGTATGCATTCTAATAATTGTGCCAGATCAGTGCTCGACAAATCTTCAGGGAGCACATATTTTGTCGTATTAACCGGCAAATACTAAGCCCTGGGTGTTTTTGTTCTAACAGGTGCAGCGAACCCAGGCGGCCCAGCTTCGGAGCTTTCCGGAAAGGACCGAAATCCTTCCCAGGTGGCCCGGGAGGTCAGGAGCGAGGTCACCTGGTGCGGCGATCACTGACAGCGTGCGGACATAAAATTTGTCCGACGGGTCTTTGAAGGTGGGTCGGATTTCCAGTGGCTGCCAAACTCTTTCTGGTGGAGATATTATATGTATTTGGGGCGTTATGGGCTGTCCAACAGTGATGCATGATGTTTTATTGATATCAACACCCTCGTACATCTGTAAATCTACATACCAGAAAAATATGTTGGCCAATTCAAGGAGAGCTTGTATGTGTACATAGTATATACATATATTTTATGAATCTTATATAACTATGTATATAATAATAATGATAATGATAATGATAATGATAATGATAATGATAATGATAATGATAATACTACTACTACTACTTTTACTACTACTACTTCTACTAATAATAATAATAATAAATAAAAAAAATAAAATGAGTTTTCGAAGAAAAATAAAGGTATTTATATATTGCAAGAATAAATATTTCTTAAATAGTGGCTTCTATTATGGGCAATTGGAAAATAAAGTGTAATCATAAAACAATGAAAAGGTAATTAAGGTATACTTTTCAAACAGAAATGCGTAATATTAGGAAAGCACAAAAGATTAAAAGGTGGATGCACAGCGTTATCCGCAAAACTCAGTCTAATATATTAATTTATATACATGTACTAATATTTTCTTTTTACTTGCGTTGAATCAAGTATTAATCATAATTCGAATAACCGGGAAAACTTAAAAAAGAAAGGGTCATTAAAAAAATGATCTGTATGCACAATCGATTATTATTTTACACACAGAAAGATACAAAATATATATACACATGTTCAAAATTAGTAAGGAACTTGTATCATTCTTTTCTTAATTTAAAAGAGCGTAGAAAAGCTTGATTTAATACGGAAAAATTATTCTGATGCAAAATCTGAATAATATACTCCGCTTAAAATGACTACCAAGTATAACATTTTAAGTTAAAAGACAATTAGAATATAAGGTGAAATAATTTATAACGCTTATACTTTAAAAACTTCCAAAAATTAATAGGACATTTTTTAAGCTTTAGAATACTTTATAAATTTTAACATTAAATTGAATTTTTTTGCCAAATTACATGATTAATCAAGCGCGGGAAATAAAGCCACAAAGTGCTAATATATATTTAAGAAAAGGTTATATACATATGTA
>CM049317.1:57633617-57698617 GCA_026874595.1 Sipunculus nudus
GAGTGCAATTACATAACAAAAATAACTAGAAAATATTCTTTATAAAAAATCCTTCAATACATTATTTGTTAATATAGAGTGCACTTAATATATATATATATATATATATATATAAATATATATATAAATATATATTTATATATATATATATATATATATATATTCCAGAATCAGAACTTCAAATCATTACTAAATAATTCCTTGCAGAATGTAACCGGTGTAAAGACTTCAGGTTACCCCAATTTCATATTACCCCCTGAGGGTATCTAAAATTGACTTCCAATTACCCCCGGTTGTAATCTGAACGCAATTTCAGGTTATCCCTGAACTGTTCGGATTATCTCCTCTATGATAAAACTGAATGATTAATTCTTATGCTTTAAACTCATGAAAGATTATTTAAATTAACCACAAGGAAGATACGATATTTTGAAAAAAAAATCAAACTTATCTTTAAAAATGTCATAAAATGTAAATTATATTGTTGTTTAGATTTAGATTAAATCTAGGTAAATGAACATACACAAACGGATGTTTTAAAGGGGAAATCTGAAATCGTTTTCAAGTCACCCCCCAGGGGTAATCTGAAGCTGGGGTGACCTTATAACGCTACACCGGTACTCGAAACTTTTAGCTTACTGTTTTGATATCCTCGACAAATAGAGAGCAGGTAGAGGGGAGAAAGTCATTAGACAAAACAAGATGTCACCCACATGTTAATTATTTATTAGGATGGCCTGATGACCCAGTGGTCCTTATGTTTACCGCTCGACATTATAGTGCATGGAACATACCAATGAGGACAGACCATGCAGACAATTGTTGATGAAAATGTCAGATAAACAATTAAACATACACCTAGAATGGTCAGCTAGCTGTACCTACATGTACGGGAAGACATGTTTATGAGTATGTATCTGTATATATTTCTATCTATCATATATACATATTAATATGTATGTATGTAATATATATATATATATATATATATATAGACACACACATATATATAAATTATATGTGTGTGCGAGTGTTTGTATACATGTGTGTTTGTTTACATCTCTACATAACACAGGGCATACTTTAATATTGGCAATATATGTGAGTTGATTTTCAGGGAAAATATAATATTTTTGCACATTGAGAAAAAAAGGACAGCTGAGATACCTTGGCCCTTTAAATTCCGTAACATGAGGTGTAACATTACTTCTGATAAGAATATATGATTGATGCATTTACATCATAAAGCATTTAAGATCAAATCCGGATCCAGATTTTAAATATGGATCCAGATTCCTAAAAGAGAAAATCCGAAATCGAAATAAAGAGAGACATAGATAGAGAAGAAATAAACAGAGGAAGAACGGCTTGTAAAATGATTACTGTGATATATATATATACATATATACATATATATATATATATATATATATATATATATATATATATTGTTTACACAAAGGAACTATAATAAATAGGTGAGTATACAGATTATGGGGTAACTGTGTTTAATTAGATATCACATGTGTGAATGAAGCATTAATGAATGTCCATATGAGTGGCATATATGCGAACACATGTATTGTTAGCGTTTCCATCTGTAAAGCTTTATAAACCGGGTCTGTTCGTTACAACATATGTAACACATGTGATCGTGTTAACAAAAGCTATTCTATACTGACCTCGCAAACTAAGCTTAATTTATCGGCGAAATGTTGAAACACAGAGCTCATGTACAATGTATCGTAGGAACTATCAGTTTTCAGTGCCTGTATTGTGTACACGCCCATCCGTATAACATATCCATTTGTAATTAAGTAAATGAATCATATATTTCAAATGCAACTATAATTATATATTTTAATAAAATATACAAACACCTATATACATTATATTTAACTAAACATTATTCCAGGCTCAGATAATCGCCCGCTCTTTAAGAGGGGGCAATGTTTAGACAGCATAAATATGTCTCAATGAGGACTTTCCTCTTATGTTTTCAGTAACTGAACGTGTTATTGCAATAAGAACTCATCATTTCGATAGGTTGATATATATATATATATACAGGCTGTAAACAGAACCACTGACTGGTCACTCATTGGGTCAGATCCATCTTAAGATGGGTCAGTTTAGAAGATTGCACGCAACAAATACATGTATTTATGTGAGTATTAGGGGAGCAGCTGTAATGCGGCATATGAGAGAGAGAGAGAGAGAGAGAGAGGGAGGGAGAGAGAGAGAGAGAGAGAGAGAGAGAGAAGGGAAAGATGCTGTAATGGGTTGTATTATATAGGATTCAATGACATGATGTACTTAATGGCCAAATAATCAAAGTTGTTTCATGATTTCCATTATTAAATCGTTTTATAGGGCCCAATACTAAAGCGTATAATAGGAGTAGATATAAGTGTAGATTTAAATATGTCAAACACGGACATAAGTATCTACGTGATATTATAGATTTGTAAACGGGAATCGAATTTATTGTTAATAGAATAACTTATATATATATATATATATATATATATATATATATATATATATAAATACATACACGATAAATGATGAGAACACGTAACAAAAGGAGGTCCACGAGAGAGAGAGAGAGAGAGAGAGAGAGAGAGAGGCAGAGAAAGACAGAGACAGAGACAGAAAAAGAGAGAGAGAGAGAGGCATATGAACCAGGCGATCAATACCCTTTGCGTGACCGCCTGATATCACTCGCTAGACGCTTCTAAATGTTTTATTTTTCCTATAGTGAACGTGCACGATTTCACTTTCAATAGAATCCCTGAAAGAACAGCCATGTGAAGCTATACCGGTCCATTTTCCCTTTTTAATATGACCAGCACATACAGGTATCTGTTTGTGACACTATACCCGCACGCGGTTAGCACCCACACGTGAACCCACGCGGGGATACACGCATTTGGATCCTTACTTATGGATTGTGTACATGTCCATGCCGGGATAAACATCAGTTATTTCAAATAATGTTTGCATTGTTCGTACCCATATGTATCCATTAATCACTCTAGTGCCATTATCCGCTCTGTGAATAAAAAAAAACAAATCCATGCCCCGGAACATAGTTTACAATAAACCGTGCATGCATGTATCTATGTATGTTTGCAGGTGTGTAGAACGTTATTTTTCAAATAGCGTCCAACCGTATAAAAAATTGTATTCAACCTTTGCACAGGTAGCTGCATGGTTATACGTGAAATTTTATTAACCGCCGGGTAATATTAAAAATTGGATACGGCAGCAGCAGCAGAAGAAGTTTACGCTCATCGAGCAGCTACACGGATATTTAAACCTTTGTAACAAAATAAATATACGTGGTAATAAAGTTTTAATAATGGGTAGTATTTATTACAACAATTCACACAACTAATCGTTTTGTCTCGTGTAGGCTATAGAGTAAACTATATTTCAGTCATTGTTCATGTATATACTGCAGCTTTACAATGCGATTCATTGTCAAAGGACATATAAATGACACCGTCTACAGAATACCATACTAAGACCCGTTACTTTTACTAGTATATATTTAGATAAATGTAAACATGTCAGTGCATATCTTTTTAAAAACTTCTGAATGTGCTAATGCACGTTTTATTACGTTATGCGATTTTAATATTCATAACTCGCTATATTTATAAATACTATGATCCTGGGTAAGTTTATAAAACATATAAGATTGATAGTACCAGTCTATAATGGCAATGCATGGCTTGTTTTATATGCGTTACAAATATGACTTTGCAGTGCAGGTATGTATTATATATTGAAATATTTTTGATAATATATTATAGCTTGACATATCGAATTATTAAGTGAAAGCTAATATCACATTACATGATTTTAACACACACAGACACACACACACACATATATATATATATTTAGCTAAATTACTCATATTATCAAGAGAGAGAGAGAGAGAGAGAGAGAGAGAGAGGTGAAAGATAGCGAGAAAGAGAGAGAGAGAGAGATAGAGAGAGAGAGAGAGAACTTCCAAGACCAATAAGGAATGTCCCTGTATAGAAATAAATCATCTGTTTTGAGACGTGTTACATGACGCGTAGTACAAGGCAGATCTATGTGTCTATTACGCAATAGTATTTGGGTGATTCATACCGTTATACTAAAAACAATAAGTCTCTAGTCAGTATGTATTATACACAACTGAATCACTAGCTGTTGATAAATGTTTTTTACCCATCACCGCACTGAAACTGAACACAACGGTTCGAGTCACATGAGTGCATATAACCGCAAATACGTCAATTCAAGGCGAAGTGAAAGTCACTTTCACTTTATTATATATGCTTTTTGAGGTTATGGACATCTGTACAGAATATAACTAGGACATGTTATCTAAAAGTAGGAACTTTTGGTTTATACAAATCTGATATTGGAACGTCAGAGTTGTGTTTTACTATCTGGAAGACGTAATATTAGATTAATTAAAGGAAGTGCGAAACTGCACTTAATACGTCTAAGAGGTTTCGCTTTTTTATTTTAACATTTCTGGTATGAAATACCAGTGGTTTCTATATATGCATATGCGATGGTTTGGACGCAGTTAAAACACGATTTGGAAGACACGTTTTGTGCCAAAGCTGACACCCTCGGGCGCGACAGGCACAGACAAGATTACAAGCACAAGATAAATGATAACAAATTCCAGAACTGTCAGAAAAAGAGGGGACACACTTAAAAACGCAGTCAAGCGGCCGCAAACATGCGCTGCACGAGAGCGCGTGGGCTCTTTCGATCTGTTATAGATTGCGCTATTAAACATAGGGGGCACCAGTAGCTAGGGACGTCTTAAATCAACTCCCCGCTTTCTGACAAGTCGAAGCGACCTTTGCCTATCTCAGCCATTAAATGCTGTAAAATCACGACCGTTAATATGCGTTTTCTAGCCCTGTCAGAGCATAAAACAACCATAACACTTAGGTCGACCGTATCTGTTGTTCTTAGTGGTTCTTGGTGGGGACGGACTTGAGCTATGCCGAGGTTGTCTGCGGGACACTCCTGCGCTAGCTATAGATTGCCAGAAACCGACAAGGGTAGGAATGTGAAATGTGCATTCTCGCACGTTGTCAATTTCATTGCTGGCAGCACTGACTGAGAAAGCAGTTAGGCCCCGCCATTACAGTTCCAGAAAGAGTCACACGGGGCTGATAATACATCACACTACACCGTAGTTGCATTAATCGTTAGTCAAACACCCAACATCAAATGAAATATATACTAAGCTGAGAGATCTGACGGTTAAGCACGGTTTACAGCTACATATTTACACTTTATTACCTTGAAATATGAATAAAACATGCACTGAGGGGTCCAGATAGTGCTTTAGCATTTGTCAACAAACGGCAAGGTCGCCATGCTGACAATTTAGATGGCAATACATCATACGGGGCATCGGAGCAGCTGGCGTGACCCCCCTCGCCAGTCTCCGAGCTCCAGCTTCTCTTCACGAAGCGTGGAGCCGTAAAGCGGCGATTAAATCGGCAATAAAAACATGGTTAGCGCCGTGTGAGTGGCCGGGCAGGGCGGAGGGGCCTGTAAATTAGACGGCCGACTAGCGGAGACACACACACAAGTCATACAGCTATATACCCACCTACTATGCCCATCCATGGGTAGAAAGGTATGGTTGTGCCACCGCTTGAACCGTTGTAGTTGTTATTGGAGACGGAACATGAGTTGAACACTTCTGGAGAGGAATTTTGGGGACCTTGGCCGTAGTCCCCCATAGTCTGTGCCCCGGGGGGTAGGGTCCAGCCCCCCGCAGGCCCATTAAGTCCAGGTTGGTTAGAATACCCATTGAGTTCCGTGGGTCTAGCGCACGACGGGGGTTCGGGGTGAGCCGCGCCTCCTGTAGTTCCATAGTGTCCATGTAGAGGCTGGGTGCTCAGATAGCCCGTCCCAGCCGCGTTCCCCTGGTCGTAACGTCCTGACAGTCCGGCATAAGTAGAAGCTACCCCACCCCCGGGCGTCTGCCCTTCCCCGGGTAAGGTAGATAGAAACTGGGGTGGAAAATAAGAGTTCATATTTTACACATACATCATGAACTCTACTGCTTGAAATACCACAAGCGTATGATTTAGGGCATTACATGTACTGTGGCAGGGGGAACCGGGATCATTTAGCCAATAATGTATTCCGTCTGCTCCAGCCAATCAGAGTGCTTGGCATAATTATTCGACCCCTGACCTACATACATATGAGCCAAAGCGCGACTTCCGTCAAATGTACCAGTCCGCCACTCGCTTCAAAACATAGGGACCCTCACTGTCTTGTCAGAGGGGGCTAGAACAGCACTTTATCACTAGCGTTGCGACGTAAATGGAAATTTGCACCGTGCAGTTGGCCAGAGAGAACTGAATGGGTCGACTGAAGCTCGAACTAATGAGAAGGCGCTTCTTTGCTTCTAACAGCGCCGGGTCCTCATGACAAATAGTCCTGATTGTGCGCCGCTGCTCCCGTCCGCTCTTGTTATTTCACTATAATTCATATGCGAATAATAAGCCAGTCTTGCCCTCCACCGTGTCTGTGAGTTGGGGGCACCTCTTGCCAGTCCACTATTCCTTGTCTTGGAACTTGCTTTCTATACCATGGCTTCTTCTTATTGACATGTGAGCTGGTCTTCTCTTTTCTCTGTCTCTTTTTCTCTGTGCTCGCCTCTCACCGAGGAGCGTGTGATCTAAAACAAATCATTACACACTATGTATTCTCGGAACTTTTTTTCTCTTCTATGAATGTTAAACAATATGCAATGAATATTCATTCACCGCCTACAACATTAGTTTATAAGTCTGGATGGAACACCAATTGGATGTTGGATGTGTATCATGTGTGTGTGTGTATATATATGTATATATATATTGGTTAAGGTACACATATATATTAATTTATTGGTAAAGTTACAAATATATATATATATATATATATATATATACGATAATGGTGGTTCACTAATGCATGTGAACATGCATCAAGTTATGTGTTTCTGTGATATGTTTTATAAGTGCTCGTTATACTTTGACCATGAATGTCAAATATAACTAGTAAGTGATACATAAGTCAAACTCAGGTTAATATTGATATATGTCTCTTTATTATACTCATTACACCTGCATATAATTCCGATATATATATATGGTTTCTGATAAATTAAGTTGAGAAATATAATATTTATATTTTAACGGTTTATTATAAGTCATTTTAGGATTATTAATAAATACTTTACAAACTTCTTCCTAACATGCAAGTGCACCTGTTTCTATAGCATGTATATATTCAATTGCCGGAGATATGAATTCATAACATGACAGAAGCTTGAAAATATAAGAAGTATACTTATATATTTCTGTAGCAGGAGATTGAATGAAAATAGAATGGCGTACCCATGACATTCCCTATCACATTACATAAAAATAAAAATGGAAATTATAGTTTACTTAAACATTACATTGAAACTATTATGTATGTTAAAACATGACAGCTTATATGAAATAATAATCGTGCCCCGGAGTAATGGATTTTACAGTTGCATATACTGTACGTATCATGGTAATTAACTTCTTAAATAATTTACTTTGTTACTTTTTACTGTGGTCATATTTTAAGTTTAGCTATAATTGAGGAACCTATTTAAACAAAAATTATTAACTTGGTGTATTTTAGCGCACATGTAATTGAAGATAACACAAGATACCACTATATGGTGTATCCCTACCAAACGGGACTGAAGACCAGAAATCCCGGATTTCTTGAACATGCCAAAATAAAAAAAGATACAAGTTCAAACCCCAGTTGTTTAGTGGTTTCAAAGATTCATGGTCTACGGGAAACAAACTATATTTGTGCAAGAATTTTCATGGTAGTTTGAATAAAATACATTGATTATATATAATAAACGTCTTTTCTTTAAAATTATCTGAAAATTAGCATACATTGCAATTTTGCCCACTGCGATCTTGTAAATGACGCAAAAGCATGCAGATTGTACACTTGGTAATAAACTCAAAGTAAAAAAAAAGTGTAAGCATGCGGCATGAAATTTACATTTGAAATCATTTATATATGTAAAAATATATAATGTATCCCTAGAAGTCTGTTAAGCTGGTCTCTATAGCTTCTGAAACTCTTCTTGTTGCATAATGTAGATAAAAGTATACATATTATATAGCAGGTAAGTTTTTTAAAATATTTTCTGCACTAGCGGAAATATGAAAACACAGTGATACTTTTTTTTGGAAATTAAGAATAAAATATTAATATTTTTCATGATATTACACCGGTTAAGGAAAGGGGTCATTAAGAAATGAAAGAATATAAGAAAGAACAAAAAATAAAGAACACAGGTTAAATAGCCATTTATTGCGTCACTGATATTAAGCAGAGTATATCTATACCAAAGGTGATAACGGAATAAGATATGGCGGAGGTGTTTGGGAAGTGATTTGTTTTCAAATTCTTGGCCGCTAATTGGCTGCACATGGAAAAGTGTGGAACTCCAAATGATATGGGAGGGTGATATAATGCAACGAGGCGGCGGGGTGCATATATTGGTGGTCTGCATGAATGCGGGTGGTCTCCGATTACAAGAAAGGTTTCTGGCCCCTTCACATAAACCTGAGTGATTTGTTTTACGTTTGTCCAGAGATATATAGCCGCTCCTAACACCGACGCTATGCATCAAATATAATTACCCTTACATGCAATTGAGATACCTGAAGTATCACGTCTGATTTTCTTTGTGTACAGGTAAAACGCGAATTAAATTTATTTTTAGTCTATTTTCGTTTCATATTTTTTCTTCATACTTGTTATCAACTTTTCAAATATATATATATATATATATATATATATATATATATATATATATATATATATATATATATATAAGCAAGGCAGCTAAACATGAAAAACTGTACACAAACTGTATTTTGGTTCACCAGTTTTGTCATTCTTCAGAATAACGCTGCTCGAATTCATGCATTCTATATGTTTTATTCAACAATTTATATTTATTTTTATTTGTTAGTTTCCTTGTGATACGGATTTGATCATCTTAAATGAGAATCCAAATAAAAAACAATTTCAAGTATTTTAAATTTACAGCTTACCTTCATATGTACCGTTTATATATATATATATATATATATATATATATATATAATCATGTTTATCAATATTGTCTACACAGATGTGAATTGTCGACAGTTCCAGCCGGACCAAATTAATATTAGACATTTTATATAAACATATTCATATATATTCTGATTTATTCCTGCAACATATTACTGAGAAATCAATTTGATGTCACTGTTTTGCAAATTTTCTGTGCAAGTCATGTGCAATACAAAAAAGGAAGAGTTCTTAATAAACATAGGATATGTAAGATATGTGTACACATACGTCTCAATGCACTGTGGCAGACGTAACTGAACTCATAACTCAGTATGATTTGATATAAAAAATAACGCAGCAATATTCATACAGGTTTGCTCACGACCTGCGTTGCGCTTTATATGAAATATTTGCCGACAACATGGAATTGCTCGTATATATTCATGTCACAGCCACATGGGGGATTATCTAATAATAGAAATAGGGAGACAAGAGACGGAATAGACCTGGATTCCGGGGAGTAATCATAAATGCTATTTGTACCGAGAAAGATTTACTCAAGTTTGATCTATTAGTCGCTTGGACACAAAGGCTATGACTATGGACCAGGCACCGTTTCGCAATTCATGCATTGTTGGCGAGTACAGAATACCTCTTATCTTTTTCAGCCAGTCAATATTGCATGGTCTGTCGGTGAAATTGACCACATTGTCACCGGGGTTCATATAGACATTTGGCACACAGTTCTATACCATAATATAAATCAGTGCAAGCATTCTATATGCATATGCTTTATTCATTGGTACCGAGATATATATATATATATATATATATATATATATATATATATATATATACTTTGTTTGTATCAACCAAATATATTTGGGTGTTTATATCCTTGCATGTTTGTATTAATATGGGAATATGTACAACAGAGGCTCACACTGTGTGTGTTTGTGATGTTTGTGTGATGCATTTGCCATGCAGTCTGTTCGTGATATCGTTAAAAAATATATGATATAAACAATATATTATACAATGGGTAAATACATTAGCTATATCTCAAAAGACATATTTTAAAAACAAAAGAATGTTAAACTAATCCTATATCCTTTGGAAAGTTTTAGATTATCTATCTAGGCATATACAAATATACACAAAATTATATATATTTAATGTCCGTAATATATGTTTTCTCACCTATAGTTCATTATTTTTAGGACCTCTTTTTCTGGCGAATTACAGAAACTATACACGATATCCGTCTGCATGCTATTTATGCTAATTAATTGTTTTCTCGGTCCTGTTTTGCGTTTCCTCTATGTGTATACATATATATATTGCCCCGTGCATTGGATGAAATCTCTATTATTATACATTTACTCATCATGCAAGCTTTTATATATTTTTTCCCCTTGCTCTAAAGAACAATAAATAAGATTTCGTCTTTATGACATTTGATAACACCTATACACTCATGAATATTTGGCCTGCTTTTTGACGCACTCTTTTAGTGATATCCCGCAGTAAAACATTATACATCAAGGGACAGGTCTGTATCCGAAAACGGACATAAAAATGAGATAAAATCAACTCTTCAATCTCTGAGCAATATATGTATGTGTTTGCTTTTGTTAGAGAATAAATACAACACCCCTATATATGTATAATGAATATCGTTCATCTCCAGATAGCTCATAAAAAACTAAAGCATGCT
Organism: Sipunculus nudus; assembly: GCA_026874595.1. NCBI lineage: Eukaryota > Metazoa > Annelida > Sipuncula > Golfingiida > Sipunculidae > Sipunculus > Sipunculus nudus. The sequence continues at coordinate 57,644,494 of CM049317.1, forward strand.
TACTTTATGTTGACAATTAAGTCCCACATTTACGAACATTCTTATTAATGAATAATAGCATGAATCACTATACAGAACTGCTTTCGTTACATATATATTATTTAATTATTATTGAAGATGAAGATGCCTTACGGTATATTTTCTGAACGTGTGACGTACTTTTCAATTAAGATGTAAACATTTTATGGGCCTCATAGGTATTTTGAATTTATACCAGCGGGAGAAGTACATTTCTAAATCGTTTTGGTTTATCTATAAAAGAAAAAAGGTATGAATAGTTATATATTAAAGGTATAAACCTACATATATACTAGGAGTGAAATGTATACTAATTTCTCTTTGATGAACGGCAGTTCTTTTGTATAGGGTACACAACTTTCCCCATGGACGTTTCACCTCGGAGGTGATATGCTGACGACATATAAATTACAGATCTGTAGTTTTCTTCTTTCATTAGCAGGATAGACGGCCCATTAGGGCAAATAATGACCGCATACCTCACATATTTTACGTCATTTATTTCACAGCTGCTTGCATTTTTGCTATATATGAAGTTTTCTTTCTTATTTCTTCAAACATATCTCTTCGGAAAACGTTGAGCAAAGCCTTTATTTCACACTAGTAAACATATTCTAATTTTTAAATCATTCAATTTAAACAATTTTTATACATTCCTTGAGCTTACCGAAAAGAATTAGTGTAAAAAATACTTAATTAACCTAGCGTGGTGATTGTGATTAATCTCCAATAATTTAAATTGAAAGTAAAAGGAAACTTTTAGGTGTCTAATTCCAAAATTTTACATAAATATATATATGCAGCAACAGTTTTGACGACAGGAATCTATGAAATATCCATTATCCAAATAAACTTCTCCGATTCGTCCGACAATGTTGAGACGTAGATACAAGATAAAGGAGTGAAACATGGACATCCAACTTGGCTTGCAATTTAAAAAAAAATATACTGCGTTTGATAAAGTATAAGGGAAATAGTGATACTTGTCCTTTCAAATATTTTCAGCAAAAATTTTGTGCATAGTTTACAGGTTTGTGGGGAAATATTGGGTGGGTGAGGAACGACGGAGATTGGGGGGGGGGGGGGGGGGGGGGGAGTTCTTAGGACCCCTTGACCCCTGCCGGATCCATATGGGGAAGACTTAAATGACATGCACCATGACACAATGGCTTATTTGTTTCATTATGTTTTTCGCATGGCAGAGCATATAAACACTCAAACAGGAGGTGGAATCAAGTTTCCTAAACTTAGTGGAAAATATGAAAGCTATAGTATCTAGGTATGCATGCCGTTAATTATATATTCCTCCGATTGCAAGCATATACAAATATAAATATCATCGGACTAGATACATAAAATGCTAAATAATATTATTCAGGAAAAATGAAACCGGCAGAAAGCAAGATTATGTGCTACATATTAATTCCTTTTCGGAAAACATTTTAATTGAGGACTTTCAGTTCATACACTGCAAGCAAAAGTCAATAAAATATACGTTATTTCATGCACCATGAAACGGTATGGCATTTTCCTTTTTTGTCTTTTTCGAAGTATACTAAAAGAAGGAGCATGAAATTGATTTTTACATTATTTTTACAACTTTTATGTTCCAATGATTCAGACTAGAAGCTATTGCTTATCTGGAATACACTAGATATGAAAACTACTCATACACCAAATATTCGGTGCATAGGTCTGAATTTCCAAACATCGCCGCCAGAGGGCGTGGTCAACCGGCACCAGGTGTCCAAGGGAACGGCACCAGCACGGTGAAAATAAAATGAGCTGTTTTAGTTATTTAATTTCAGATTATGTTCATTACATTTTATGGACGCGTTATACTTTTATTCATTAATTTAATTTTATTACAAGAAATATAGATATAAAAATAACGGTGCACCAGTTAGCATATATGACTCATTTTATTTATACAAGATTCAGTAAATTGAATCAACACATACAACAAATATCATATACCTGTAAATAATACTCAGAATGTTAGTATCAGTTTTAAATGTTAATTGCAAACTATATAACATACATGAAAATAGACCTATATTACCATGTATAAGCTGCCTTTCTTAAGAAAAAATACATGGATATAAGTTTGAAGTTTGGCGCGATTGAAAAATATTGGACTAATAAAGGATTTAACGCGCTTTAGCTATGCATCTGTTACGTCATTTGTACCATTTACACAAGAAGAAGTAAATTATAATAAAAAAGACTATATTATCTTATATTTGACATCAACACATTTTATTATTTAAAAAAGGAACGGATTAACGGGGATTCCTATAGGTAAATTTAATAATAAACAAATACGCAGATTTATATTTCATTTTAAATATGTAAATCAAACTGTGTTTATCTGAAAGGTTTCCAATATGAAAAAGTAAATATAATCATCATACTAGTAAGAAATGGATTTAGAGAAAGAGAAAATTAGAAAAAAAGATTATTTTGAAGCTGGATTAAAACTCACATATCATCGTCAATGTGAGATATATATATATATATAGGCCTATATATAATTATAGGCTGTAGAATATAGAAAATCAACTCAAATGATTATTAAAGTGTGTCCTCAAATACATTACCAGTATCATTTATATTTAGCAAACATTCATATTCTGAATCATTCATGAATTAACTAATTAGCATCACGCAGTAAATTACTTTCGAGTTTTATTAAAACATATCTTTTGACACTCGATATTATCAAATATCAGATAAATTTTTAAATTTACATTTGTATTTTCCCCTATAGGAACAAAATCTTCTTCTTAAAACATTAAGAATTTAATACAATATTCTCCTTATAAAGCATGCCGCCTCGGGCTACATGTACCAGCGTTCTAGCGAGAGCGCAGGCAGCAACAGCCTGTAAAGGGCTACTGTATGCGTTACAGGTTTCATAGTTAATTCACGGCTACGCAGAATATCCGTGGAAAGCAACAATTTGAGACAGGCTTATATATAGAAGGAAAATACCTGTAAGCCCACTCCGAGCTTCCTGGCTTGGATTTTACCGTCTTCTTCATTATCGACCAGGCAAGGTTGGCTTGTCTCGGACTAGAGATCCACCGCTATCGCCTGCCGAGGCGTTCCAATGTTGTTATTTGTTTTTATGTGCCGGCTTGTAGGGAGAGGGTAACAGACATGGACTAAATCCCTCATCAAGGGCCGTCCATCACCGCACTTGACAGAATCCTTTCTGCGCTATTCAAACAATTCCGATTGCGTTAGTTCTGAGTTTACAAGGCGACGCGATATGTGACATGAATCTATGCTTCTCTTGCCCCCGCTACGATTTTTGTTATTTTCTGTTTTTCTTTCAGTGCTGGGACCAGCAGTAAATCGTGTACGTGAAAGCGTCTGTGAAATTTCGACAAGACTGGCGTTAGCCTTGCCAGTCATGCAGACCAGCACGTTTTTAAAGCATTTAAATGATAAAACATGAAAAGTGTTCTGTAGAAATAATTTTAAAATATAACAGTGTAAATATGTGTGAATATTTAGTAAGAATGCCACAGTATATGTAAATTTAATTTAGCTTTATATTTTTTTGAGTTTAAAATTAACAAAATTTAGACATTCCCGAAGGTATTTTCAATTACATGGTCTTACACCATGATCCACACGCAATCCAACCGAATCTTGTCCCAATACTGTTTATCCGAATTTATCGGAATATTGTAAGTATGAATACAATTAAATACAATTCAATTTAAGCTTCAGAATGTTGCTTATCCGAATTTCATTTGTGGCAATTGAGCCGAAAATTGTTTATTCTAATTTCTTCCTGTATCTTCAATCCGTATTTTTCCATATTTTTTTTTGTATCTCAAATTTTATTTCACGGAATTTCTTTTAGTTTATTGGTATATTTTACAGTTATACCATCGTTAAATTTCACATACATCTGAACCTATTCGTATAACTTTTGGTGTTGATATCTATATTTATAAAATTTATTATAACATTTAATATAGATTTAAATATATACATTTATATATATATATATATATATATATATATATATATATATATATATATATATTAAAATTGCGACATCAACTCTGGGTTAGACCATTAATATATGCAAGTATTTTAATTGTGTTTTGTTTTCAAAATATCAATTAATTCTTAGTTCCTGTGCCGTGCATAACCTGGGAACGATGTGCATGAGCATCGTGTTTAAATATTCTTTTCTAATATTATTTCCCTTTTCCCCAGGATTTAACATCCTAACACTTAAATAATTTAGTCCACGGATAAACAGTACAGACTACACATGTTTTCTATTCGTATACATATAAGTTTCGATTATTAAATACCATTGCCTTTTTTAACGTTTCAAAAGCCGTTGCATTTTTAACGTTTCATAAGCAGGAGCATGAGACTTTTTCTCACCCTCAGTATATATAGGAGACGCGTTAAACTTGTTTTACAACTGTTCTTTTCAATTATAGTTTGTTTAGTTTTGCCACCAGACGGCGGAAGTGGGAGGAAACCTTAACAGCTACAGCGTCAGAAGGGTATAAATCTAATAACTAAAGTAGGTAACATTTAATTCACTCATGGTTTACACAACAGTATCACCAAGTCATCACTAAAATGGTGTCCGCAATACCATAAAAGTTAATGGCCGACAGCGCTAAGTACAATATTTATCCAAAAGGATCAGACCTTCCGGGTGGAATATTTCATTTAATCGCACATCTAATGGGATGTCGAGTCGTTACGGGGGCGATATGGTCTGTTAACAATAATAGAAACCCATAGCGACTCGTTACATGGTTTATAGCATTTTACTTGCCTCAATCTTGCCCGCATGCATCATTGTTGACAGGCGCCCTCTGTAGCTATTCCTGGTCATTATAAATATTATAAGCTATGTGTGTTTTGATATGTTTAGCTCGCCCAAACATTTTCCCGATTAGACCCCTATGGTTTATGTAAGTTATCATGCACTTTATACTTTACATTAAATTGAGTGATTACAGCTCTATAGGTTTCTATTCGAACTTTAAGCTTCGTGAATACAAATATAAACCAAGCGAATTTTATTTTTTTTTGTTATATGACATTCTATATTTGACAAAGCAGACCTTTCCTAAAAGAAAAAGGACCCATATGACTGTTCTTCTCATTGAGTAAATATATATCTTATATTTAAAATAATGAGCGTGCATAACATCATGAATACACATGTGAAAATATGACCTTAAATGTATATATAGCTAGATATTCTCTGTTTAATTTATCCCTTTACATAATATATCACTGACGAACATAAGAGGGGCTATCAAGCAGAATAAATTTTCTTCTTTTTTTTAGGTTTGTAAGTTACTTCATAGCAGGTTTTGTTAATTGAAAAAAAAAACATGAAAAATTAGAGATGTAATAATTATAATAATAAATGTTTATAGGACTTCCATATATTGCACTAGAATATGCCTATAGATACTGATACCTAGCTCATTATTCGGTCATTTTGCTTTGGTTGTCCGTCAGATATTGAACGAATGATTAATTGTTTTAGAAGTATAAATCAATCATTCAATTAATGTAAAATTATATGATAAATATATAGGATTTATTTCATATTTGCTGCATGTGCGTCATTTTTCTGCACACTTCAAATTTTCATTCTTACTTATTTCTTAATTTTTTGTTTCTTTCTTAGCTATATATTAAGTATTCGTCATAGCAAATAAAAGAGAAATGTATTTCATAAGAACCATTATTTTGACATTTTCACCATACCAAGACAGAACATATATGTCATAACTGAAATAAATGCATCATATCTTTTTTTGTGCATTGTTATAACCTAAAATGTGAATGCAAAACATACAGTATATAGAAAGCATTGACAGAGCGCAATCCTCCATTAATGTCTTAGTTAATCCTCATCCAGAACGTCTTCCTTAATCTGCATGAATAGACCTCCAGCATTCCCCTTGCCCTCCCTCCCACAAAAAAAAAAAAAAAATTAGGACTGGCTACTTACCGATTATTGATTATTGATTTTTGATAACTGTTAAAATCGTCTCCACTATTGTTTCTCACTCTCGGCAAGCTGGCTCGTTTCGGGTTACTAAATACAGGTAACCCCATCCAGTGAACGTATAGTTCACTTTAACTTCCATTAGTATATGACGTCATCATGATGGCAACATCAATAAGTTTTTAGCAAATAACTGAAATTTCAAATGCAACTTGCTTTCCCACAAAATATCTGAAAAAGTGAAGAATTAATTCTAAATATTTTTTTGTGCAAAAGGAGACCATATATATAATTATAAAATAAGGAGACATGCACAGATTAAATTTTGGATCGAATCTGTCCATTTTGAGATATTGGACGTACGAAAAAACAATACGGCAGAAAAAAGAGGTGAATTTGGCGAAATCAAGAACGAGAACTGCTTTTTTAAATTATCGACCAGTTCCAAATGCTGGTTTTTAATTTTTACCAATATCCCACCAGTGCACAACATTTCATCGAGATTCATCGAGTCATTTAGGAGAGATTCCTCGGACAAACATAAACACACAGTAAGCACGTTGCTCACAAGTGTATGTTAACTTATTTCTTCGGCAGAGGTCACGATATACAAAGGCTCAAAATCTGGTAAAGTTACCCGCCTTAAATATTATACTGGTGCTGTCTCGCCTCGTAAATGCTATATAGTAAAACCTCGTATTAAGACCACCTACGTTTAGCGACCAGCTCAAAATAACGACCCAATGGTTCATGGTCCCTATTAATTTTGGTTCATTATATAAGACCTCGATATTATATATCTCAAGAACGCGCATGACATGCACAGGAAGCCCTATTTCTGAGAATCTTCTTCTGAAATGGATTGTCATAAAGTTTAATTTCAAATTTGTTAACCCCTTATATATATTTGTTATTCGCTTTGTGCAGTGTAGAATTTTATGAAATTAAAGTAGGAAGCACCGTCTGCATACATTCACAAACTCCATGCACAGACCATTTTAACGGAAGAAGTAAACTAAATTTGACAGGCTTTTTCCGAACATTCATATATTGGCATGTTGGACATCTTTGTGTGATCATTTTAAATTATGTTAATAACGATACTGGAGGAGGCACCATAAGTATTATTTGATTGGTAAAAATATAACACATATATAGGTAAACCACGCAGTTGCATGCATGGTCGAGAAAACGTATATGAATTATCTGTCTGTAAAATGTGGTGCTTATAACTGGAGCGGTTTCCCCAGGTTTGTTTTTGAGACAAAATATACATGCATTTATTTTCATACAAAACAAGATATGGTATAATGATGTTGAAATTTAAAAGTGCCTGGAAATGGTATTTTGAACAGAAATCCTACTCATATTTAATACACATTTGATCTCCCTTTCTCTAAGTATAATACTTATGATATGAATGTTAATATGAATGTTCGTGTCAAGATTTTTATTTATATATTACATTTAACTGAACTATTCTGGAGGTTCACAGAGAGAAACAATACAGGTGGATGCAATATTACACTTTAAAATTTACAATGTCATGTGTATGCATAAAAATGTTAGGGGTGTTTTGAAAGTACCCTGAGAATGTAGGTATTAAATTTAGTCAAGGCACTAGCTGTGTGAATAATTGTTCATAGACGTTGGGATTTGTTTTCTGTCAGATATTGATGGAATAGTTATTAATGTTGTGGTAATTAGAAGCTTGCAGGTGTCAGATATCAAGAGAGATTCCGCACCTCGTAAAACTGCTAATTCAGCCAGCATATTTTGAAGCGTGATGGGTTAAATATGATGGAAAAGCATACACATGGAGAACTACCGATAGCGGGATAATTTGTATAGGCAGAGTCCAACGAGACCACGAAGAGTAGTGCGACTATACATTTTCCTCCCTCTGCCCAAGTGGTAACATGTTTTCCGCTGCTAGATTTGCAAAAAAAAATAATCGCGACAGGTGGACATGCATTGGTTGTTGAACGTACTATATAGGAACCCAAAGAAAGTGCGTGGAACAATGTCAAAGCACTTCCCCGTCTACAACATCCGACAGGTTTTCTTGAAATTGTACATCCGTCCAGCATCCCCATCGGCTGGGTCTCGACTTGTTTTTTTTTTAAATTCAATTTAAGCCAAATTGTTTCATGAAGTGTACCCCATGTGCTTGCAGGAGTATTTTCGGTGAGGGCGAGGTTGCGTCACATCTGGGTTTGTCACAAATTGGTCAAAACTGCTGAGACCAATCACGGCTCTACGGTGGAAAACATAACCTGTGTTAAGACTTCGGGTTACAATCCAATTTCAGGTTTCCCCCGGTTATTCAAAAATGATATCAGATTTCCTCCCGGGGTAGTCTGAACCCAATTTCAGGTTACCCCTGCGCTTTTCAGAATGCCCGCCGGCATAACCATAACTGATAAACTTTTATGTTTTTACTCATGATGTATTATTTCAACACCCGATACAAAAGATCCGAGATTTAAAAGATGCAATCAGTCTTGAAAATTAAAATTTTCGCAAAATGTTAATTATATTTTATTCAAATAAATATTGACCCATACGCTTCAACAATGCACAAGATACATAACATGCTTGTAAGCAAGATATGCAAACATTAAAGCTATGTGGGAAATCAACAGAACGAAACAACTATTTTGAGGGGGTTATCTGAAACCGTATCGGGTAATCTGAAATCGATTTAAAATTACCCCCGGGGGTTCTATAAAATCGTTTGATTTCAAGTTACCCGGGGAACTGAAGTGCATGGGGGAAATCTGAAACCGTTACACAGGTGGGGAATGGTGCTCAATAATGAATCCAATTTTTATTGCACCAAATATACGCTCTGTAACTCCTTCCGTACAGACCAATCCACGAAACTGGTCTATGTCCAAATCGACATTCAGAAAGGTCCTAAATTTCCCGAAGGAGTAATAACCAATGACCAGAACAAGCACTTAGGGACCGCATATCTCCGCCCCCATGCTGAATCAACCGGTCAGGAATATTACAAGGATAAGCACAGAAGATTAATAAAACTTAGCAAAGAGAAATGTGTGTCACAGTTCACCAACTGCATGGTTGCATTATACAGGCCAGCCCTGCCCACCAGAACAATTGGGTCACGCCTGTGCGTACATGCGGGGGCAAAACATCTACCCGGTCAGAAAATCTATTATGAAGGATGCTCACAAGGATGCTCACACACAAGGCAGAAACCTTCCGCGAGAGTCGGTTTCTACGCAAAACGAACCTCTTTTTGTTGGGCATTAAAATTAATTGTTGGACGGCCGAGAATATTTTTCAAAACTGTCAAATCAAAATTTGCCCCATTACAAGGAAACACCTTTTGCTTCCATTCCGTGAAGTCCTTACCGGTGAAGTTTGTTAATTATAAAAACGATGATACTGCAAATGACTGACAGCTTACCGATTACGTGATTATGTCGAAGGTCGTCGGGTTTAATATGATTCCTAATGTGTCTTTCCTATCACTTTTCTTCGTGACCACCTCTGCTAACATGTTTTTTTTTCAGTCTGTCAACTTGGACACGTGTACCTTATTTACTAGCAAGATTTAGATAAACAAGCTAAAACATCCATCACATGAGCGTAATAAGAACCTTTCGTAGCAGGAATACGCGTGTGCGGAGATCCCTGCTCTCTATAGTAAAGGAGATTAGATTAGCCATGGGCTTTTGACTAGTGAGGGTCAAAAAAGCAACATCGCAGCAAGCAGTTAAAACGTGGTACAGATCGGGGAAATTTATTTTCTTTATACACTTGATAAACATGAACATGAACATTTATATTTGGCCCCTGTTTACTCGTGGTGCATGCACTATGTTATTCGATGCTACGTCACAAAATATACAACCATTCCGCGGCCTAGATATCTTACCAATGCCAGGGACATTGACATTTTGCGGTGAACCTGCCAGCGACCATCAGACTACCTGTCCCAATTGTTTAAAGTGAAATATACATGTTTGAAATGTACACGTGCAACATTCCATCTCCCAGAGTGTGACTGAAATGTACAAGCGACTTTGGCATGTCATCACAAGTCAACCAGTGCTTTAAAACACATCGCATGACACGCCGCGGGTAGCAAGACAGATAAAACGCACTACCATGCAGTGATCAAACAAAGCGGCTACCCTCATCTTAATTTTACTGTAACACCCAAAGAAACGCTTTTTTTTGTGGTTTGAAAATAATTTAAAAGGTATTAAATACAATGCGAATTTCACTACATGTACCCCCTAAACCCAGCGTTCGCTAAACATCCTATCATTCCTCTAAATAATTTACATTGAACATGGTCACACTATTAGGGAGAAACCCAACGACATGAATACATATATATATATATATATAATTATATATATATATATATATATATATATATATATATATATATATAGAATAAATGAAAATTCATGGACAGCATTATAAAACTAATTACATTATTATCCTTTTACTGTTTTACATGGTTGTACTATGCGAGTCGGTGCTATCTAAATATGCATATATAGATCCAAGTTCACAGTGGCGAATCCAGGGTGGTGGTGGTTAAGAAGCTCCTGAAATAAAAAAAATCAAATACAGTCTACAATTAAGGCAAGTGAATGCCTGGCTTTAACAGGATTTCTAAGAAACCATATGTGCAGGGGTTGGGTGGTGACATGTTTGAAATTTGGATGCACGATGCGATACCACGTTCTCATTGGTCTGTATACAATTCTTTACTCAGTGCCAACTCTGGTGGTCACACCCAGAAAACCTTGCAATACAGAGCAGCGGTTACAGCCAGGGAGAAATGGGACGACTGCAGTGAGCTGAGTGCAGAGCCTACGTTTTTTCTTGGCACCAATGACGGTCTTTCATAAGTTATACAGATATATATTAAAAGCACTTATACAGGGAATTGTATTATGATTAACCTGATCTAGTTCAAGGGTCCTCTGACCTAAGGAACTCTAATTTCATAATATATGTGACCTAAAAACCTCCTAGTTTCATAATCCAGCTGACCTGAAAAATTCTGATATCATGGTCCGTGTGAATTAAGAAGCTCTGGTTTTATGATCCATGGGACCTAAGAAGGAGCAAGAATATCTCTGGTTTTACGATTCCTCTGACCGAAGGACCGTTAGTTTTATAATTCCTCTGACCTATGGTTTAGGTGTAATATACATCTGACCTAAAAAGCTCCAGTGTTATGAATCATTTGACCTTTGAAGCTCATTTTTTAAAATTCATCTGAACTATGAACCTACTAGTTTCATGATCTCATTGACCTAAACATCTCCTGTTTTATAATCAGTCTGGCTGAAGCAGCTATAGGGTTATTATCCAATGGATGTAAACAGCTCCCCTTTCAAGATTTAGCTGTTCAAAAGACCTGTCGGGTTAAGGTTCAGCTGACCGATAAAACTTAGATTTAATATTCCTGCTTATGAAGAACCTCAGGTTTCATTATCCTTCTGACCTAGGAAGCTCCCAGTTTCATGATCCATGTGACCTAAAAATCCCTGGTTTCATGATCGCTTTGACCTAAAAAGCTCTAGTTTCATGATCCCTCTGACTCAAGATGCTTCTAGTTTTCAAGATCCATCTGACCTAACAACCTCCAGATTAATGACCCCTCTGACCTAAGAAGCTCCTAGTTTTATGATCCAACAGACCTAAAAAGCTCTTGTTTCATGATCGTTCTGACCTAATAAATTCTAGTTTCATGATTCCTTTGGCTTAAGAAGCTCCTAGTTTCATGTTACCTCTAATTAAAGAAGCTCCTAGTTTCATGATCCCTCTGACTCAAGAAGCTTCTAAATTTATGCGCCCTTTGACCTAAGTTTCATGAGCTTTCTGACCTAAGAAGCTGTAATTTTATTAACCCTCTGACCTAAGGATCTCCTACTTTCATGATCTCCCTGACATAAAAAGTTCCTATTATCATGATCCGTTTGACCGTAAAAGCCTTTTTTATAATTCTCTGACCTTAAAATCTCTAGGTGTACAATTCATCTGACCCACGTGACCTAATAAGCCCTTGTTTCTTATTTTAGTTGTAAGAAGATGCTCTGGTTTCATGATTCATTCGATCTAAGAAACTCCATACTTTCATGATCCCTATGATCTATATATCGCCTGTTCTGTGATTTAGCTGATCGAAGCACCTTTCGTTTTGTGATCCCTAAGAAACTCTATAGTTTCATGACCCATGTGACCCTAAGCAGCTCATGTTTCATAATTCAGCTGAAGGAAAAAGCTCTGGTTTCATGATTCCTCTGAAGTGGTGACTCATATAACTACAGGTTTTTCGGTTCATAAACCCCTTACCTAAGAAGCTCGAGGTTTCATGACACGTCTGACCTAAAAATCCTCCGTTTTATGATCCCAATGACCTAAGCAGATCTAGGTGTGCAATTCATCTAACCTAAAAAGCGCTGGTTTCGTTATCCCCCTGACCCTAATAAGCTCTAGTTTTATATCCACTGTAACCGAAAAAGCTCTTGTTATGTAATCACCTCACATAAAAAGCTCTAGTTTGATAATCCAATTGACCTAAGAAGCTCTAGTTTTATATTTCAACTTTGCAAAGAAGCCTTGGTTTCAAAATCCATCTGTCCTAAGAATCTCTAGTTTCATGATCAATGTGAACTTAAAAGCCCTGGTTTCATCATCGCTCTGACCTATAAAGCTCTAAAGAAATCATATTCTTTGACATAGGTCACAATAACTTTATGTCAAGTTTCCTAAGAATTTTTACAAGAACCTCCCTGAATCTTTATCAGATTAGATGTTTCTAGGTCCAACTGTAACCAACCAAGTAAGTCAATCTTATGAGTGCTAAAATCATGTTCACTCAGATATCTTGCAGTATACATGTCATAGTGACCTAATCTGATGTGTTTATGGAGATACGCCCAGTACCTCCTTGAATTAAGTTAGAAGGTTCTAGGTCCAGCCCGTCACAGTGAACTAATTTCTGAATTCAAAAGAGATTTGTCAAGGTCATCCCTGGATGTCACACTGCAAGGTTCTAGGTCTAACGGTAAAGTTTTGTACCCTGTCTGTTCAGGTTTCCATCGAAATTTGCCCAATATTTCTCCGGATATAGCGTTTGAAGAATATGGGCCTAGCCGATACAATTTGTGCCTGCCTGACTGACTGTGTGTTCATAATCATATTTTGGCCAGTTGCTCCCAGGATTAAGGACTCCATGACCTAGTTTCATGTTCCCGAAGGAAATTTGTCAGGAACCTCCCGACAAGTTGCGTTAGAGGAGGATTCTAGGCTTCAAGGATACAATTTGTAAAACGTCTGACGCAATGGGACCCAAAATCATGTTTTCGGCCCGTAGTTCGCAGAATATGGGTCACCATGACCTTATATCAGCTTTCATAGATTTGCCGAGGACCTCCCTGGACGTACAGTTAGAAGTTTCTAGGACTAACGGTTACTGTTTGTGCATTCAGTTAAGGGCTCGATTGCTTCATCTGCAAACCCAAAAAATATCGAAAATTATTCGTAAAAAAAAAAAGTGGCGCCGACAGGCTTCATGAACGGAACTGATGTAACACTCTAGGATCAATATACTCCCAGGATCGCAAGTCAGAAGATTCTAAGTCCATGAGTTACGATTTGTGCCCTGTTAAGGGACGACCGGACGGACGAAGGACAAAGAGTGTTTGTAGTAGCTCAGATGACTTTCAGTCAGCTGAGCTTAAAAATAATGCAGTACTTAAGAAGTTATAAGATCCTAAATTATCCTTAATTGCGGTAACTTTGATATTAAAGATTCAAATCTGAGGTCCTACTCTCCTTAAACCTGCATCATTCTGAGTTTCTTAACAATTCACCCACCCATTCTGGGGAAATTTGATGTTTTTTTTCTGATTTTCATCAAATATGGAATTATTCAAGAAAATCGCTTCTTTCATATTGAAATTCATTGCCCCAATTTGAATCGGCTTTATCCTTTGTCCATATCTTTGCATTAGCACAATATACAGGAATTTTATTGTTTTGGGTTTTTACTCATTAACTCATACTATTCTCAAGTGGCAGTGACAGTATTAAATGACACACAACCCTCAAAAAGGTCATAAGTAGCGCTACTCTGGGCAGCTGATTTCAAGGACAAATGATCAACACGAACTTGAGTTATATGGCCATGTATATGTTTTAATATTATTTCTGGGGTGCACAAATACTCATATAACTTCCAGAATAAAGGTCACAGTGACCTCATTTCAGGTTTCAAAGGAGATCGTTTAGAATCTCGTGATCTTTAGCCATCAAACCTACGATTTGTGCCCTGCTAATGGACGGCCGAAGAGCCGGACGGTCGGACAGACAATGGGACAAAGAGCAATCACTAAACCTTAGTAGACATTCAGTCAGCTTAGCTTAAAAAATATGATGGTGACCCAAGTCACCACCTTGGTCACCTAATGGATTGTTTCTACGTTATTACTATAACCCTCTATCATATTTCATTTAAAACATCCTTTCAGAGTAATTTGCGTCAAGTTGCTATCAGACAAACTGACTAACATTACAAAGGGGAAAATATAATACTCTCCCCCGATGGAGGCATAATTAGGTGGTGCTAGTCAATACAAATTCTGACAGAACAATTTCTGTGTGTGTGATACCTATGTCCTGCACTGATGTCTTAATGCTATAATATGCAATTTTTTCAATAAAATTTCTTGTTAGCTCTCTTTAGGGTTCTGTTTGAAATCCAAAAGGTACCCTATGAAACTTTAATTCACTGAAAATGTAAAGATGGCGCCAGACACACTACAATTGTAAACTCTGCATTGTTCTTGAGGTAAATACTGGAAGGAGGACAAACATATCATTGACAAGAATATAAACAATGGCTCTCCACCATTAGCGTATGTCGCAGAAATACAAACGGGAGATTGGGCTGACTATCTTGGGCCGCATGCACATGGTAAATACGTACTAAAACAAAAACGTGCTCATGACCGGTTGGCCATACAGACTACCCAGAAACCATTTACAGATGGGACTTCAGTTTCCGGTTGTATGTTATACAGGCGGAAGATCTGCCTACGATTGAAAATTGCAAAGTGTAGCGATGTATGGAAGCCTATTGCAATACACATTAAGATATTATCATTGTATTTATATTTATGAAAACAAATGTTTTCCGTTTTGATAAATTGGCATTGGCTGATTGTCTTCTTAAAACGTATACTGATTAAGTTTTGTAAAGGTTTAGAGTAACATCAAACAGAAAATCGGTTAAATGTGAGTGGTAATCGGAAAACAGTTTATAGCCTAACATTAAACAGTTTCTTGTAAATAAGATCCAGTACAGTCAAGCAGCAGAACTCCCTTGTAAAATTTACCATGAGAGCCACGAATTCACTATCTGGTCCTGATTCAAATCCAGGGTGCCCTCTTTAACAACTGAAGCCCCCTTTTTTCTTTCTTTTTCTGGGTTTATCCGGGGTTTTATCACACCCCAAATACTGCAAGCTTGCGTCTGTGTGAGGGTTTGAATCAATTTACAGATTATCTATATGGAGTGCAGTAGTAGGTTCTTGGGCAACATCAAGACTGGCGGGTGAACAGACTTCAGTTTATACAGCCCCCCCCCCCCCAATCTGCCATTTCAGTCAATCCCCAGTAATCTGAAATCGATTTCAGATTGCACCAGGGGGTAGCCTTAACCTAATTCACATTTCAGTTGGGCATATGTGACGGCACATTTGTAAATATGCTGGAATGTTCTTCCTGGATCAGGATTATGAGCCGCACCCACAACAATATGTAATCGAGTCCTATTCCCGAGGCGCCCTAGCTGAAAATTTCATGAGCTCCCGTTCATAATTACGTGAGTTATTATGTGAAATAACACAAACGAACGGGGGTGAACGCATAGCCTCCTGACCGAGGCAGCAGCAAATATGGTCAAGTAACGCAGTAATTTAAAAATATAGAAATGTATTTTACAACGTTGTCCGTTCTCCTTTCCTAGTTATATGATATGCCAATGGTCTAAAAGTGCTGTTTTCGCGGGGCTCACGAACGATTTGTAAAGGATGCAAATGTTGCTTTAAGTCGCCAAACCTTCGAAAAACATGCGCGGGGGTTCTGAAGCGTCGTCAATTGTTCGCGGGAGTCGCAATTTGATCGGCGAGAATTTTTAAAACAGTTTGAAATTTCTTGCGAACGTTTCCCGCATCCCGGGTCGTGCTTCGTACACCACTGTTTTAACGCTCACTGCATGAAAGGACTATGGCAAGAGTATTGAGATTTACAGAAGCGGATCTAAGGGGGGGGGAGGGTCCAGGAGGTCCGGACCCCACCTTTTTCATCAGAAGAAACGTTTTTTATGGGCTTCGGACAAAATTTTACAGCCTTGACCCCCCCCCCCCCTTTTCCAGACCTGGGGACCTTTTTTTTAGGGTTTTCATTAGTCCTTCTGGGTTGGACCCCCCGCCCCCTTTTCCTAAATCCTGGATCCGCCTCTGGATTTATCTCTTAATGATGAACGCCATAAAGAGGTTAAAGGTTTGAATATGATGACGTCACATTCAGGGCAACCTTTACATGTCTCTTAAAAATTACGAATAACGCCTGAATATTAAAAAAATGTTTTATATTCATCCTTGAATATATTTATAAAAAATGTCACAGACTATCAGTGAGATTCAATAGTATAATGTATTACTTTGTCCCTTCTAATGGAGTATGAAGTATTTACAACAAGAGTTATGTCAATATATTTAATTGAATACTCATTTTATCCTATATCAAATAACGGCAAAATTTCCTTTGAGCCAAAAAGTACCATTTACCCACAAAACTACTGTCAGATTACAGGTTTGGTTTGACAGCTTGCTAGAGTTGGGCTGATTGTAAGTAGGGCGAGAAAATATTAAATATAGCAATATTCGGGAAATAGTGGGATGGAGACAGGAATTACGTGAATTATTGATGCATGAGACCAAATCAGATATCCTGGTTCTTTTTGCATCGTTTTGAGACGCCCTAAGACTAATGCAAGCACACATAAATCAGTTTGAATTAGTTTGAAATCATAACATTTATACTTAAATTCCTATATTTTTTAACAATCCGTGAAGTGTTATTACAATACCGATATATATATATAATATATATATATATATATACATGTATATATATATATATATATATATATATATATGTGTGTGTGTGTGTGTGTGTGTGTGTGTGTAAACAAAGTAAATTCACCCAGAGATTCACACAGAAACAAAAACTATTGCGATGAGTTTGGCTGTTTATACTGTTTTCCCCCGTTTAAAAAATCCTAGCAGTTCCTGTTTATCATTGGTGGTCTTTCGCCTACGATACACCCAGAAAATATTCCTTTATTTATAATGCGTATCCTCGAGTCTATATTGTCCATCTATATAGTTCTCGTCAGACCGCGTGATCACTCAATGAATGAACCTAAACATACTGGCATAGGGATCTTCCAACCCCGGTAGCACGTAATTCCTAGGCTATGTCTGTTTAACACAGATTTAGCAGTTTAGCTCCAATCACCATTCGGTGCTCTGTTCTTATCCAAATCCCGATTTACGGAACTGTTTTCTTCTTGTTTACAGCTCTCGGCCCGTTTACAGATCAGCAGGTACGTATATCTATAGGTCGACGATACAACGTTGATTTCCGTGTAGTGCCATAAGATGTGACACAAGAATAAGTTTTAGTTAATTTCAAATAACCAAGCAAGCCTTCGGATATGTAGAGTTAAGGTCACCTGAATAACAGTATACGCGCTGAGCGTTACAATCCTAGCAATCCCCATATTCAAATATGCATGGTATGACACCATAATCAACCGTTCAAACTTAACAATATATTCACTGTAAACCTACGCGTTAAAATGAGCAGTTCCACAGAGTGTGAGAACTCTTGCCTCCTGACACCTGCTGCCTTTGCTGCACTGCTAAGCGCAAGGAATTATAAATGATAGCTCATCCAAATTTGACTTAAACACATATCAACGTCTATGCATACCAAACATCAGGTCAAGATGAAACTGGACCACAATTAATCATTAAATGCTCAATGTATAAGCACAGCACCAAACGAAATCAGTTTCTATATATTTTATCAAATATCATAAAAGACCATGTTTTAGCCATAATAAAAAATGCAATCGTTTACCTTGCTTTTCATACCTTGATACACTGGAAGATACGTGAAGTTATAGTTGCAGGTATGAATATATATAAACTGTGAGGATTTAAATTGTTAAGACTTTAAGTTAACCCCCCTTTCTGGTTACAACCAACCCTGGTTATCAAAAATCAATAGTCTTAATCTATTTTCGGGATACCCCCTCACTTTTCAGATAACCCTCTTTCAATTTAACCAATCGATATGCGTTAAACTCATAACATATCATTTAAATAGAATATGTGAATGATACGAGATTAAAAAGCTGTATTCGATAAAAGAAAATTAAAAGGACTCAAGATTTTTCTTATATTGTCAATTATTATTTAATTGTGTTACAGATGTCTCTTTTATTGTATGCAGCAGTCTTACATGTGTATGTGCAGCGCTAGCATTGTCCGTTGCTATGGCGGCATAGCCCAGCCCACGCGTGGGGCTGACGTGTAAACACAGCGGTCATGCTAGTTTGGGGCTATCTCGCCTGGCCGAGCCGGGCCAGTACACGTGTGAACCCTGATATGTAGAAAGACAGCGTTCGCTGTTCTAGATGTTTCCTGTAACATGTGTATTATTGGGTTCTTTAGATTGTTCGGGAAAAGGAAAGTTCTCGGCTTGAGGTTAAAAGTTATAAATAAGGGGTAGTGTTTTACAGTCGAGAGAGAGAGGAGAGATTTATTCCAAAGGACACAGAAGAGTATAAGTCAGTTTGTGGACATTTTCCGATAATTGCGGTAGTTATAGCTTTTCTTCGAATTTGTAACGGATTTTATATAGTCTTCATTTTGCCTTTGGGATCACTATCAGAATTTCACTTTTGGATTGCAGCAAATTGATTTTGTGATTGAACTGGACTGTTATTCTATGAGAAGATTTATGTGAACTGTTCATCTGGATTATATGCTTTAAAAAACTTTTTGTCGCTATGACAGTGGTGGTATACAGGTACTGTACAATTTATTTATATACTTGTATTGATTGACTGTTGTACTGTTGTTATACTGTGTAATTGTATTGATTTAGTGTATTGTAATGTTAGGATTGTTTTTAGAATAAATTATAGTTATTTTTTAACAAGAAAACCATTGATTTCTTTATCCATTCCCCTAAACATTTCACGCTGCCTTGTGTTACCGAACCTGGTTTTGTTTATCTCCATAACAAAATTTATGCTCGTCACGACTGCGTGATCTGTTTATATTAGGTTTCGTAACAAGTGTCTCATACTCTTCCCAAAGACGCAGGACACATTTCATACAAATATACGATATACAAGGATTCATACTAAGTTGAGCAATCCAGACGAAAGAAAATATAGAATTCCAAAGCAAATAAACAAAAAAGAAACAACTGTTTTTATGGGGTATTATATGAAATCGAAGGAGGTAATCTGCAACCAATTTCAGATAACCCCCTGTTAATCTGTTGTGGGTATTAAAAAAAATATTACACCCTGGAACCTTAGCTGAAAGCTTCAGAAGAAACCAAGAATGAGAGCTGTTGGACCACCTGTGAAGCAGTGAACCAGCGATGCGAAAGAGAACGAAAAGGCAACATTAGGGAGATTAAACCAATATACATTTCGAAAGATTCGCACTGAAGCTAGGTATATGTGCAAGTTGAGAAAATCTTTTCTTATCTAAGAAATACCAAAGTGCTCCAAGTGAAATTCGCAAAGGATGTTCACTGCAGTTAATTGAACAGTTCAGTGGCCTCATAGCTTTTGCGGCGAATTATATGAGGATTGCACTTAGTTGAGAATGCCATTCAGAATCTCAACGACCTCGGTAAAATAGAGAACTTTCCAGGAATGGTGGTCATACATCACGGCATACTGATGTATAACAAGAATTTGGTTTTTAAAGCTTCACCAAAGGGATGCATATACAAGGAAATGATGAAGCCAACAAAAGCGCACTGTCGGGGTTTTCCATGCTTTGATACAGACAACAGAAGGATCGAGTAGGGACCAAAGCAAAACGGAACGTACCAGGACCACCCCTACGCCCAAGGACTTGTATATAGACTGTATAGTTCTGGATATTTACCTCATTTCTTCCCACAATTAATCTCCTCTTGAAAAACTCCGCTACATTCATCTGTATAGAAAAAACTTTATCTCAATCAAGAGACAACAGCTTAATCATCTGCAAGTGACAAAGAGCTTGGAGTTTGCTCAAAATAGGAAAAAAAAACCATCATTCTACACATTCTTATCGAAGAATATGCAATGGGGTTCTTATCACACATTCTTGTGCCATATTTTACTAGGCATCTCATGCAAAATAAAGGTAGAGTTTAATGCTTCTTGTCTAGAATTATAACTTCCCACCGAATTCCAAGAAAACACATCATGCCGGAGAGGACATATAGGGTGGTCAAGCCATATCAAGCCATTAGCTATAAAGAAGAGTGTATCCAGAGAAACATTTGGAAAATCAAAGTCAGAAGGTTGAGAAAAGTATCTAGACGCAGAGAAGGAAGTATTCCATACCAACTTTCTTATTGGTATAAGTGTCAAGGGTACCCCTATACTGTGCCGAAAACTTGCATAGAGCAAACCATGGACTTATCTCACAGCAGTCACACTGGAATATACGAATTCCGAAGAGTGGCCGAGACGTTCATGGCCAGAGATAAACAAAGAACTCATATGCAAAATCTGTATATTTATCAACGAAACATAAGATAGAACATTAACCTTCGGAAGCAAACCCAAGATTTCTGATTATTAATTAAACAGGAGCTGTGATAGTTATATGATTTACGGCGATGAACAAAATAAACCCACGACCAATTTAAGAAATGTACTATGATGATTTATAACTCATTTCTAACATTAGTTTCCGTCAATTATGGTAATTGAACATATACCATATGTTCAATGGTATCAACTAACAAATCCATTAGTTATAAAAACAGGTCTTTTTGGGGCCGTACTGGTCTACGATGCTTCCACGCTGGGACATGCTACCTTACTATATAAATTTATAGTATAGCACGCGTCTTGGCGTGAGACGACAACTCACACAACTCAATTCGGATTATCTGCGACCGACTTGTACTTTTTACAATTGATACGGGTGTTTTCGATTGTCAAGGTGTATTGTGATTTACTGACATTGTCCCCGATTTTCAACAATAGGTCACGACATGTCCACATTTTTTTTTGCAAAAAATACGGTTTCTTGCAATTTTCTCACAGAATCGTCTTGATGTGGACCATATGCATGCATGAGCCTTGCTAAATGCCTTCAGCAAGACCCGGAGAATTGTTAGTAAATGCGAATTTAAAAGGTATATATCGGAGCAACCAGTTACAAGTGCACTGAAAAATATTTGTACCAGAAATGGTCAATTCCATAGGAGTGAATGCCAGATTTTACCATTTACGGGCACGGAATAACTATAAACGCTTTCCATATGGATGGATAATAGATCTCCACTGTGTTCTAATGTGACAGTACCGACTTTGGATATGGAAAGGTGCAGGTAAGAAAAAACCTTGAATTTCATTAGAGTCAGCTAAAGCTTATTGAATTGCCCACCCCGACAGCTTATGCTGAGTTCAAATTTTGACTTTTTAATTTACTTTTTCATTGAGATGATAATCTCTCACTATTTCAAGTATCAAGTAGAACAAAGCCACTTTCTCAACGGGCTAATGCTACACGTCATGACAATACAGTTCGCCCTTCTTTATTCGAGAAAAAGTTTGGCGATAGGCGAGGGCGAGTTAGGTAGATAATAGTATTATATATGATAAAGAGAAATCGGGATTTTATAAAAAGTTGGCGAAAGGCGAGATTTGTGGATAAACAGGTTACAAATAATCTAGTGTTGACTGTATATCCAAATGGTGTATTTTCTCTACCATATTCCTTTTGGGCTTAAAATTCAAAATTAAATATTATTCTATAAATGTTTTAAAGATGGAAAAACATGTTAAGGAATAAACGTTTTTGGGGTATTGTCATGCAGTGTAATGTAATCCAATAAAAGTTGTTGTTCTTACTGTGTGCTTCTTAACACAATGCAGGTTTTGCAAATTGAATTTTATCAAATTTCTTTTTGAAATGATTAATAGTGTCATCAATAAGTATAACATTATAAAAAAACATGTTACCTGGTTTTAAATGATTTAAATTAAGATATGATCTTTTATGGAAACATTTTATTAATATTCAGTGGCAACCCGTGTTTTGGTGGTGTCCACACTATATTTGAGTCAGGGTGCAAGTCTTAGTCCTATAGTCTGTTAAGTGAAATTTCTCGTCCGATTCTATATTTATAACCCCTAATGACTGTAACTTTGCTCACCTCCGCCAGGAGGGCATACTTCCATTCCCTATCGTGTGTTGGTGTTTATGTGTTTATTCACAACAGGGGCGGATCCAGGATTCAGGAAAAGGGGTAATCCAACCCAGGAGACTAATGAAAATCCTAAAAAAAGGTCATCAAGTCCGGAAAGGGGGGGGGGGTCCAAGCCGCAAAATTTCGTCTAAAACCCCCCTCCCTGGGATCCGCTTCTGACAACGTAACTCATGCAGTGTAATGTATATATATGTGTGTGTGTGTATACATACATATATATATACACATGTATATATTTTAGATATATTATTGCAATATTTGAACATACTGGATCTACCTGTTATGTTTATTAAATATAATTCATTTACCTTTCGACTTGCCTTCGACGAAGGGAGCTCTTGTTCATGAAGCTTTTTATCGGTGATAATTGCTCCATTCGCGAATATCGCGAAATTGAAACCCTCGCGAAAATAAAAACCTGTATACAGTATTGATTAAACCCTGGTGAAAATTATTTTTTGTGCCTTTAAATTTTCGACTGATATACTATCCGCGTGATTTAATGAAACACATTTGAAAAGCGTGATTCATGTGTTTGCTTTACAAATGGTATCACTTTTCAATTAATACGTAACTTGTTGTCTTACAAAACAACACGTCATAAAACGATTTTCATTTCCCTCAGAGGATGGGCACACATGTCAACTGCTCCTCAACTCATCCATATTTCCCAGACAGTCTCGTCTCTCCGGATGTCTCTGCTCGTTTACTTAGAGTATGATATATGACCAGGAAATGCATTTATGGATTCTGTATAGCGGGGGCACCTTATAACAGAGTTTGCAGGGTTGCATCAAGGCTGTGAAGAAAATGTTTAGATATTGTAAGAACAATCTTTGTTTGATTTGACAGAATTCATTGCAGAGATGCGAGTTCGAAACACCTACAATGTCAATAGTAAATTCTGTGACTTTCAACCATAATTAAATCTAAACTATCTTCAACTAAGTCATCACGACGGATTTCGAATCCCAGCATATAAACACATTGAATGCTATGCTGTGATTAACTTTAATTTGTGTCTACACATATCTTTATCACGGAAGACGCAATACAGGGGAAGTTTCGCCGATATTTCCCGGGTAAATCGGGCAGATATAGTCAGTTTAAGTGATGATGTTTGCAGGCTAGCTCCGGTTTCAAGAATTCCCCGAGTTTTGATCTGTGGTCTTTTTTGAGTTTCCGCGATCAAA
Organism: Sipunculus nudus; assembly: GCA_026874595.1. Taxonomy (NCBI): domain Eukaryota; kingdom Metazoa; phylum Annelida; class Sipuncula; order Golfingiida; family Sipunculidae; genus Sipunculus; species Sipunculus nudus. The sequence continues at coordinate 57,668,317 of CM049317.1, forward strand.
ATGGCAAGTACAGTAGAATCTCGAATATCCGAATACTTTGGGTAAAAAAAACTTTGTTCGGATAACTGAGGTTACCGATATGCAAGGTAAACAACTGTCACCAAAGCACTGTGCTTAGTTACTTTATTGCATAAGGAAAGTATAAGTATAAGGAAAAAAATACAGGTGATTGTTGCTATAATTTGTTGAACATAAATATGGGGAATCATATATCGAGGAAAGCCTGAGAACTTAGTTTAGAGAACCCAGATGTCTTATTTGATGTACGTTTTAGTACAGTTATAATTCCGCGGGAATCGGTCCATGTCTAGACGGTTCCTGTAATAACATTATTTACTGTATAGACTTGATTCCAAGGCAACGCACCTGCATGCTTGTTTTTCCCCATGTTTTTCTCTCTGGAGGCGTGTCCAATTTAGTAATCATGCAATTAGTGATAGGCCGCATAACAGTGTGAGACAATCGGCGAAAAGACGGTCACGATGTGTGACGTCAGCAGGCTTATACAAGCGTTGGATGCTTGAAAATCTTCACAATCGCGCTGGGGTATAGTATGGCGGTTGTCATCGGTCAAGAGGCGGATCTGTGATTGTCATGCAGTGTCTGATCAGCTGAGAGACAGTGTTCCTTTTTCATCTTTTTGAGTGTATGTGTGAGTCACAGCTGGTTTAGGTCATGGTTTAAAAGAACCTCGAGTGCCCATGCCTTCGGGGGTGTCACAACCAGTTTTAATGAGTATACTACACGAAAGGCGTAAGCATATCAATGTTCCGATACGCTCATCCTGTCAGTACGTCATCTCATCTGAACATTTTTCTAAATCATACTTTCTGTGTATACAGGCTTTCGTCGAAACAGTTATTATTATGTGCATGGTTAAATTTGTTTTATCTATCAGTTCAACCACTTTGCTGAATAACAGCAGTTAAATATCGTATATCGTATATTATATCGTATATAAAATGCATATTCACTGTCAACGGAGGGGGAATTTCGGCCTACCATGTTTCTGTCCCCAGGATCGCTTAGTTTCAGCGGACAAATCAGTCTGAATTCAATCTGAACAGTCTAAACAATATTTTTCATCAGATGTTGATGTGCCAGGGATTAAGAGGCGATCTTGTATGTTTATGGGCATGTATCTTTGGTCGAGATAGGTATGGCGAAAGAGATACTGTGGAAGCTTTTTTGTTCGCGCGGGTTTCAAGTTCATGATATACGCGACAGGGGAATTATCGAGAAAAATAAGCCTTCGTGAATAAGAGCTACCATCGTTGAAGGCAAGTTGAAAGGTAAACGATTGATATAATACTTAATAACATATATTGTTTGTTCAGAAACTGCTATAATACATGATATCAAATACTTCAATTATCTGCCGTTAATGAATCCTAATTTCCACCCGGCCGCTGTTCCTGTGGGTATTCGAAATAAATTTATAATGGTTTTACTCTGCGTAGGTGTTTTGTAAGGTGAGAACGCAAAAATGAAATCCTCGCGAAAAAACTGAAAATGTTCAAAACTGCGAAATTTTAAGCTCAAGAATATGAAGCAAAGCACGATAAGTGATCAAAAGGTCTCGATGTTAAGCTAAGGGACATGACATGTGAATTGCAGCTTGTAAACATCTGAGATACCCTTGAGACTTGTTCGCCACTATAGTGGAGTTTGAAAGATAGTGTGCATTTTGTTTAAAGATGATAAATCTAGTTGAGTAAAGATTAACTAACATACGAAGCTGTCACGAAACGATTGAGATCTAAGAAATAATCCCTTCGCCCAACCGACCTCTTTGGGCCCAAAGTGCTCAACTAGCCAGGTGTGTGGTATGTCTGTGCGTCGAAAGCAAGTAATTTATTGTTTTCACACACAGCAGCACCTTGGGATCAGCTACGTCATGGCTCACACAAACGCAATTGTAAACGATGAAATAGTCGTTGATGACGACGCATATACTGAATTCTCCTATCCTGTTGCCACACCTATATGAAAATAGCGTTCAGGTTGAACTGTCATGACTTATATTTCAGATACAAGGTTTTCTATAGGATGTCAACCAAATAAGATAAAAAAACACGCACGCGATGGGTACAGCTGATTTTAATGCAACCAGAGAATGCTTCTTTAATCGAATGGTGTCAAATATTTGAAAAGGTGACTTGAATCAGGTTGACGCAGACACGTGGACGATAATATTATGCGAGAATCGAACTTCTATGTGCTATAAAGAATACTCTATTGAAATTGCTACCGCACGAAAAAAATATTTGACAGTTGTATAGAGGTAATTTCTGAATGTCAGATTGATGACTGCGTGATTCAGAAAGAATATGAAGATTTTTTGTCATATTTTTTTGGAAATTTTGAAGAAAAAAAACCACTTTAAACTATTCTATAACTTTTAATCGAAGGGAGTTATGGCTGTATCATATTTTATTTCAATTATATGCAAGGGAATTAGAAAATTATCAATACCTGCTAAAAAACCTAAGTCTTAAAGGTTTAAACTTGAGATAAAGGAAGAGATATATAGTCATTATGACATTTTAAATCTGCAATTTAGTTAATAATGCAAAACGTTGTTCAAAAAGTTCTGAAGTTGTGGTTAGCTTCTTTTTATGTTAACTTTGGGATGTAACTTAGGAGCATGTAAAAGTAAAACCGGGTGCAACGGTTAGCTTTACCAGACTTAATTATATATTTATGTAGTATAATTACTGCGTCATATTATAAACTATTTGAATAACGTTATAGTGTTTGTTAGAAGATGGGTATAGGAAGATGGGTACCCGGTCATAGGAATCGATGGTTATTTTGAAGGAGACTATAGCTAGTATTATACAACAGTGCATGGATTTGTTTATGGACTCACGGTGTTTTAGTATTTTAAAATCAAAGGTTTGTATTCTTAGATTTAATTTCTCATGGCAGATCACGAGCGTTTCATCATTTTCTTCAAAGTGTATCTTCCCACGATCTTTCCATGTCTATCAAAACAATCTTATTGTCACTGCAATTGTAATAACCTAATGATTTGTGGCACGATTATGTTTATCTGTATATGACTCTCATGACTATATACCTGAAGAGCGAAACCTATTGAAGACCGAACATTGACTAATACGATTCCCGCCATAACATTTCTCATATTAAGCACTGTTATATGTTCCTATACATTATGTTATTATACGGTCAACAACTAAGGTCCCCACTGAGTGTATTCTTTAACTGTTGCTGAATACTTCTAAAATGTTGTACTTAATATAAAAGTATATGATTGCTAGCTACTTCTCAAATATACGACTGCATGATTACAGTTACACTTGCGTTATAAAAAGTGGTAAAACAACAGGTGATATCACTAGTCTCATACAATGTTTTAAGTTTCCCAGGACCATCTTTGGATATTTCAAGGCAGCTCATGTTTTTAAGTATTGGGGAACTGAGCGTTGCTATGATTCTTAAATTACTAGAACAATTGCATAACGATGATAAAAACGCAACAAATTTCAAGGTGATCCTTTTACTAATTATTATGTAAATTACATGTACATTGTCGACTTAATAAGAATATTGTAGTGAATATATTCCTCTGTATATACCTACAATCAGAAACTGTTACAGTGTTTTTCATAAGTTTCTTAATTTACCTTACAATTTGCTTTTACGTGTATAACAAATATTAGAAATATATACATAAAACATTTACACACACACATCTATAACTGTAGTAGGTGTGTGTATTTGTGAGTATGAATATAGGCCTATGCCTAAACATAGAAGTTTGTATTGTGTATATATTGATTCAACAGCAGGAGATATGCCAGAAATTTGCGAACCTTCCACAAGAGCCGTGATCAATAGATACACTACACAGTATGGCATGACTATCTGATGAGGTTCACAAAGCGTTTGATTTAACTGATCTTCCTTTTTACAAGATCTCACGTGGATGGGAGTTCCCCTTGCTTTCTATCATAGAAAATAGCATATTTTCAAGGCATTAACACTGATATGGCACTTTCGCTTCCAGAGGTGTCAACTAAATGCCATCCATGTCGTGAGATGTATTCTTTTGTAAACTTTGCTGCTTCAAAAGAAACGTACAGGTGTTCATATATTGCCTGACGATATCATTAAAAATTCTGTGCTGTCGAGCACGTTTGGTCACGGTGGCCAAAACAACTCTTTCTTTAAATAATATATATATGGTCATACAACCAAAATTTTGGTTGCATTCTGGTGATGAATTTGAAAGCTAAAGATCCCCATTATTCTGAATCCCACACAGGAAAAATCGATACCCCTATAGCTAAATAAACACTGATATTTAGTATATCCTATATTCTCGGTCAGAGCACTGTTTTCCATCAACCCTTCACTATGTTTTATGCAATCGCACACGGAATGCCAGGCAAACCTGCCATATATTGCGTAACTTGATCATGTTATTTTTCTTTGTTTAACATACTTTTTTCAGCAAAGAATTGTGGATAGCGTAAATACCTGCTAATATGCAGTCCCTACATCTAGAAATCAAACCATTGCAGAATACATAAATCTGTGATCATGACGCTTCAGGCCCATTGGCCTATATATATATATATACCATGCATATCTAAAAATATATATGAATGCAAATGGCTATATCACTAAATATAAACGGTCTTCAAAACGACTTTTATTGAGTGAACATATGATCAGTAAAAAAAGAAACAATAAAAGCATATTTTAAAGATTATGTCGAATCTACCTTAAATTAGCCCGACAGACTTAATCGATGATAATAACCTTAGACCAACTGCATTGGGACCTTATAATGAACACATGCTGAACACATGCACTCAGCGGTCTACAATAGGGCCATATTGATACATTATGTCTTGATAATACCAGTGACGTCAATTTATCTTTCAGGGTGTGTGTGTGGGGGGGGGGGGCAGCTCACACACACACACACACATATGTATTTATATTTAGCTTTTTAGCGTCTGTATGACTCATTTCAAATAAATATACTTTATCAGATTTCAAATATTTAAAATTATGTATAAGGTTTCAGAAAATAAGATATTATATGTTTCCAGTATAATTTGATTCTAAATCAGGTATAGATATAAGAATTCAAAGTTAACTGATAAATGGAACCAACATTTATAATTCTAATTATTAATATATATCATTTCCGATATTTAAATATTATTCTCCGAATAGTTGGGGATGATTACATTAACAACCCCCCCCCCCCCCCTTGCCAAACAATGGAGGAATATATCCCTCTGACGCCCCCGGTTGATCCGTTACTTAACACGCGATATACATATATGTCGTATACAATATACATATATGTCGTACTATTTTCAGATTCTTAGTTATTTGTCTCTTTAATTTCCCGATGCCGTTACCTGCAGGAGGCGTAAAAATGATGAGTAATGAATCGGTCGGTGTCGTCGTGCGGCGATTAGCCAATCAGATGTCGATTAACTGACTTCTAGCCAATGATCTTTCACCTTATATGTGCTGAACCACTCAATTAAGGACCTTCCACATATCGATACGTGGACATTTGACGATACCGATACGATACTGGACTGTACTGTGACGTATTGGTGCACCGTTGAAGCAGCCCTAATCCACTATAGGAAACCTTATTAACGTACTGGCAAATCTTGCACAGGCCGAGACAAAGGAAGATTTGTCCCTCCGAAATTAGAGAGCCCGCACAGATGCCATGCAGGGCCCCCTGTCTGTCTATGCATATTACTTGCCTATATACTCGCTCAAGTTTTCACTGCAAAGGGTTAACATTGAGAAATCTGTACCGGAAGGAGACTAGCGACACGGTATTGTGCTCATGGTCAAATTCAGCAAAAACTTATACTGGTATATTATAAATACTGATATAGGTCACAGTAACATGCATGACATAACTGAACATACTATGTATACATTCAGTTACCGAACTGTCTCGCTACTGAAGCTTGCTTTTCTGGCGCGTTTGCGCCAAGGACATGGGTTCTAATCCCGGATCGGCCCAATATTTTCCGTTGAACAATTTGTCTTCGTAACAAATGGGGGCTCATCCAACATGACGGATACCTTTGTGGCCTGGGGAATGGTGGTTTGAAGTAATTATAGGAAATTACCGCCACCTAGTTCACCGAAGTTGACTCCTGAGGATAGTCTTGTTCTGATAGCAGAACGCTCTAGAGAGGGGGTGTGTTACGGGGTGACATAAAAGCAGACCGAACTGTCTCGCTAGTGAAGCTTGCTTTTCTAGCGAAGCGTTTGGTACGCCGGACTTGTGCTCCCCCACAAGGGTTCGAATCCCAGAACGGCCCAATATTTTCCCCTGAACAATTTGTTTTCTGAACAATATTACGGCACCTTTATATATATATATATATATATATATATATATATATATATATATATACGTATATATATATTTATATCTTTGAGACCACCTGTCTATGAAGACAGTGGGTAAACAGAAAGCATTCCCCTTGAGAGAACCGAAAGCATTCCCATTGGTTATAACTCACTTGTCTAATAGTAAACCGCCTGTGATTAAGACCAATTTTGCCTGTCTCGCGCGGGTGTTATATTACATATTTATAGATATATGTGTGTGTGTGTCCCAATATCTCTACAACTTGTCTTTCGCGCTCTTTATAGAAAAATACGTAAATTCTTCAGTATAATCGATTTTAATTCCAACAGAGCAATCCTGTTTTGCCTATAGTTTGTGTCAGAATTCTGACCTGGAAAACAACCAACCATGCACAAATTAGCATATTTTGTCAATTTAGGATTTTAATTCATATATATAAGGTCGTCGAAACATGACTCGCCGTGTATGCAGATGCGTGTTTGATGATAACAGGTTTTAGTGTGCACAGAGTTTCACAATATTAGTATCAGATATGTTCATAGCAATTTTCACTGGCATGCAAAACACATGATTGTCCTTAAAAATACAACAAACATAGCAATATATCAGGTATCTGTTTATATAACAGGCATACTTATATCCAGTTTCCAGACGTTTTATAATTTGAAATGTTTTATTACTCCTAAATTGCATCTACTATCTTTGAGTTAATCACATTTCATTTCTATGCCATAGCGAACTCGTTATGATGGGTAATAGCTAACCAACTGATGGTGTTGTTCGTTCGGAACGTGACCCGTAAGTTCTTCAGTGGTCGATAACGACGTGGCATGATGGAAGACTATAGTAGCCGTTCGTCGCAATTTTTTGTTCTCAAAAATATTCATTACAATAGTTTTTGTTGATATTAATGAGTCATTTAAGACACATGAAACAGATCATTTATGATTTAAAGCAAGAAAAAAAAATAAATAAGATTACTCGTTTGGTGTGGCTAGTTGTCCTTGCCTTATATATATATAAGAAAGAAACATCGTGTCTCCGGGCTGCATTTACGATTTCTTTGTCTGAAACCAATCCTATTGACATTTCGACATTTTAAAGATCAGAAGTACAATATTATGGAAGATATCTCCATTCTGGTCCGAATGAAATGAAGCAAAAATAACAACCTCGGTGCGAGAGGGCTCGACTTTCGACCAGAATCAACGGAAGTTGCCGGAATTTCCCGTGGATGGCAGGTAAAATCTGCCCAGTGCCGGCTGTCTTGGGCTGGCAATTTTAAGTACCATTTTTTAATTGTTGTAGGGGGGGGGCTGCATTCGCAAAATCTTGTTGTTTCTTTTCTCTGCTACCGTTCTCTCCAAGAGTTCAACACATTTTACTTTCTTAAGAAAAGTATCAAACGATTGGAGATCAAACTATTATCTCTCAGTATAAATACAACAAGTTTAAAAATTTACTATAATATGTCAGTGAGAGCATTATGCTAAGCATATTGCTTTTTCCCATATAAGGCAAATACTGTTTATATTATGTAGTTTCTAGTTTTTGTAAATCCAATCCATATTATCTTCCCAATTATTTTATCTTACGAAAAACATTATGTTGACTGAATATTCACGATGCATGACCGATTCACGTTCTATAAAACAATATGAATATCTGTTCTTATCAGATATCGTCAAAATGTAAGACTTAGTCTTGTAAGCTAAAATGGTATATGCAGTATTCTACACTGAAACTCTCTTAAAAAAAACATTTCCATTGTCCGTGTTAATATGCGAAGCTGCGTCAGTCTTTGAAAAACCCATTACCACATAAATTTTCATATTCTCCAAGGCTGGTAAATTTTCTCATATTTCGAGCCCTGTATATGCTGTAGTTTTCTTATGGATGTGCGGATTAGGTCTAGAACAGTAATAAGACCCTGATGTCATTAATTAGCTGTGAATGACGTCATGGAAATTATTTATACCACTGAGCCAATTTTATAGAAATATACATGCCGAGAAGAAGAAATATTGGGACTGACATTTTGAAATTGCCTGGATTTGTTCACATGCATATAAGCTTTCCTGGCGCCGTTGATGCTTGGCCGGGCATTGAAGTGCCTCCCGTCCGGGAAAAGAAGCAAAACAAACAATACCTTTCTAAAGTCTCTATGCGTAAAATCCTGATTTAAGTTCATTCAGTAATGTATATCTATGGTACACAATCCTTGTTATAAACTCATAAACGTACATGCAGCGTATATAATCCTGAAAAGCAAGCAGAAGAATTTTATGTTTTCATGGCAAATAAAGTATTTTTTTCAAAGTTAATTGAGATTTAATTGAAAATATGTAAAAGAATTGACTTTATAAACTCTGGTTATCTAACAACTTACCCTTATGGGGTTGTTGTAAAATTATATGTTTGACAACTTGTGAAATAAAAAATGGTTTCTGTAATGGAAATATACGAATGGTTCGCTGAGGTAATTTTGCTGTATAGACCCCATTTGCGTAATTTTTTGATAGAACCTCATTCTCTGTGGATCTTACAAAACCATGGTACTTCCATGACATATATATATATATATATGTAATTATATATATGCATACATGTGTTAAAGGACTAATCCAAAATTATTATTATTATTATCATTTATATTATTATTATTATTATTATTATTTTATTATTAGTAGTAGTAGTAGTAGTAGTAGTAGTAGAAGTAGTAGTAGTTTCGTTTTCTATAACTATAATTTAATTTTGATATTACCATAAATATATGCTATACACAATGCCAGTATTAATATAACATTAAATTAATTTACGACAAATGGGTAGTAAAAATTAAATAGACACGACAAATATTTGTTTACAAAACACGTTTCGATGCATATATTTGTCAGTGGACATCGCTACCTTGTTTTGCGGTTATAAATCATATCATTCAGAATTAATCACACAAATATCGCTCGACATCTGTTCTTGAAGATACAGAGGAGAGCAGTAATTTCATGATTGATGAATTACAAAGGTACTTTTGTTCAGCACATAACATTAACATATAAACGCCATGGGTTGTCATATACGCAGTGAAAAGTTGGAGTTACAATTTTAAACTGCCTATAAAAGGTCACCTTTGCCATTGCATAACTGGCAAGTCCTTCAGACTCGCCCTGTATGCTTGGGGATTTCCTGCGGTTAAGATAACCAAAATGGAGATACAAACTCACCTAGTTTTTAGCTCAGGGATCTGTTTCGTACATTCAGCTGCAATAAACCACCTCTTGGGTCAGAAAACTGCCCCAGAGCTCAAGGCCGAAACCGCAACACCGAGAAGCCAAGATCGTGTGCAGAAGGTACGAGAGCCCATTTGCGTTGCACCTGCTTTCTGGACTGTCTGATAACGATCTGTATAGTTCTGAATCAGTGTGTCTAACAGTCGTATGACTTTTTATTTCACAGTATGTACTAGTACGTATAAAAAGCTAATTTACGTAAAATGGTATTTTAATATGGTAGTGTGATTCAACTGGATCTCTTCTACAAACGCCTTATATATCTTGCTCGTGATTAATAACACACCATAATGTGATTACACATCGTTAAGTATTAAATTAATAAAACAAGCTTCCTCAAGAGAGGCATTCCTGAGAGAGAGAGATAGAGAGAGAGAGAGAGTGAGACAGACAGACAGACAGACAGAGATTAACAGCGAGGCAGACGGCCGGGGATAGAAAAAGACAGAGAGAGAAAGAAGATGAGAAAGAAAGACAGAGAGAAAGAGAGAAAGCGACAGACTGCAGCTAGGGTGAGAAAAAAAGGGGAAAGGGGGAGACGGAGAATGAAAGAGGGAAAGAGGAAGCATAAACCAGCCATGCACGTTTTTTGTTGCAATTAATCGAATTAGGTATTGTCATTTATCAAATATATATATATATATACTTATACCTTGACTTGAAATCCAAGTCATATATACAACTATTATAATACAGGTCCACACATGTCACTTATATCTGCTTTTACTTTGAAATATATAATATAAATTTTTATTTATACGTTCAGCAAATAAATATAAAAATAATTATTCATTGCTTCGTCCCGTCGACTATAGATTAATTTAAAAAAAGAAGAACCTTCATATACCCGCATTTATCTGAAAAGTCTGCTTGTGAAAATTGTATAAGATTATATTTTTTTAAATAAAATACAAACATTTGAAACATAGTCTTTAGTAATTAATTATTCGAGGTATTAGTATGTGCATTTGATCTGCATGTAGCTGCATGACTGTTATTGAGTTGAACATTTACATTTTTTTCTTGCCTTGGCTATATGAAGGACCTATACAAACTGAAGACCGCCTTTTGCGGGGCAAGTTAAGAGTTCCACTTGTGACTTCATTTTCTCAAGAAGACAGGCTTAGCGAAGCAAAGAAAAGGGACGGGCTTTGGCATTGTTTGATTGGCCAAAGCAAGAAAGAAGGGTTGTAAATCATAGTTTACTAACGAGGGGGTATCTGGTAACTGAAGAGACAGTCAACCGTTCCGTAAGGGTCCCATCAAGCGGGACCTCCCGGGGAGAAATGACCCAAATACACTCCAAGACCACAGTGGTCCACTAGAGCCACGTGACCGGGACGAGAGTAAATCACAAGTTCGTTTCACACACTGTCCAAGAGTTTCTCTTGGGACAGGAACCGCTGGCCCGAGAGAGTCTTGCCGCCGGCCCTAGGGCAACTCAGCGCATGTCTGCAAGAGATATACATAACTGACGGATCATGAACGTACGATTTTTGGCCGTGTTTATGCTTAAATCATCCCTAGACATGACTAATTGTGTCTCATTGTAACCACAGCATTATTACAATGTAATATTATAATTGTAGCCGCATCCACATCTGTATGCGCACACTGGTAATTAAGGAAACGCTAAGAAAATCATAACCCGGTGTTTTCGCAAAGATTCTTTATCTTTTGTTTTAAATTCGAAGAATGTTATTAAATTCCTTCTATTAAATTAAATATGAATCATCCGTTCCATTTCATCTTGTACGCCTATCGAACTCATGTAATTAATCAGAAAAAAAAGGTGCATTAAAGGGTAGCTTGAATCATTTAGGTAAATGCAGCAGAAAGCAATGTAAATAATCCATTGCACACGCTTGTGTGATAATTGTAACGTAATTGCTGTGTTTCTCAGTGCAATATTTTCCAATCTTTAATCTTTAAATTAGCGACTCCTATTAAATAATTTAACATTTTAAGGGGAAAAAGCAAAGATTCTTTTCCTGATATGGAATATGATAGTTCCGTCAAACTACTTGTGTCTTTCTGCATAAAATATGTAATAATTAAGCAGAAGTGAAGTATATATTAATAAACGGTCTATTTATAGAATGTATATAAACTGATGTAATGTTTCTCCCTGAATACATATGAAATTAAGTAGAAAGGATAACATTCATTAATAAATAGTTCAAGAATGTTTATAAAGAAAAGTACCCTTGCATATGTATTCTATGCACGGGAGATATAAATGTATCAACGCAAACCTTTTTTACATCTTCTACAATAGAAGCAACATTTTGTTTATACTAGCCATTAGGACAGGACATCAATATTTATGTATGTTTCACATCCGGTATAAAAGGAAACATACACATGCACATTCATGTCAACTCGCACACACCATCAACCACCGGAATTATGTCCGTCTGCATGCGTATTTGAAATGTAAACACCGGTCACCCTATACATTTCCAAAATGTAAAATTAACTTTTTTTTTTCATTTTTATGCATATATGATATTTTTTTCTGATTTTTTAGCCAAAAAGATGCTTATCTTGAATTCTAGATGGAATTCAGCCCCATGCACGAAAAGGTAGAAATAAAATCTGGTTGTAATAAGAGGGTTTGGTATCTTTAATAAAGGATTTTCAGTGGGTCGCGGTCGGTAAAGATAAATATAATTTCCAAGCAAATTATGGGGTGTCTTTAACCTTCACACCGGGTTTTGGGAGTTTTGGACCTATTAGACGAGGTAAGCTGTACATTTTGTTTGACTGGTTTCAAATTTTCTAAGTAGCATCTGATAAGTCATAATTCACGCGAGAAATGAAGAGGTCACGTGACCGGCGCGTGTCGGCCACTCGCACCTGCTTCGCGCCTCCCTGCGACTGCTCAGCCCCTCGATTCAGTCACCCCTTATAGCCGGGGGCTAGTGTGCAGTATAAGGTGACTTTTCACCTTTGCGGACTAAAACCCCATCCATCCATAACCGTTACACCGCTCAGGCAATAACTAGGGTTTCTACGCCGCAGTTTTGCCTCTTCGGGTCCCCCTCATTCTGCACTGAGGTCGCCAGAACTGACACGCCAGCTAGCCAGCTAGGTCCGGCCCGCCCTCGCCAACCGTCAACCACCGAGGAATCCCCCAGGTGTTCCGGGAGCCTGAGCCTCGCAACCTGCCAGTAATGTCCGAGCGCTACCGGCCTGCCCCTGGACTATTCGCAGTCCCGTCATGAGCCTTGTCCCTTTCGACCAGGTACAGCTCTCGTTCGATCGGAGCCTTCTCGGGAGCCTTCTCGGGAGCCTTCTCTGGTGCTTTTGCCATCATGTCTTGCGCCTTGTCCCTGCTGGTCCTGACCGGACCCCCGGTTATATTGACGTCTTGGAGCCTTGTCCCTGATCCTTTCGGGATCCCCGTAACTTTTTCCACCAAACGGCTGGCTCTACAGGGCCAGGTTCCATACTGCCGGCAACAGGCTGGCCTACTCTTCTATCGAAAAACAGTATGGGGTCTTTTACGTGCCCGTCCCCTTCTGGACACGGGACCGCCATTTAACGTCCTCATCCGATGGACGGCCCGTGTTTGTCTTTTGCAGGCGGGCGCTGCGGTGCCCCGGAGCCTTTCTACCCTTCCCCCACTTTCTCTAGTGGGGTGATAATACTGGGTTTCCGTCTGCCACTGATCTTTTGCCAGTCGAGCCACATTTTGAGGTCTTTATAAAACTTCTCTTGCTTCACCTTTTCGACATAGCCTTTGCTCAACCTTAGTATGTGGTCGCTCACATACTCTATATCTGCCTTCTCGTGAAGCACAGATATCCGCGTGCGGGGCGGGAGTCTCAAGGCCGTCCTTAAGGCTCTGTTTTGAAGCCGTTGAAGTTTTTTAATGCACTAAAACCCCTTGTCCGCCCTGGCCTTATGGTCTCTGTTTTGCCGAGAGGCTTGGCGTTGCCTTTTGTTTGCGCCCGCTAACATGCCCACAGCCCCTCCCCCCGACCGCCCAACAGGCCAGCTCTTTATCTTCAGTGTCAGTCCAAACCATACCAAGTTGAAATTGCCCCTAATGTGGTGTTTGGACATATCTCCCAGAGGCGACCCCAGGCCATCTCGCAAGAGTTTCATGCTAACAAGGTGAATGGAATATTTAAATTGCCACATTCATTATTCATATAATTGTCATTTGGTAATATGCCGCATTCCATCATTTTATTATTAATAAGCTTGCATGCTTATTTATATAGATATAATAGATATACATATAGCGCACTGCATGCATGGTATTAGTTTCGGTCTCTTGCGGTTTTGATTTTTGAGGGCCTAAAAACACTAAACATAAAATTATTTTATGTTCTTTGGACTAAAACTGAGACAAAAAAATATAAAGTATACACGGTGTACCTTTTTATGCATGTGACCAAGGCACACACTGACATACAACCAAGTAAGTCCCCTTAGAGCTTTTACCCTTAATTGAAAACTTGTTGTAACCGCGTTTTGGTCCCTTGAAACCGGTAGTGGTTATTTATTGAGAAAGGCTATAGTTCTATATGATTTCTTCTTGTATAGCATGTATATGAGAGTATGTCCGTGTTGGTCTGGTTCTGTTTATTACAGACACCTCGGGAAAGTGTTCATGTTCATGTTGATGTTCATGTTCATTATCTAAATATTTTAAATATTTTAGATACTTCGATAAAGTGTTGGAATTGGTTGTATATTATAGTCATGTTTGGTGATTAAAAGGAAACAAAACGATCGAAGGTCGATTAATTAATCGATTATTGTCTATATATATATTATATTACCTGTATTATCTGCTGTATCATACCCTATATACAAAACATGCCCATGCAGTCAGACTTTACATCATGCTGAAAGGCCAAGGTATAACGGCCCGGGTTGTTGACACTTCTTCGCTGCACCAGATTCAGATTTAATGCTGTTTGTTACTTTGCACATGCAACGTCTTTCCGTTATATATCTGACAGGAATAGAAAAGTTTTTTTTTTCTGGATAATATGTTTCTCTGCATGTGCATAAATGATCCTTCATGCTCAATTATGTAATAATACAGCCAATTTCACCGATTTTGAAATAATAACCAATTATTGATGAAATCGATTAATTTGCACAACACTAATATATATATATATATATATATATATATATATGTGTGTGTGTGTGTGTGGGTTACATGCTACATGCGTGTACACTTGTATGATTTGATATGACCTATATATTAGAAGTCAGATGTTCAGAGACCTAAAAATTTAAATTCATAAGTTTGATTCAATGCATGAATTATTGTACCTCAAGATTCACATAATTTAGTCTTTTATGACCTATAGTGCATGCGTATGTATACGTATGCATGTGTAGGAAGTTTAAGAGACCACAACATATACTATATACTCCATGAGGTATAAATGAATAGACATAAAACAGAGATAACGTACCTGAGCTTGCCAAAGATGGTTTTGGTACTGTTACCAATGTTGCAAGGACAAGTATGCTAGCTGAGGCTTGTATATATATATATATATATATATATATATATATATATATATATATATATATATATATATATATATATATATATATTATTGATCAGGCAAGCCCGATGTGAGTATAGCAGGCAATTTATTACTATCAGTGGCAGACATAGCCAAACGAGCACGTCAACCATATAGAAGACATTAATTTTAAACCAGGATTCTTTTATGATTCCGTCATCGAGTAGGCTGATAGGTTGGTTGGTTGGTTGGTTGGTTGGTTGGTAGAAATTGCATGTACTCAAAAGTTCTCAACGTATTTTTTTATAATTGCATTTCAAATTATACTAATAAGGTACAACCCATTAAATAAAGTAATCCGGATCACTTTTTAGTCTGTTCTTCATTGATTCTTTACCAATGCTAGGTTGCGCAATTTGTTTACCTGGATGAGGACAATGGTATGCTGACTCCGCCTTTGTTCTTATGGGCAGGGCTGACCTGTGACCTAACTATGGACTTGGCGAACAGTGACATAAGTTTACTTAGAGCTCCTTTGTCATATATTATACTTGAGCATATATATAACACAGACATTGTATTTCTCTTTGTGTATATATGCTTTGTACGTTTGCCATTTGAATTACCTCTTAGCATGCACGAAAGGGTGTCCAGCGGTGTCCTTAGGGTGTGGGTTGGCGGTGTATAAAGTTTTAAGTTAAATTTCAAATTGACACATTACCCTTCTATAATATATGAACTAATTATAATAACTGCGTTAAATATTAGCAAAATATAAATAAATTTCAAGCTAACTCATCAGATTTAATCATGTAAAGCATTTTGAAGAAAGGAGAGAGAGAGAGAGAGAGAGAGAGAGAATGAGGGAGAGAGAGAGAGAGAGAGCTTTTCATACAGGCAGAGAGACATCCAAGCAGAGACACGTTTAGTGTGTTATAAATGTCAATATATTTGAAAAAAAGTGATTGAAAATTATATCGATATTTTCATCTTATTTTAATGAAAGAATGGGATCATACTCATAATTTTTTTCAATAACTATTTTGAGTAATGATATACAGATGAGTGTTGGATAAATGTCTTTAAAATCATCATACAGGTAACCTGCTGAAATTACCACCAGCTACTACGAATAAAGAGAGAACGGAAAACGACAGACAGGCAGTCTTGTGACAAAAAATGGTTCTTGTTTTTCTTAGATTGATTCAAAGCGACACGGCTTGGCAGGGGTTATTACAACCCATAATTTTGCCTGGATACACCCGACAATGGGAGTTCATCAGCCTCGTTTTGGTCCGCCCCCACTTTCTTCGATAAAGACTCATCCATACTTCAAGCACTCGCTTCTTGCCTGCAGTTCTCACCGAACACCGCATGATCATTTATAGAACTAAGCGCAATTCCAGTTTCCGTAATGATACTGTCTAAGATTTTAACGGGTCGTTTTATATATATATATATTCATATCGTTGTAAAATAGATGCACCTGTTCCTGCTGTCCTTTTTGTTTCTCCTTTTTCGAACAAGACATTTTAACTTCCATTAATTATTCCATCCATGAAGTAGATTTGGTCCTATTTTATATATAAATCTACGTCTGTGTTACTTTATATCCCATTATTGTTTTTGAAAAGTAAAATTCTGCTTGCTTTAATATAAAAATATATATATTATATCCATTGAATAATAACAGTTGTTTAATAAAATCACGCGTTTGTGTGATGCAGGGTATGAATTATTTAAATAACATGAATTTTCGAATGATAAAAGAAATGGCACCCCGGTTCAAATCTACACCGAACAAGCACCCGTAACTATACAAACTTGTATATATGTGGCAAACAGTCGCATCCCGGATTATTTAACTTTTTTTTCATTTCCATCACGTATTATGCTAGATATATTCAGTATTGTCAGTTTGGTTAGCCTTCATGCATATAATAATATAAACGTTTACATACATGAAAAATAGACTATGGGCTGAAGTTATATATAGATGGCGATTTTACGCTGCAAGTACACCAAATAGGTACATGAATCTGCAAAAAAAAAACAAAAAAAAAAACTTAAAAATAGTCTATCTTGATGAACCAGTATAACTTCTTATTGTCGAAGCGTATATATAAGACGATTTTGAGCACCATTTTCAGATACTGTGGTTTTATTTTGTTCGCGAGGGATTCAAAATCCCGATATTCGCCACAGGAAATTTAAGACGTAATAGGTAAAAGAATGATACCAAAAATAATTATAATTTTGTATGTTACCCGAAAATGTAAGATTACGTTATAAAGATATCCTTTCTTTCAAATCAACTGCCGGTAATTATCATTACTTTAAATTCTATCGATGTTCAACTGGGCCCCGCGGTCCAGTTGAAAAGCGGTGCCCTATAATGATATCACCACCGTGTCAGTCCGTCCGTCCGTCCGTCCGACGTGCCGTACTCCCGTCCGTCCGTCATTGAAGCTTTTTTTATATCTCAACAAAAACATGGTTGATCTTTCTGAAATTCACTGGGATGATTGGTACCTATGAGGGCTCCAGACCGATCGAATAAGAGACCTGTCGGTAATCCAATATTGCCATCAGAGCACAATTGGTGATTTTGTTTCTCGAGCGATATCTCAACACGGACATGCTTGATCTTTCTCATATTCATAGAGATCCTTGGTGACTATGAGGACTACTGACCTATTGAATTACAGACTTGCCGCCTGAGTACAATCGGTGATTTTCTATTGCACACTTTATTTCCGACATATCTTCTTTAATATGATTTGAACCAGTACCATTTCCCCCCCCCCCCCCTCATGCATATTGATATAACCGGTTTCTGTTTGTCATATTCTTAATCTTTAATCTTAACTTTTCATCTATATGTAAACTAGCCCAGCACTACACAGTGGCGGATCTAGAACAAACTGTTAGGGTGGGCGACGGCTCAGATTCTAGATTGCATGTTGGTCGAGGGCGCCTAGCGCCCGAGGGGGGAGGGTGTGGGAGGGGGGGGGGGGGGGTTCCCTCTCACACGGTGAGGAAATTTTTTAAAGATAATATACATTATATACACAACAGTATAAATGTATTTACAACAACACAAGACAGAAACATCAACATTAACATCATGTTAACAACCATGCATATACAGCAAAACCTGGCCTAACGACCACCTCAATTTAGCGACCACCGCAAAACAAAGACCACTTTTTACGGGTCCGGATTATTTTTTTCTGCTCTTTATATGAGACCTCGCTTAAACGACCACCTCATTAAATGCGATCACTTTATCGAAGTCCCTTTGGTGGACGTAATTTCAAGGGTTTATAGAATTATCAACAAATGTCTGTTAGGCGCGGACAAAGTAAAACGTTTTACAACCTTTGGAATCTAAGATTGTGCATATTACGATTTTTTGGTTTTTGACAGGGTCGTGTGGTCAATTCACCATCTTCAGCTGCTTCTTTCCATGCATATGAGAGGTCATATATACCATGAGAGGTCCGATGTGTAATTAGGGTCAAGAGTCTTTACTGAATCAAGTGTAAAACAAACAGGTTAGTGAAATTGCCACTTGATTTAGAGCCAGCAATTTACTTGCCTTTTCCATTGAAATTAAGTGATTTCTGGCTTCATGGTAGGTATAATTCTGTTAAGAAATGTTCTTATATATGCAACTCCTCTGCATGTGATGGATGTACGGGCTTGATTATCTACACGCTGTTATCTTTATATAGTGAATGTTGTTGTACAATGTTACGTTGGCACAACGAAAAAAAGCCATGAAACCTAAGATGGTTGCTTGATTTTTTTTTTTTTGCGGGAGTTTAAAGGTCACTGCAAAACGCCCATTACAAAACTCTGGTTTGTCTGACTTGCCGCCAGATGTCCTCGTTGAATGTGTATGATTCATTTTGGCACCCCCACATGTTATAAACACGTCGATATAAATAAAACGAACATTCTTTGTGCATTGGCGTTTTCTGTCAAAACCTTTCTGTAAAAAGGTTCAAGGGATTATTAAACGTCAGGTATAAGAACAGGTCGTTTAGGCTCACGGCGGATCAGCCATGCATTTATTCGCGGTATCGTTAAACCTCTATATATATATATATATATATATATATATATATATATATATATATATATATAATATATATATATATATTTATATATTTATATATAAATGGGGTTATTCGTATAAGTTATATGACTTTCTTGTCGTTTCTTGTCGTCAACATATCGTTACAGGAGTATATATCGATACCGATACGATATTTGACTTTTTTATCACGAAGTTTCGTAACATTACATTCACGCACATATATGCATACATTATAACCAAAGAAAAAACCGTGTATGGCTGACCTCCTATATTCGCATGGTAGAATTTTCCGATTTTTCCTTTTCTGTGTTTCGCCAGGGTTTCATTTTTGAAGCATCAACAAGGAGTATACCCATTATTATTTAAAACTATTATAGTAAATAATGTAGGCACATATCGTATCAACTGAACTGGCGATTAGTTAAACATCGAAAGAGTATAGAAAATAATGTTAATTACTGGCAGTTGACTTGAAAGAAAGGATATCATTTATTAAGATTATTGGAATGTTACTAATTTATTCATCAATATTTTTTTTAAAATTTTACTAATCTAGTTAGTTACATCAGTCTGTCCACTCAAAAAATAACCCGAGTTGATTAATATACGTATTTAATTCGATATTACTATACACCGATCGGGATAATTATGAACAATTAACTCATCCATGAAGCCAGACGAGGTAGATAATATGTTGACTTCATGTATGATAATCACAATGGATTATTGCAATTGTTCCCTTTTGGCGAATATCGCGAACTTTAAATTATCGCGAATATGAAGCCAAGCACAGTAACCTCACGTTACAACTATACACTTCCCATAGGTTAATTGAATTTTATCGGTATATCTCAAAGTCTTTTGGTTCCTGCACGCACGACAAAGATCAGTTTAAGAATAATCTAAAAATAGTGTTGCTTACATGATAATATATTTGCATTTGAAAATAATAAAGTGTTTTATTTTTTGTGTAGATGCTTGTTTGAATTTCGATTGTCGTAAAAAGCTTCTTACATTAATCAATGTATACTAATTTAGCGATTTCAGATTACCCATAATTGTGGTTGTCCCATGGAATATAATCAGAAATCGATTTTAGATTACCCCCAATGGGTTTAGTCTGAACTTAATATCAGTTTATCCCCGAACTGTTCAGGCTATACTCCCTCATTGATTTAACTAGATGATCAAACCTTAACTCATGATTCTAGTATATTTACTTACTAAAATATTGAAATATGAGATTTAAAAGCTTAAATAAATACGTTATAACATGTTTGCAATTAACTTCATACGAAAACTTTGAAGTTTCTCCTGACAACAAACAATTTGGAAAAAGACCTTCCTGTCTGCTGGAATATAGTCTAGGAGAATCTCTATGTGACTGAAATGACTTTAATAATAATAATAATAATAATAATAATAATAATAATAATAATAATAATAATAATCATAATAATAATAATAACAAAATCTCCGATAACCAGACTCATCGCGCTAACATGCCCATGCACGCATGAACGTCAACATACAGAACACATGCATGCATGGTGGACATATCCCTCGCAAGCATATCGCAAAACACAACTCTATAGCCTTCCCCCTTTCATTCTCATATACCCCTCTCCCTCGGATATTTCGCATTTGTAATATTATATATTAAATGGTTAAATATATTTAGAAACCAAAAATGCTTGAAGAAACAAGTATGTTTTAAGACTGCATAAAAATAAGTAAAGCTCACTGATTTTCTTACTTTAGTATTGGAAGTTAATTCCAGACTATATATAAACTTGAGGAACGTTCGCCAAGAGAACTTACATGCGGCACTTCGGCAATTTATACGAAATATGTTAGCTATGTTTAGAATATACATAATTACCGTTCATGAAGAGTCTCTTGCCGTATATGCCGGGACCCCATGGTCTTAATGACGGACATTCATGACATAATGCATAAGACCTTGGACCATCCCTTTAATCATCCGAGTATTACCCGGCATTCTTTGATATTTCGTGTTTGTTGAGGAGAACAGGATGACCGAGGCGGGCCATCTGTCGATTTATGCGCAATCTATAGATTATGTGACAAGTTCAGTATGTTCATTATGTGTATGAACAAGCATTTTAATTTAAAAAAAAACTTATTTTAAAAATTCTAATTCCCCATTTATTTATTTTTCATATGGGGACATTTTTTCGTTAAGGTTTTAACGTTTTAGTGATAATTATATGTTAATTATTTCCCGCTGAGTATTCCGTATATTTTGCTTCAATATAGACAATACAATATTTGTATATAAGGACGCTCCGCAAATTACACATGCAGAAAAAGGTATATAGAATATAGCATTCCATTCATCGGCGTGCAAATACATAGAACCAAAATATAAATATGTATATATATTTAATTAAATTTTATTACACAAACGTTTATTATGTCAGTGAGATGCTTTGGACATGCATGTCTGCATACAAATTCAACTGAACGGGCAGGTCCCTTGTATCTATAGACTCATATTGCTCCAAACATTAATTTGTAGTCTCTTTTTCTATCCACGCAAATGGAAAAGATTTTATTGACCCAGAGAAGTTTTGTCAATTTTGACGTATAAATAATTAATCGTTTCCATCGGGGATTCGCAATTAGCGGAGTAAATTAGTTTGCCTGGGGTGACGTTGTTATCATTAATATCTAATCACGAGCCCCATTAGCCTTGACATGGTAATAGCAGAAACCTGAACCCAATATTCTGATTTTGTCAGTCTCAATTTCTAAGGTATATTGGAAAATTACGACATCTCAATGGCGAAAGATCATAATAATTTCACTTTGATAAAAAATGAAGAAGATTAAAAGAAACTCATGCAAATGAATGCTTTAAATATAATATGTTATTAAAAAACGTGGCGATCGTATACTTTTAATGAAGTTTAGTATTTTGAGGACATATGGCATTGCGGAACACATTTAAAATACCATGCATGGTTGTTCACAAAATGTAATTCACCAGTATCTTATTTAATTAGTTGCTGTTATAAAAAAAAGACTCTTTGTAATATTTATAGAATATTTCTGGATATGATTGATAAAGAAGAAAATGCAATATAAAACCTCATTTCTGGAACGGAGGGACATTGTTGGCCAAACAGTTGCGGGTATTGCTAAATGTGAATACACATGTGTTGACGACTCCTTTGTTTGGGTATTCACACATATCTTTTATATTAAATCACCATATAATCGTCATATTTGCGAGTAGAGGATAATACAAGTCTTCGATGATAATGCTTACTAATGGTGGATATTCTTCATATTCTTTATACCATAAATATCTCCACTAATGAGACATGTCATCACAACCTGCCAAAGCTCCAGTGCACTCCGTTGCTCCTTCCGTCTCTAGAGTTTGGCGATTCCCTTAAGAAGGGATTGTTAAAAAAGACGATATTTTACCGGCTCTGTGAAGCCGTCAGATTTTGTAAATTACTTCTGCTTGAATGATCAGGATCTGTTCCAGCGAGGTGAGTGAAAGATTGCACAGCGCTGGTGATATTTTAGGAAATTTCGTTAAAATCTGACATGGGTTATACTAATGGGATTAGAAGCTTAGACGAAATCTGAACACGTTGTACAAAGGTCGTAAATTTAAGGCCGTATGGGACGCAGGGATGGAATATTTGACAATTCTGCCACGCCATTAATCCCTCTGACTCATTCCACGTGGCGGGACAGTTATGACAAACTTATTTTCCTGATATAAATAAAACCAGGAACAAGACCAGCAAAGCCTCCAAATCTACCTGTTGCTTAGGTGAAACTTTGAAAGTTTTTCTGGCGGTATTAAATTCGCATAAAAATTAACTCGCGTCGCAGGGAGTAAAATTATGAGCCTTTTGCACAGCTTATTGGATTAAATTCGAAGGAATATAATTGATTCTTACCAGATTATCACCGTATTTTATAGGCTGCCCTCACGTTCATTCTCTTGCTGACTGTCACAAAGAGACACTTTCCTAGCGATAAGGGCTTATTTGAAAGGCATATCTCCGTCAAATTCAAAGCAAATCGGGGGGAGGTGGCCACAGATTGATTGTCTTGGTAGAGCTTGGACTTCTGGTGGCAATTTTATTGTGCTTCCTGCCAAATCGTAAATCAAAAACAGTAATTAAACAGGGCGACGTGGGGTTGAATGGTTAAGCGAGTAACCATCCATTTTCTAAGAGCTTAAACTAAGAATTGTAGTCGGGTTGTAATTATCAATGCTAGGGCACCTGCAAAAAAACGGATGAGTCAATGGAAAGGAAAATGGGCAATGTTCCCTAGTGAGTCGTATATTCTTAACACAAATAGCAAAAACTGGTCGCTTTACCCAGAAGGATTTAGCGCAGCCTTCCATTTGTGAAAAGACAACTTGTCTTTCTGAAATGTTTTCAAGTTGCGGTTGATTTCACATTTGTTATCGGGCGCCTTGTCATGTTTTGGACCGAGAGCTGTTCGGCTGCCTCTCCAACCAATTTGATCTCTCGTCACTCACGCCAATGTTTAATCTGGTTGCTGCCGTGAAATATGGTTTGCTGTAGGTTCCCGTCGAGAGAGAGCGAGTCGTCGACGTCTTACTTCATCACCTCTCACTGCTTCAACCAAAAAACTCACCGTCTCCAAATTCGTTTCAATTTGCCTAATTTCTCTAGTGGTTTAAATTCATGGCACCGGCACATTTTGGGCTGTCCATTCACATCTGCTCCGAAAAGCTTGCGCTAATGAAGGTGAACAAGGCACCAAACAACACCGTCAATCTGCGAATCTCCTGACACCGGGCCGTCCCTATCACTCCATCTAACATCTTTATTATATCACTAGGGTCACAAATATGCCATTTCAATTCCCACAAAAACCTTCTTATAGTTATTGGCTATTTTCCCCGTCATCTGTGACGGATAATCTTACGATAATAATAGGACTTCCATAGCGTTGTTTTAGCTTGTAAATGCCTACCAATTTGTGCACGCATTGCCAGTGTTATTATTATTTTTCTGCCTGTCATCCGTTAGCTTTCCTGTTTAATTTTCTTCAGACAGTCTACAAATCAGCTGTCTATTTTAATATAAGAAAATCTGACAATCTGACAAAGGAAATATCCCCACGGTCTGTTCAGACTCCACTTAATATTTTTTGATATTCACAAAATTAAGTAATACCTGGTAAGGCGAATTCTGGGATTGCCAATGACAGAGAGATGATTATGAGGCTTGAAAAGCATAGAACAAAACCGGGAATAAATTCCCAAGATGATGCGATTGCTTCTGCTGGAGAAATAAATATTATTTTGTTTTGAGAGCAACCCTCAGGTTTATGGAAGCGTTTTCCACGGAGGAAAAATAAGACAATATCTGCCCTTTATCGGTATGAATAGATATAAATATATATATATATATATATTTTAACTGTTAGTTTGAAGTACCCAATCAATATTTCCTCAATATTTCACACGTTGTCATACTATATATAAAGCTTTTTGAAAACTCTTCGAAAGGAAAAAGGAAAGTAGATTTCTGGATGTAATTGTATATTTATATATATCTTTATAATCCTCGCACATATATACCTCGTGTGAAACAGTTACATACAAATAATTAAAATATATTAAATACACAAAGAACGTAAATACATACATGCTGTTCGCTGCGTGTGGGTTTCGTTTCAGCTGCTAGATTTCGGAAAACTTTTTTTAGAGTTCAGGTATTGTATCAATAAATATTCAAACATAATTAACCAGCGTTAAAAAACAACAACACTATATCTGACTTAATATACAAGGAAAGGAAGAGAAGGCTTAACAGGCAGCGCACGTGTTTAGGCGTAAATATATAGGCTAATTGGCGACAATTTTATGTCAGACACAGTTGCAGGGCGGTTCGCTTTGATACATGAAACAGGGAAGCAACAGCATTATAGCAAATTAATTTATGTCCAAAGTGCTAGAAATTCAAGGCATTCTTGATGTTTTGCCAAAGCCCCTGGTTTATCTATTTGCGATCCGGCGCTGCTTTGAAGCCGTTTTAATGTCCCCGTCTGAAGGTTATTCATGTGAACAGGCGGAGTGCGCCGTGGGATGGAGATACCATAATACAGAATAAGACATTTAAACATTTGCGAATATTCAAAGCTCATGCAGTATCTGTAATAAAACAAGTTTTATCCTCAATTACTGCGTGCGAGCATGAAGCTTTCTGTCTTGTGTTAAGTTTGTTAAAACTGGATGAGAGAGAGAGAGAGAGAGAGAGAGAGAGAGAGAGACAGACAGAGAGAGAGAGACCATAAGTTTATAAGATAAAATGCTAGACAAAAGACTATTTGAGCTCTTTGGCTATTTGTTTATTTTTCTATCATAGACTTGCTTCCTTAAATACACTAACGTTCATATTAGTGTGTATCGTAATGAAAAGCAGCGGTTTGTATCTATATGATTTTTTTCGGTGTTATGGTCTATTAATGGTGAGATAAAATGTCGAGTATAACCAATATCTTTTGTGTGGCCATGCCACTGGATATTTTTCATACATTCCCCTTTATATATTTGCGTTGTACTACTGTGTAAAAAATACACATTCACCCTGATATTAATTCTATGATAATTCCCTACAACCTTACGATTAAAATATGTACATTTTGCCAGGCAACATTCGAGCAGAAACTGATTGGATATATGATGGTTAAGAAACCACGCAATGATTGACGGCAAAGCACTTTGAACAAACGCCGAATGCCTTGAATTAACACACTGCGGTGACGCACTAGTCGCTATTTGTTTTCTCGCACCTGAACACCTGAAATTTGATCTGGAAAATCTTCAGAGAGCGCTGGTGCGCGGCGGGAACAATAGCAGGTCTCGTGGCATTACGCATGCGTGTGCATATCCCTGTAAACATATGTTTCCATTAACACGCGTGGCTGCAAAGCGAGCGAAGGAACCTCATTGTATAGGCCGCTCGGGTCACACTCACTGTTACCGATCTAACCGACAGTTAACAAGGAGTCAAACTGCTCTGATTTTATGCCTACTACGGTCTCCCGTATATATAGCCTTTTTTTCTTCCATATACACTAATTTCTCTCAAATCCTTTGTTTAGTTTCTTTTCTATTCCGCGTGCAGTTGTTTCGTTTCCTTTATATATTTGAATATCAGATAAAATATGTGTACTTATCTTTGTTTACTTGTTCGGGATTGAGCTTTGTATATACATTTCATCTTTATATATAATGATAAAATAAGTCTTAAAGTTGACATGCCGTTGTTTTATTGGTTTATTTGTGTTTATTGAAACGATATGCAAACAAATAGGCTCATAAGTTGTCACAGCTTTTGATATTTCCGTGTACCTAATTAGAATAACATTCTGAATGTCCTTTGAATTATCTGGTTCCTTTATCTGGAATGTTATGTGGAAAAACTGTTCAATATCTAAAGAGGAAAACCAAGCTTTTTTAATTGATTTAAAAAAGTTGAACAGCGAAGTAATTATATGCATGCACTTGCTCATCTATATACACAACTGATTTTCAATCCCTTCTATCTCCCTACATGTTTATATATATATATATATATATATATATATATATATATATATATTATCAATGTAGTATCACATATATAAGGAATTATGCTAAAAAAATAAAACGAGTTTCATTTTACTCTGAGGAATTTAATGCCATACGTGCCTATTACAAAGACTAGTTTATACTGTGTAACAGCGTAGTCGGCGGACCTCGGAGTCTAGAAGACCCAGATACGGATTGGATTGTGACTTTATTCCCCGCCTGAAATCCAAAGTCTGCAGGGGGCTAAGTTCCAATGCCTGGATATGCTAACGTAACAAACGGTTTTACCACTCTTAATAACTGTCTATTACTTCTTCATTATTCATAACACCCAGTGAGGCAAACCTAAAACCTAGATGCATTAACAATAATGCTTATCACATATGGTTGTAATTGACTATGCAGACCACAGGCTGGCCTATGTTGATGAGGATCAATACGTATTATAATACACTCAAGCGATATATACGATACGTGTATACGATATGGTTTTCGTTTCCATAGTTATCTTCTTTATCTGAATTATACTGCTCATTGGATAACATGTGTTATTGTTAATACATGTTGTCAAGTGCATGTACCTTGTCAAATATATAACAGTGTTTTCAGTCACTTTGGTGTATGAGAAATGCTTCAACATTATGGATATTTTTTGTTTGTTTTGGCGCGCGTATATGCTGAGTGACCAATACATTGACAATGTAATATAAAAAATATAATAAAATAAAAGCATGACAAACATTGTCTTTATTTGTATTGTAAGCAGTATTTGTGTTCCTTCTGAAGGACGGTACATGTAAACATATACATGACCAATACATTGACAATGTAATATAAAAAATATAATAAAATAAAAGCATGACAAACATTGTCTTTATTTGTATTGTAAGCAGTATTTGTGTTCCTTCTGAAGGACGGTACATGTAAACATATTGGGAAGTGTATATATCGACGTAATGTACGGAATCCTATAGCGGGATAAAGACTTAAGATATATATCTATGGACAATGACAACAAAACGCAGCGGACTGACCTATCTCTAGCTCAAATATACCATAGAGTGTCTGTACAGAAAAAAACATGCTTCTAGATTATTATGAAAATATACCGTATAAACCACATTAAATGAAAAAAAAAAATTCTGGTCAGTTTTATCTCATGTAGATTGTTTTACTCATTTTCCAATATGATACAAAGTATAGGGACAATTCATCGAGACACATTATGCATTATAGAATACCTTGTGCTAGGTATAAAATAATACGTTTAAAAAAAAATTGAAGTTATTGAAAGGATTCCATAACTAAAGGTTCACAATTGAGATTAGCTTTGTTCGGCTACAGTAAATAAACATGTTGCATAATTTAATGCAATTCGAAAGATTGCATGGATATTTATTTTTATACACAATTAAAAAATGTTTTCTGTATCCTTATTTCAAATGTATGTTCTTCAAAAGTGTAATTTCATAACTCTTTACGTTCACATTGAACTGCCATACCATTACGATAATGAGGAAAAAAGCGAATTCAAGAAGTAGCCATAAAACACAAGACATGCAATCTTAAAACGTCTGTCTCAGATAGCGCACACACACAATGACATTAAATCAAAAACACATATCTGATTTGCCCAACGGGGATCTTAATTAATCGTATTAGTCACTAAAACAATGAAAATGTGTAAATAGTTCGGGAATCAAGAAAAGTAGTATTGGAGAGACCCGCGAAGAAATACACGAATATCTGATTCTGCGAATGAGAGTCTCTGCCAAATACGCATGAATATGCATCGTTCAGATATTTGCATAGCCAACTTCTCGGCGCATGCGCGCTACTGGTCGCATCTGATTGGCCAGCCAGTGTCCTTGTTCATTAATCAGCCCTAAATAAACACGACTGTGGACCATTGACGACGTAGCAATAAAGTCATCCCTTTGTCTTTATTTCGAGAATCTACATGCGTCATTTATTTTCGTGATAGATGGTTAATGTCTTAATAACTGTCCAATGCTCAATTGTTAATAATTCTTTTATGGTTCAGTAGAATAAGAATTAGAGAAAGATTCTTTGCTGAAATGGCACATCGAGGTTTTAAGATAGAAAATATCTAAATTTATGAAGCTGAACTTTCTTATATTTATATATATATATATATATATATATATATATATACAAGGGTAAATGCTTAAGTGTCTGAATTATTTAAATATGGATAGTTGTGGAAACTGGTGGAATATTTTAATTAATTTCATTAATTCTCATCATGCATGATAATGAAAGTAGTCGTTTTTTTTCCAAGTAAAATTGACCGACAGTAAATGAGGGACTGTGAGTAAATATACCCCCAAAGAAATATGTTCTTCTAAACTTAAATATATGGTGAATTCTAATATGTTTTTCTATGTTCTGTTTCACAGATACACACACATAAATATATATATACATATATATATATACTGTATAAATGTTCACATGTATATATATATATGTGTGTATTTGTATTATAAGTTCAGCTAAACTTAAAATCATACATTTCATTATGATATAGTATATGTAGTATACATATCATATTAATATATATTTTGTTTGACACACATGTATAATATTTCTTAACATGTCTCCATTTTATTTGACACAACCCTATGAAAATAGTAATGTACTCTAGTGTAATATGACATTTTCACAATGTTTCGTGTACATTAACAAAACGCAAAACACCGAACGATTAGAGTTCACGCTGACTCTCTGTAGTCAGTGGCAGGTACGACTATAAAATTTATTTTATAACCTGTGAAAACTCACATGTGATTTGTTATAAGATGTGAAATCTATTTACAATCCCCCTGTTTACAGAAATGAAATTTCTCAGTTGAAAACGTATAGTAACGTAGTAACGTAGTATATACTCCATATAGAAAGTGGTTATAGAGGCAACAACCTCTGCTAGGCACAAAGGAGGCTCGGGGCCGCATTTTCCCTCCTTTTTACGTGAAAATCTTGGTTTTAGAATAATATATACGTTTAATACCGAAACATTTTATTTTACGTCTCGCACCTTTTTCTTCCCGGCTTCTGCATGCAAAGAGTCCGAGTTATGTTTAAAGTTCACTGCCATGGGGCACTTGTTTCCCGGCATTAACCAGGGTGTTGACCCCCCCCCCCCTTTTTTTTAAATAAAATCCTGTTCCCGCCATCTCCGTGGCCAAGATCCAAGTCCTAAAGAGCGACACAGAAAAGGCTTGTCTCAGATCAACAACTCCACTGGTTAGCTCTCTTTAAAAATGGCCCTGGGCATGATATCTGTCTATAGGGAGATACCAAAATTTGTCATTATGAAAATGAAGCTTTTCAATGAAAAAAAAAACAACAACAACTTATATGGTGTTCCAGAATGGCTACAAC